>OY987317.1:17748239-18184599 GCA_963920655.1 Geranium rotundifolium | reverse complement strand
CACGTACGCCGTCATAATGGTAAAGACGAACTTTATATATATGTCGTTACATTTGTAACGGCGTACATGTCATCTTGCGCCGTTAATAATGTAACAGTGGACGCTAAGTGCACGTCGTCACAAATTGTGCCGTTACAGTTCCCAAAAAGACGGCGCCGTTAGCATTAGTAACGACACCTAGATAGTGTGCGTCGTGACAAACTTAAGCGGCGTACGAGATTGTGTACGCCGTTAGATTTGTAATGACGCACTTGAACAACTCACGGTAATACGGCGATTTGTGCGTTGTTACTTAATTTAAAAAACTGATAGTCCATGTTAGTACGGTGTACTTGTTGACGCGTCACTTCAATACGAGAAATTTTATTTAATTGTCACTGTTTCTAACATAGCTAATTTTGATATGAAATGTCCATATTGCTCTTGCATTAAAATTTTAAAATAAATCTAAAAAAATAATTTTTAAACTTTTTTAAAAAAAAGTATTTTTATGAAATATATAATTAAAAGCTATTTTCAATATTATTACTTTTTTCAAAGAAAACATTAAAAATAAAAAAATGAATTTGAAAATTGTTTTTTATTTTTAATATAATAATGACTGAGATGTAAATGTTAATAATGACTGAGATATAAATTATAATAATGATTCAAATTATAATAATGACTGAGATGTAAATGTTAGTAGCCGCTCGAGCTCTTGGTACGTTAAAAATTCAATATGTGCTAGTTGTAATCTAACCCATGCCAAGTTTTAGCACAAGTTTGGATCGTTTGATAAATGAATTAAACCCAAGTCCTACCTATCAAGGTTTGTAAGTATTGGAATAATATCGTTAATCAAGCGATCTTGTTGAATACTATTGACTCCTAATTGATACTGTAAATATATCATAATTATTGCAATATATTATTTCCTTCTATTCCATATTGTAACTAGTATATGGTCATGTACCGTCTTATTAATAAAATCAAAGTTGGGATGTATCAAAATCATCGTTTACATGGTATCAGAGCTATGGGATAAGTAATTGAACAACAAACCAATGGAATGTCAGGATCATCCATAGGTGCCACGAGCAATCCGGATTCACCCTATTTCCTATGTCTAGCTGACAATCCTATCATGGTCATCGTGACCAATCATTGACATAATTTGGCGACAACTACTACACATGGCGAAAATCAATGCACGATGTTTTTTTTTATTTCAGTACAAGTTGAAGTTCATTGACAGATCACTACCACACCTCGGTGGAAAATCTCCAAGCCTAAGACCCTGGCATCAGAACGATGCCTTAATCGAGGCATGTGTTGCGGGAGAATTTTAAACTTCTTTTCGAGTCAAATCTACGCATTTAAACTCGATTTTGCCCTAAATTTAAGATGATTTGATGCTTTTAACTCTCATTTTGTAGCTTATTGGTTATTGAGCGAAAGTGCAGAACACAAGTCTTCTAGAGAATTTGAGGCTAAAAAGCAGCCCTGAATAGAAACCAGAATCGATTTGGATGGATTTGGGGCAGAATAGAGCATCAAAGACAAGCCACGACCCCACTAGTCACAACAACTGGTCGTGGGTGAGTGTCGTTAGTCGTAGCAGAGAGTAGAGCTGACTTTGGAGCAAGTCACGACTCAGCGACCCACGACTCCCTGTCGTTGGGTCAGAGTCGTTGGACGGAGAAGCAGTCACAACACAAGTTAAACGACTCGATGAGCCCTGAGCATCTCAAGTCAGCAAGGTCACGACACCCTATCGTGACTTCAAGATAACGTTGCCAGCCTGTCGCTAGTCTGTCGCCAACAACTCAGTGCAGTAAGTCGTGACTCTAGGAGAGACGACACCCTATCGTGATTATATGTATGTTAGTTTCTTGTATATTAGAAAGCATGCTGATGAACAACTAGGTATGAGATTGGAGATGAAATGAAAATGGGTTATAGGATCTTAAATTGTTCTTTTAACTTGGTAAAATTTAAGGTTGAATGATTTGATTATACTCATACCATTGGTTTAAGATGGGTAAGTAATTAGATAATTTGAATTGAAAAATCCAATTTGTTGTATTGTTCAATACTTCAATCCTAGATTTATTTCATGAGTAAATGAGTTAAGATATTTGATTTAAGGCCTTAATCTAATCTATTGTCATAAGTGTAAAATGGGGAGATTAGATTAAAGGATCGGGCTTACAACCTTATCGTGATGACATACATGATTTATAACCATAGAGTACCTAATCGAAAGTTAGAGAATTACTTTGGTCTTTAAGTGAAATAGAGAGATTTAATCCATTCTTGACGGTTTGGGTTAGATTAAACTATTTCTCCTTTCATATGGTCTGACATAACACGTTGTTAGGATAGACCGTAATTCTCCACACTTAAATCTATTATCTTAACAATTACCTTAATTAGCGAAATGGTTTATAGTTAAATCCAATATAATCACCGGATTTTCAATTTCCTCAATGACTCGGAATCTTGACACATTCCCGAGTTAAGTACCTTGTTAATCATCTTTGGTGTTTGTTTTTGAGTGGTTGTTAGTTAGTAGTGGTTGATAGCTTAGCATAGTTAATGTTGTTACAAAACCTCTCAAACTTTATATTTGTCAAAAGCTCGAGACATCAATTTTCATATTTAACGTCCGCATACCAAATAGACTACCATTTTCTCCGTGCGATCGATATCTCGGGATCACCATAAGGTCTTCCCAATTATTACTTTCGTTGTAATAAAATTGCACTTGTGAAAAGTGTACATGTGATATCAACGACTGCATTCAAGCGATGCATAATGACCAACATATATGCAATTTTTTTACAACCGTAGGATCCCAAATACGCAGCACACAACGACTTCTGGCATTAAACGTGCATACTCACACCAGATGAAACAAAGAGGCTCCATGGTTTCGAAAAATCTAGCCTCAGATTTAGCAGCTCTGGCCACCCGTCCTCATGACAGAGTTCCCTGGCACCCATTCGCTAACGACAAACTCGGCAGCTCCTCGGAGCAAAGGAATAAACAAAGAAACGAAGGTGTTCTCATCATGGGAGAGACGGAACGGAGGAGGACGAAGCTCCGACATGGGTGTTGGCGGAAGCGGGAGCAATGATGGATGAAGACCCTGTGGCGACGTGCGTTATTGGGAAGAAAATCACTAGTACTAAAATAACACAATGATGTGTGTCAACAACAGTCCAAACTCAATTATGATAACTGGAATTTTGAGCAGTTCACAGGCCAGCTAAGTGAACCCCAAAAATCTCACCTTGTGGATCTATTTGGACAGCCCACCTCATCATTCGCTGGTACATCTGTCAAATCAACTCTACACAATTCCTCTGATAAAAATATTTTCACATGAATTATTGATTCAGGTGTTACTAACCACATTGTACGTGATCAAGAAATTATTATCCAATGTGTGGCATGTAATGTATTTGTCACTTGTCGAAATGCAGAATGAAGATATCCAATGTGTGGCATGTAATGTATTTGTCACTTGTCGAAATGCAGAATGAAGAAAAGGCATCTGTCGGTGCCATAGGACAAGTGTCACTTGATCTAAAATTATGCCTTTAGCGAGTCTTGGCAGTTCCCCGATTTTGTTTCAACCTTATGTTAGTTAGTCAACTTACCCAAGAATTTAAGTGTGCGATAATTTTTTATTCTGAATATTTCGTAATACAAGATTTAGGTTTGAGAACGTTGATTGGTACATGTAGGATGCAAGGTGACTTTATTATATGGAACCAACGACGGTAGGAAAGGCTCTAATGACTCACAGGCATAATGACACACAGTTGTGGTATCAACGTTTGGGGCACATTCTTGTTGAACGGTTGTCTTCGGTTCATAACCTATCTCTTAAATTTAATAAAGTTAGATTGAGAGTACGTGATTCATCTTGTGGAGCAAAATAGACTCGATTGACTTTCCGATCTGCACAAATATATCTACACGCATTTTTGCAATAATCCACTATGATTGGAGTTCCTATCATGTTACATTTTTATGTGTAGAGACACTTGGGTATTTTTGATGTAGCACAAATCGGAGGCAAATTGGATTTGGAATCTTACACAAAACTCATGCCTCGGATGAAATCGATTGATTCAAAATGGGTTTGTAAGGTCAAATACAACCAGATGGGAGCATCGAGCGCTATAAGGTTGGACTTGTTGCAAAGATATATACTTAGGTCGAGGATATCAACTTCACAGACACCTTCACCCCGGTGGCGAAAATGGTCGTCGTTTGATGTCTACTTGTAGTCGCAGTTGGATGTCAACAATGTATTCTTACACCGGGGCGTAGAAGAAGAGGTCTACATGAAAATTCCACAAGAATTTTCAAGACAAGGGGAGAAATATGTGTCGATTACACAAATCACTCTATGTGCTCAAGCAAGCCTCTTAGAAATGATATCAAAAGTTCATTGAGTCTATCTTATGACTCTGGGATATCAACCCTCGGCGGGCAACCACTCATTGTTCACTATTTTCTCCCACCCGAACACATATTTTTTCATCCTCTTTATGTTGATGATATTGTCATCACAAAGTCACACCCCCTGCACATTCAGTAGCTCAAGATCCATTTAAATAAATAGTTCAAAATCAAGGACCTTGGCAAATTAAAGTACTTCCTTGGTTTTGGGGCCGCCCGCTCCTCTGCTGGCACAACTCTCACGCAAAGGAAACATGCACTTGACATTCTGTCTGATAGCGGCTTCACAGACTGTAAACCAGCATAATTTCCCCTTCTACAATAACATCGTCTCTCCGTAGAGGAGAGTGCACCTTGCCCAGATATTAGCACATATCGACACCTTGTTTGACGATTATTGTATCTAACTATCACCCAACCAAACATCAGTTACACTGTGCATATATTGAGTCTGTTCATGCATGCGCCTAGACAACCGCACCTTGATGTAGCCCTTCATGTACAAAGGTACCTTAAAAGCATCACAGGGCAGGGCATACTATTACCGTCTGATAACTCTCTTTGTGATGCAGATTGGACTGGGTATCCAGGCACTCGTGAGTCCACCATGGTCTTCATTATGTTCCTTGGTGTTGGGTTTTTGTGCTCTAGCACAATGTATTTTCAATCTAATCATGTAATAAAGATTATTAGTTGAAATAAAATCGGCATTTCTATTACTAAGTGTTGTAGTAATATCTTAAGTATGATTTGATTTGTATCATTGATGTGTCAACACATAATAGTAGACATACAGATCAGATAAAATCTTACTTAAGCAGTCCCCGATCAGAATAGCTTCATAAGAAGCGATCGGTATGAGGCTAACTCTAAATGATCACACTCTACTGATCATGGCCAGAAGGGGCCAGAGTTAGGTCATAGTATCACCAGTCAGGGGTGATATAGGACGACCCGATCGTGAGTATGTTACATAGACACAGTCATGAACATACTCATATGTCAGCGCATGAAATCACATCCTCAGACATAAGGACCATTGAAGTCAATATGTAGTGAGTGACGAGTTTGACTCAATTTAACGTCTCCTGTAAAAGGGTTACAATAACGACTGTGATTGGCTCGATCACAAGTTACATAAGTTGACTCAATGGATCGCTGAAGGATTTATCCCTCACACGGACGTGTGAGCAGATATCAGTTTAGGCCACTTGATGAGTACAACTGAAATACAATAGCATGGTCATGCAGTCGATACATAGTATCAGTTATAATTCAGTTAACTCAGAATCAAGAAACATGACAATAGAACGAGGATGACTTGTCTATGCCTCGTGGTTGTCAAAGATATCAAGAGGATAAAAGGATAGATTCATGTACGACAAGGTCAAGTCGAAATCTCGATAATCACAAGCGTTGGGTAATCATGATGTCTTGCTAGAGGCCACTCATGATGGAAAGGGTAAAATGGTAATTTTACCAGTCCGCCGACGTGTCGTGAGCCTAGAGGGTCACACACTAAAGGTTGAGTAAAACGGATGGAATCATATGGAGGAATCATGAGAGAGACAAAATCCGGTTTTGGATTAAACCGGATTAGACCGATTTTGGTTTAGGATTAAACCGGAAATCAAGAACGGTTTAGCATGAATAATTAATTATAATCAAATTAAATAGAATTAATTAAATTAGCTAAACCGGGCCTAGCCAGAATGGGCTTCTCTACACAATTAATTAAAGGTTTTGGGCTTTAAGCCCATTAAGGCCTTTAATTAATTAAAGTCCAAATAAGGGTTATAAAAGGGTAATTTTCAGATCTGAAAATTAAGAGATTTATTTTTCAAAACCCTAGCCGTCACCCTCTCTCTCTCCTTGCCAATTTCGGCCAGCCCCTCTTTCCCCGCTCCGTCCGTTTTGCTTGCTTCGATCTTCTAGTAAGGGTCGTTGTGAGTATCCCCGGATTGCTCTTCCTGTGTGGACGATCTTTAGAGGTTACTAAATCCTATTTAGTAACAAGGAGATTTTGATTCAAGGTAATATTTGAATTTATTCTAGTCTAGATCTCATGATCAATTCATGATCATGTAGGATCCGTATTAAAACATGGAACTTTGAGGTTAATTTCTTGTATGGGCATGAAATTAATTGATTGGAACCCTCAAATAATTCCTTCACTTGGGTCTTCCCCCATCTTAAGGAGATCCAAGAAATAAAGTGTAGTCTCTTGTTAGTGATAGTTTGGCTTCGTTAGTTGCTCAGTGACCTCCAAGTCCCCCAAACATACACATTCTCTCTTTTCTGACATTCATGCCGCCATCCATATTGCATCAAATCTAGTATTCCACGAGCGCACAAACCATATAGAGATTGATTTTCACTTTGTTCGGGATACTATTTACTCCTGATTGATACGGTAAATATATCACAATTATTGTAAAATATTATTCCTTCTATTCCACATTATAACCAGTATGTAATCATGTACCATCCTTATTAATAAAAACAATTCATGATATATCAAAATCCTTACTTTACAGTAAGTCTTGTGAACCTACTCGCTACATATTTATATATACATGAAAGTTAAATTAGAATTTAACTAAAAAATAAATAATCAAGCTTGAAATTCTGATATGTAGCAGAGCCAAGAAGTCGGACACAAAGTCGTAACTATTGTGTCGTCAATTTGCCTAAACACAGACAACAGTTTAAACCATAAACAAGCAATAATAATGACACCAGAGATGATCACCCAGTTTGGTGCAACGTCACCTACATCTGGGGGCCCTCGGCTAGTGGAAAGATACTTCACTATTATGTCGTTAAAAGTACAACTTCAAGTATCAACTAGCTATCACACAAGCTATTGAATTAAGCTACTTTAACTACTAGCTCTCGTACCTAGACCAGGGTCCTACTACCCCTGTCTTTGAGTCCTCCTCGAGTCCACCCTTCGAGCAAGCCTATGCTCGGTGTCGTAGTCTTCTTTGACAACTTTGTGAATCTTCAATCACGAACACAAGAACCCTAATCGATCAAACACTCAATCTTTGTGAATTGATGTTTAATCGAAGCACACCGTTCAAGCAAACCAATCAACCTCTCAACACGCCTATGTTGCACGGTTAAGAGTTTTGAGAAATTTAGCACAGAGAAAAAGAACGGACATGTTGCTAATGGGGAAGCACACGCTTTTTATAACAACCTCACATTCCTAATCTGTCCTGGATTAGGAATAGGAAGTCTTAGACTTTCTAAAAAATTAGGCAAGCTGACAGTTGGCGTTGCCGCCTTTGTTGACGTGTTGTTGACAGCTTAAAGTTGCCTAAACTCGTCGTGACGTCATTTCTTCTTGCGCTGCAAGTTTTAGTTGCCTGATCTTGTCGTGACGTCGTTTTTCTTGTGCTCCACGCTTCAGTGACTCAAAATAGGAGCTTCCATACATTTCCTAATCTGGAGTATATGCAGTCGCACCAAATGTCGTGCAGCATGTTGCAATGACTTCTTACTTTTGCGCTAAAAAATTATGCCAACACTAAACGTAACAACAAAGCTCGAATTATTTTGTTATTTTAATTAATTATGTTGTTAATGAAATTAAATCAGGACCGACTTGTCCATAAGGCAAGTGAGGCAGTTGTTTTAGGCACACCGAAAAAAATATGGTTTAAATATGACAAAAAAGGCCCCAAATTTAAATATTTTAGGCCCATTTTGAAAATCAATACCCCAACTAATACTATGTTAATCATTTTTGTTCTATCCTCGAGAATCATTAAGTCTGAATTAAATTTTTGTATAAGATTTTGCTCCACTTAAGAAAATTTATGGATTTATCACTGCTCTGAATTGAATTGATGTGTTTTGGCGGGTAGTTCTTATTACCATTTTCCTAGTGTATACACAAAATTTGGCATGGTAAGAAATTTGAACAAGAAAGCTCTTACATGCATCCAACCCTAATGCATGCAAGAGGAGTGTCCCATAAAGTTAAGTGACAATGGCCATTTATTCATGACAAGTATAAATTAGTGTTGAGAAATGTAAGAATATACCTTAAACCCATAAGTTATTGTATGCACCCATAGCTGTATAACTAAACAACCCACTAACTATGACATTAAATTAAATTAAATATAATATGATAAAATTATAACATAAATGAATATGATTTAGCGGCGGTTTGTATGTTTGCAACCAAATAATAATGGTTTGAGCACGTACCATAGTGTTTTAGATGGAGGGAAAATTTGCTTGGAACACGTGGTGTGCGGTGATTGGGCCAACAGTTTGATTGGAGGTACATTGAAACCAGAGAGAGAGAGAGAGGAAGATTAGAAAAGTGCGAAGCGCCAACAGTTTATTTGACAAATGGTTGCAATGTTGTCTTTGTCCTAATTGTGTTCATCACCTCAATTCAAATCACCTCCTTAATTCCTATTCCTATATAATAATAATAATAATACATTAATACGCCCTCCTTCCTTCCTTCCTTCTCCAACAGACCCATCTCTGATCTCTCAAATGGCTGAATCCAATGCATTCGATTCTGTTCGGAAATGGGTCGTCGACCACAAGCTCCGAGCCGTTGGTACTTGATTTTTCTGCTTCATTAATTAATTAATGTTGTTTCTAATTTGAATATACATGATTATGAATGTGGGTGGTACCTCAGGGACTCTGTGGCTCACCGGTATTGCCGGTTCCTTCGGTTACAACTGGTCTCAACCCAACATGAAAACCAGCGTCAAGCTCATTCACGCCAGGTTTCTATCATTCTCGCAATCAATTCTATTTTGATAACAATTCAAATCTGTAACACAATATACATACATGGATGTGTTCTTGACAGCAACCTGGGGCAAAAGAGGATATATATGCTAATTATTATACGATTACCTGTCATTCTTGCCAAGTATTATATGATTTGTGAAAATAACATGTTCAAATTGTTTGTATTGTGTTATGTCTATGTTATCAACTAGTTTTTTTGATGTTGCTCGTTGTTTTCTAACCACGGCGACTGATCTTTACATTTCTATTAAGATCCACCCTCCCTCAGTGAGTAATGTACCAACCCCAAACTCTAAATTTGTTCACCTTTTGACGTATATATACATACCCTTTTGCTGTCATTCAAGGGAAATGGGGTTGGGGTTAATTTTTGGGCATTGTTGTAACATCTTAAACTTTTCATTCATAGGATTCACGCACAAGCTCTTACTTTAGGTGCATTAGCAGGCGCTGCAATGGTTGAATACTATGACCGCAAGCATGGATCCAAGGATGAAAGCAGACCAGAGGTTGATCGCTATGGAGAGTATCTTCCCGGTGACAGTTACTCGCGCAAGAAATAGAAGCGCAATGCATAACCAGTCCATAGTTCTAAAAATATATGAACTAAAATTTGACTTGTTTGGTTTCTTGTGTCATATTCTTCCGAGGATAGATTCACAATTTTGCTGTCCAATATTATTTTGCATCAAAGGTTGTTCTTATGTGGAGTTATGAATTAACATTATTAAAGACAGGTACAATTCCTTGGAACAAGAAAGCACTCATAGCCTCTAGAATTATTCACAATTTTTAGTGCTGTTTGAGAGTACAATAGTCAAATTTTGGCTCCAATAAAAAACTTAGACTTTTTAGAAATTAAGAAAAATAGACTGAAATTAAGAGTTTTTTTTAATCATATCTCACTGCCTTGTTTGTGAAAATCATATAATCATGGGATAATTCCGTCTTGGTACACCTGAAAGGTTTGAGTTCTCAAATAAGTCATCTAACATTTTCTATAATTTCACGGGTCACCTAAAAAGTTTTTTATCCCACTATTACTAAATCTGTTATTATATATATATATATATATACAAATAAAAAAACGTCCAAACATAAATTTCGCGAGCAACGATCAAGCGACGCGTGGCGGAGACGGTTCGCTGACCTTGTTAGTCACAAACAGACGAAGAGTTGAGGGCACGCTCGTCATTTCGCACATTTGACCTAATCGATTAGTATGTAATATTCTCTAACTCGTCGTTGCCAAATCGCGCAGCCGAATTGAAATTTTGTTCTGATCAAACCTGTGTGCATATGGATATTGCTTGCGGAGGAGAGTTGAGCTTGATGCATTCATCGATTCTAGTAAGTAATCATTGTTTATTTGTGTTTATAATAGGATTGATGTTGCATGGTTTCTTCTCGATTTTCATTAGATTTTTGTTTGATTTGAGATTCGAAAAAATGTGATTTTAAAGTTTTTTGTTTGATTTCAAATTCTTAGAACTTCTAACAATTCAAATTTTGTTCGCAGAGCAATTTCGATCCAAAACTTCAGCACACACTTGAACAACATCTACAACAAATCTAAGGCGCGGAAGATGCGCCGCCTTGGACCCTTTTCCTTTCCAGAAATTTTTACGAATTCGCTTTTTCAACATAAGCAGGAGGGATTCGTAGATCCTCCAGACGCAGAGCGCGAAGGGCTTTGAACCCAAATACATTACCCACGATGGAAGTAAACATATTAGTAACATAACCTTCTTCAAAAAGGTCGACGACGCCGACGAGGATGACAACAACTGACCACCGTCGTTGGATGTTTTATACTCATCTTCGGTGACATTTTATTGTAAGCGCTTATCCTTCGGGGCAAACTTTAGATTAATCAAGTTTGCAACTGTCTTTCTATTTATGTACAACATGTCGTTGTACCGTATATAACATGCCGGTTTGTACAATATCACTTATTTTAAAGTTAATTCATATTCTTGAGGGCATAACCGTCTGATGAGTTTGGTTGACTTATAATTTGTTTTCTAACTTAAATACTTGCAATAAATGCTCAATTAATTTGAAAATAAATCTTCAATTAATCATCAATAAATTTGGTAACGAAATTTAATTAATTTCGCATATCGATATTTTTAGAAATACATACATTTAATTTATATTCTTCAATATTTTAGTAATTTTAGAAATACATATCTGTTATTGGACATTGACTTATTTAATTAAATGATGTGCAGCAACACATAAAACGAGTACTAACTTCAAAGATTTATGGTAACTGTCTGACTGATTATGTAGAACATGGTGGTGTACCATGTATAACATGCGGTTATATATATATATATATATATATATATATATAAAGAGGATGGATCAGGTGAGAACCAAACTCTTTTCTTATAACCGGAGAACCTATCTTTGGCCATCAGAAATAACTGAGTGTCCAATGAAAATGAATGTCACACGAAAAATTAGTGAATGTCCAATGAAAGTGAATGTTCCAACGATAATAAGTGAATGTTCAATGTAAATAAGTGAATGTCCAATATTCTCATTACACATTTAGTTCTCAGCCGAACCAACCCCTATATATGTGATGTTCATCAGCATATAAAAGGATTACCCACTTTAGAGGTTTATGTATAACTGCCATACTGTCTATGTATAACATGTCGGTGTATCATGTATGACATGTTGTTATATATTGTATAACCATCTTACTTAGATAATGTTCAATAACACATGAAACGATGAATAACCGCTCTCTTGATATAGTCTATTTTTAGTGTGAATCGCTGAATGATCGCGCTTTAAATGCACAATCCTGGTTTGAATGCGCCTATTTTTAGTGAGAACCGTTGAATGATCACGCTTTAAATGCGCGATCGCAATGACGAGCGTGCCCTCAGCTCTCCATCTATTTGTGACTAACGGGGTCAACGAACCGCTCCGCCACGTGTTTCTTGATCGTCGCTCACGAAAAAATGGATGGACATATTAGGGTTTGAACATTTAGACGTTTTGTTGGAGTTTGTAGTGGAGTGCATCCTTATATATATAGGGGCTGGATCGGGTGAGAACTAAACTATATATATATGATGTTCATCAGCACATAAAACGATTACCCACTTCAGAGGTTTATGTATAACTGTCATATTGTCTATGTATAACATGTCGGTGTATCATGTATAACATGTTGTTATATATTGTATAACCAGCTTACTTAGATAATGTTCAATAACACATGAAACGATGAATGACAGCTCTCTTGATATAGTCTATTTTTAGTGTGAATCGTTGAATGATCGCGCTTTAAAGGCACAATCTTGGTTTGAATGCGCCTATTTTTAGTGAGAACCGATGAATGATCACGCTTTAAATGCGCGATCGCAATGACGAGCGTGCCCTCAACTCTCCATCTATTTGTGACTAACGGGGTCAACGAACCGTTCCGCCACGTGTTTTTGATCGTCGCTCACGAAAAAATGGATGTGCATATTAGGGTTTGAACGTTTAGATTTTTGTTGGAGTTTGTAGGGGAGTGAATCCTTATATATATAGGGACTGGATCAGGTGAGAACCAAACTCATTTGTAAGAACATGAGAACCAACTTTTTACCATTGAAAATAAGTGAATGTCTAATGGAAATAAGTGAATGTCCAATGAAATTAAGTTGAAATGAATGTCCAACGGAAAATAAGTAAATGTCCCATGAAAGTTAATATCCAACGAGAATAAGTGAAAGTTCAATGTAAATAAGTGAACGTCCAGTGTTCTCATGTTCTCACTGCACATTTGGTTCTCAGCCGAACCCTTCCTTATATATATATATATAAGTAAGGAAGGGTTCGACTGATATATATATATATATATATATATATATATATATATATATATAGAGAGAGAGAGAGAGAGAGAGAGAGAGAGAGAGAGAGAGAGAGGAGATATCAGTTACAAACCAATAAAAAATGTCAAAACGTCCGAACTATATAACACGCAGTGTAATGTTGTATAACATGTTAGACATGTGCAAAATTGAAGTCATGCATAACATATAGTGCAATGTTGTATAACATATTGGACCCCGCCACGTGTCGCACTCTAAGATAACGTGCGTGTTAGATCCGACGGTTCTACGTGGTTTGGACGTTTTATATAGGTTTATAGCCGAGTGTGCCCCTATATATTGTTGGGGTTCCTAGGATCTCAAGCACAGCGGAAACAACCAAAATAACCGAGAACCCGCCACAGGATCGCTTGCATAAGAATAGATGAATCGAGAGAGGGAGTAGAAATCGAATCTTTTACCTCTCCTACTCTCTACGGAATGCTCCCGAACCGATCCAAGACAAGTCTTCCGGCCCGTCCTCTACGGATGCACACACACCGAGCTCGACCTCCTTGAAGCACGGATCTTCACGGAAGTACTAGACCCCGAGAAAACCCGAAACCCTATTCTCTAGTTCCCGATGAGAGAAGTTAGAGAGAATATGGAGAAAGGTAGCAAATATGCTCAAAGAAGCTCTCCTTTTCCCCTCACGCGTCTTCAATTTATAGACTTGGGAAAAATTAATGGTCGCTCTGTCACGGACCCGTGGTGCCACCGTGGCCAGCCACGGACCCCGCCACGGTCCCGTGGCCCCTTCCCGTGTCCAGTTCTAGGGCGACCCAAGCCCGCCACGGCCCCGTGGCGAGAAGTGTCCGCCCCCCAATGGCCAATGCTTGGCCACCATGGCCCCGTGTCCAAACCTATAGGTTTGGTTACGGTCCGTGGCCCCATTTGCCATTGACACGAGCCCATGGACCCTTGGACACGGTCTGATGCCTTAGGCCATGGTCCCGTGGCCCCTTTGCTATCCTTACCCATTTGGACCTCTTGAATTCGATCGAGATGTTTCGGTCTTGCTACTGGTGTGTGACCCTATAGGCCCGTGACCCATTGGCAGATCGGCGTAAGAACCCATCTCACCCGATCCATCACCAGTGGCCTCTAGTAAGTCATATTGATTACCCAATGTCCACGAGTGTATCGATCGATTTGATATCTCATGTCTGTCATATGTATCACTAACCCTTTGTTTGCTTTTAGGCGTATAAGATCGCATGAGGCATAGAATTGTCATCCTAATTTGTTCGATCTAGTTCCTCGAATTCCGAGTTGACTGATACGCATTGGTGCGGCCGCACACTTCATCAGTCACACTCATCAAGGGGGGCCTGAACCATACCCTTCACCATGTTTCACCGTGGGGAAACAAATCCCTTCAGACGCAACGTGCGCTCCCACTATAGTCCGTCCAATGGCCAACGATGTCCGTTATGGCTACCGTATTACAGACAGTGTTGGGACATGTCAAACCAATGGAGTGACGTGCATGTGAGCCACTAGCTCCAAGGCATTAAGGCAGTGATCACACGACGACGGAGTCTGCGTTGGTGACTTATTCTATGCGCCATACTCCTCCGCGGGTCATTCGATGTCGTCTACCAGACGATATTCATGATATGACACTACATCTTGATCAACAGAGCATGATCGTTAGTCATCCTCACGCTATTCTCTTATATATAAGTATTCGACTAGGGATCCATCAAGTATAACTTCATAATATCTAAAGATTCTGATGTCCTCGTGTACACACTAACGACTTTAGATGAAATTGTCGCTTAATACATTATTACAACACAATAATAATGTAAATGCCTCTTTTATTGCTTAATAGAAGATAAAAGATTACATGGTAAAGACTTGGACTAGGGCACTGGATCCTACATATATATATATATGAATGTCCAGTGGATCTCATGTTCTCATGACACATTTAGTTTTCATTCGAACTCTTCCTTATATATATATATATATATATGAGATATCAGTTACAAACTAGTAAAAAATGTTTAAACGTCCAAACCGTATAACATGCAGTGCAATGTTGTATAACCATGTAGACTATGTAGTGCAATGTTGTATAACATGTTAGACATGTGCAAAATTGAAGCCATGTAGTATGTAGAACATGTAGTGCAATGTTGTATAACATGTTTAACCCTGCCACGTGTCACACTCTGAGATAACACGCGTCTGAGATCCGACGGTTCTACATGGTTTGGACGTTTGGACGTTCTATATAGGTTTGTAGCCAAGTGTGCCTCTATATATATATATATATATATATATATATTAGGTGAGAACCAAATCCATTTGTGAGAACGTGAGGACTGACTTTGACCATTGAAAATAAGTGAATGTCTAATGGAAATAAATGAATGTTAAATGACAGTGGTGATATCCAATGAAAGCGAATGTCCAACGGAAATAGGTGAACGTCCAACAGAAATAAGTGATTTTCTAGTGGTTCCCATGTTCTCACACCACAATTGGTTCTCAATCGAATGCTTCCATATATATATATATATAATTTTTAAAATGACCAAAATACCCTCTTATTAATATATTAAAATTACTTGATGTTCAAAATAATCAAATGCCCCTTGTTTTAAACTCAATTTTTATTCCTTTGTCATTCCATTCAGGGTCGGTTCGTTCATAAAGCAAGTGAAGCAATTGTTTTAGACTAACCTAAAAACAGGGTCAAGTATGATAAAAAAAGTCGCCAAATTTAAATATGCTAGGCCCATTTTGAAAACTAATGCCCAACAATAATACTATATTATCAATCACTTTTTTCGCCCTTCTATCTATCTTACAATTCTCTTCCATCAATCCATGACTAATTTCCCTAAAGAGATTTTTGTTACTCAACGACCCACAGGGCAAAACAATAATCATCCAACAACCTACAATCTGAAATGAATCAAGGATTGCTTCCAAATCTAATTCGTAATATCAAAACTTTAAAATCTCATATGATAAAAACAATTCCACCAAAATGGATAATTGCAGCACCTTGAGTACCATGAATAAACTGGTGGAGCCGAGCACGAGGTCGGCTCATCCAGGAAGAGGAGGATCAAGTCATGGATTATATCGATTCCAATCAATACTTGCTGCCCCTCTCCACCGTAGACTCCCCGGTGGAGCTTCAGAGACCTAATTGGTCGATTAGGGGTCTGGACTCACAATACCTTCGTCGAATGGGAGAGTCTGCGATCCCAACGCCTCTCCATTTAGCGTTACTGTCCCTTTCAATGCACCAAATGATTCAATCTTTCAGTTCCCAAATTTTGATTTCAACCTTTCAGGCTTCAAACAAGCAAATTCGAAATCCCAAACACTTACAACTGACATAATCATTGAACGCAACAACTTCGATTCAAAAACCTAAGTTTTAGTCAGATCCGTAATCAATAACTTAGTAGGATAATAAATACAAATTAAGTACCGACTTTTTGAGCAGATACCAACAATGCGAGAAATGACAAAGTTAAAGATTCAATGGGTCATATATAAGAGAAACAGGTTACCTTCGTATTAAATGCCTCTCTTTTCACACAATTGTTTATTTTTATTTGTTTGTCACTATTCCAGAAATTTTGATGGAAACAAGTTTTAACAAAATGTCAAAAACACATTTTGCGGGTGCTAATCAATTTTTTGATTATGATATATGTCTTTTGTTCTAAAATTTTTGGTTTAGAAGAGAGCTTAGAGAGGAGCAAGAGGTTGAAGACATACATTTGTGACGATTAATAAAAATTTGAAGTTCAAACAAAAACATTTTGGTTATTTCAACTTGAATAATGTTAAATGATATATATAAAAGTATTTTGATTATTTAGAAAAAAGTAATAATAAATAAATAAATCTAATAGAGTTAATAATAGTGGAACACATTTTTTTAGGTTTCGTCTAACCATAATACATTAGTCAGCCCATTAACAAAAATACCCAATTAGGTTTGACTTAATGGTCGTGTAGGAATCTCCATCCATTCAAGTTGGTACCCTATAGATGTAAACCGTACTCGCGGCATCTGTACCCCCGTCACAAGCATGCAATTACGAAGTCGTCACAAATAACAATTACAACCCCCAAGATTAACTGTGTAGATACAACCCTTAAATGCTACATTCCACCTAGGTCGATTGCTATCGCCTCTCTTTCTAGATTTGATCTAAAATCAGGCCTACCCGGGAGAGATAACATTAACTTCACATTTAAGATCTTAATCCATTTCACAAACTCATTCATTTAACCTTTAATTCTTTAATTAAATAAATTAATATCCATGTCCATCCCTTTTCCCAGCCTAAATATTTAGGTACTCATGGCATCAAAAACACAAATCAACCCATCCATGGAAATCATCATCATTTCTATCATGCAATTAAACAAAAACACCAATCTCGTGAAAATAATACATCTATTCCCAATCTTCAATCCCAATACAATTCTCAAAATTCCCAATTACAATCTGAAAATAAACCATATACACTACCACCAACCTCACAATCTTTCCTCGAAATCAACTCGTAGTCGCCTCCAATCGATCACACACAAATCTCCTTTTCTCTACCCTCTAAAACTACTCTTTAAGATGAACGTTCTCTCTGAGTCTCCACATTTTCTTGGCTAAAGGGGTTGGGTATGTATAGGAGGGAAGAAAATAAATTTGAAAATAAAAAATTCATGATTTTAGGAGCTAATTTGACCAGCCTGCTCGGTGGGACCCAACAGGTTGGGTTTTTTTCTTCCCGAGAGTCGCCATCGTTGCCACAGGTTGCCGGGTTAGCTAGAAGTTGTCGGGTGCCACCCGGTAGAGCAACCTGACAAGTTGCTATGGAGGTGACCAGGTGAGCTCCCGGTACCTCTTCTCTGCTTCTTCTTTAATATGCACACATGTTGCCAGGTTAGCGCAAGTCTACCAGGTTTCACCCAACAGGTTGGCCCGGCAACCTTTTTCGCGTTTTCCTGACTTCACGTTTTGGATCTTTTTTGTCTCTTTTGACCTGTTTTCATAAAAAAAAATATTCTTCAATCATATGTGAGGTAAAGTAGCATTTTATTCATCAAAAACTAATCATTTTGGAAAAAATGAGAAGATTTGACTTGGTTGGATACATAATATCCGACCTCATGTTAGTAAAGAGATTAATGAGTTAATCGCCTTGGATAGTCTCTTAGACTTGCCTATGGAAAATAAAAGGTTTACTTGGTTTTGATCTGGATTGAAGGCGAGGAGACTTCATCGTTTTTTGATCGACTGACCTATATATTTTGTTGTGGTTATCTTTTCAGCGTGGTCTCTCACGCATGTAATGTCGTCTCAGTGTGGATGATACACTGATTTGACTCCATGATTAGGCGAGGTATACAGTGCAACAAGCGTACGGTCTCCTACGAGACTTAGAAGAAGTGAAGCGTTTGGATTGGAGAGATTGCCTTTGGCATGCTTATATCCTGCCAAAGTATTAGTCGTTTGCATTTTCGGCGATGTATAAATCGATTATGATGACGACTTTTCTTTAAGGGAAAAGGACACTTTTGTGCACCTAAATATACACTTTTGACACTTTCATACCCTAACTTTTTTTTCTTTTTTCCATACCTGAATTTCATTTTGGGACAAATGACAATTTATTTACCAAAAATGGCCCTGAGTTTTGGTTCAATCCATGGGTATTTGGTTCAATTCATGGGTATTTTGGTTCAATTCATTGGTATTTTTGAAAAATGGTCCAGAAGTACCCTGAATTTTGGTTCAATTCATGATTATTTTGGGTATTTTGGAATTATTGTCCCAAAATGAAATTCAGGTATGGAAAAAGAGAAAAAAAGTTAGGGTATGAAAGTGTCAAAAGTGTATATTTAGGTGCACAAAAGTGTCATATTCCCTTTCTTTAACGAAGAGGGGTATTTATTCTGATGTTAGGAAAGGTGTGCCTGTTCCATGGTGAATGCTCGGAATTCAGTACCCCTTTTATTGTTTTATGTGCACGGGCGTGACAATTTTGGATGAAATTTTTAAGGCGATGGGGCTATGATTCAACGCTTGAAGAAGATTAGCGTTTTTTATTCGTAAACTGGAGAGGAATGGTGTTAACGGCTGGTCGGTTTTGTCGTAAAATTTTGGTTTGATAATTCTTTGTAGGGTTGTGGTGTTTGTGGTAGGCAAGTAATTATATTGTGTTTAACGGTGTGGTAGTGTCTCCAGTGAAAGTGATCGGTAGAGTGTAGAGATTACCTTTTTTTTTATGTCTTTGAATAGTCGAATATTTATAGAGGTATGTTTTAGAGCTTTGTCGTATGATCATTTTATCGCTGATAGATTTTCTTGAATTTGTTGGAACTTGATTGTCGATATCAGCCAATAAGAGGAGAGCGAAGCAGAACTGGAAGGGGAACCGCGCCGTGGTATGGTGTCTACTAAATTGAAAGGAATTTGCCCGGGTAGACCATGGTGGCGATCGAATGTCGGTTGCCTCCGAGGTTAACACGGTTGTACCTCTGGTGCGCGCCCACTCATACAACAGAGGGTGGAAATGTAGGAGGATATCCAGGATAAGAGGGAGAGAGGGAATAACTCATAGTGGAAGTGGACAACGATTAGACAAAAAACAATTCGAGAGTTGTCAGATCGTGCAACCAAAAAACGCCAGACAAATTCAGTATATTTTCAGAGAGTTCGAGTTTCAGTAGTTAAACAAAATGGCAGAGCCTCTGGTATTTATAGGAAATATCAGATGGGAAGCCATAAATCCAAGCAATAAATTCGATCCATTATTCCTCATAACGGCCGCCATAAATCACTGAAACCGACTCCATAACTCTTAGATAATAAAACCGAGTTTGAATTTCAAGGGTTTGAAAAATGAAAAATTAAAACCCCGACAGAGTGGGCAATATCTGGTCGACTTGCGGTGAGGTAGAGAAGACTACCGATGATGCTTCTGTATAGGTGTTGGTCGACAGCTTCTCCTGGATCATCTTTAGTTAGCTTGACATGTGTAGCTGCTGGTGTCCTTTTATGTGAGGCTTTCTCTAGCCCAAACTTCTTGACAATATTCTTCGCATATTTGCTCTGAGATACGAAGATGCTATCCTTTAGTTGTTTGATTTGGAAGCCTAGAAAATAAGTAAACTCTCCCACCATGCTCATCTCGAATTCTGATTGCATCTGTTGAATAAATATCTCTACCATCTTGCTTGACATCCCTCCAAACACAATGTCATTGACATAGATTTGAGCTATCATTAGATTCCCGTCTTCATTCTTCACAAATAGAGTCTTGTCGACTCCCCCTCTAGTGTAGCCGCTTTGGACGAGGAATTTTGTGAGCCTTTCATACCAAGCCCTTGGTGCTTGTTTCAACCCATAAAGAGCTTTCTTGAGTTTATACACATGTTCAGGATAGTGAGGGTCAACAAATCCTTTGGGTTGTGACACATATACTTCTTCATTGAGATCCCCATTCAAGAACGCACTTTTGACATCCATCTGGTAGAGCTTTATCTGTAGATGGCATGATATCCCCAGCAGGAGACGGATTGCTTCAAGTCTTGCCACAGGAGCAAATGTCTCATCGAAGTCGACGCCCTCAATTTGAGTATACCCTTGAGCAACTAACCTTGCTTTGTTGCGAGTGATGTTGCCAAGCTCATCGGATTTGTTCTTGAAGATCCATTTGGTGCCTATGATGTTTCCTTCACTTGGTTTGGGCACCAGTTCCCATACCTGATTTTTCTCAAATTGAATCAGCTCTTCTTGCATAGCATTGACCCAATACTCATCATTGATGACTTCATTGATGTTTTTGGGTTCTGTCTTTGAAACGAAGCAAATATTTCTTATCATCTCGTTGTAATCTTCAGGAGTTCTTGACCAGGTCCGTATACCTTCATTCAAGTTTCCAATAACTCCAGAGATAGGATGGTTGGTCTGGACTCTTCGTGAGAGATTCTTGCTGCTGGTTTCAGGAACTACTTCGTTATTTGCGGTATCATCTTCTATTTTGCTGCTAGCATCTTCTGTGACATTAGGACCAGCATTCTTCCTGACATTATTGGGCGGATAGGCTCCGTCTTCGTCCGTCGCATCGTCTGAGGCATCTTCGCAGGCATCATCAACAACAACATTAATTGATTCCATCATGGTCTTGGTTCGTTTGTTGAAGACTCGGTATGCGCGACTATACCTTGAATAGCCAAGAAAGATGCCTTCATCGCTTTTTGGGTCAAGCTTTCGACGAGGCTCTCTATCAGCCAGTATATAACAAGTGGAGCCAAAGATATGGAAGTACTTAACATTGGGCTTTCTCCCCCTCCATATTTCATAATCAGTTACTAACATACCTTGTCGGAGAGTGACTCGATTGTGGATATGGCAAGCAGTGTTAAGTGCTTCTGCCCAAAAGTGAGTTGGTATGTGTTTAGCCAGCATCATAACTCTCGCCATCTCCTGTAGAGTCCTGTTCTTGCGCTCAACAATGCCATTCTGTTGAGGAGTGATTGGCGCTGAGAATTCATGTGCTATCCCTTCTGAGTTGCAGAAATCTGCAAACTTGCTGTTTTCGAACTCTCGACCATGATCACTACGAAGGCGGATGATTTTGCCAATTGTCTCTCCTTTTTCTCGTTGGACTTGGATGCATAGATTCTTGAAGATCGAGAAGGTGTCTGATCTGTCACGAGGGAAGTCAACCCAAGTGTATCGTGAGTAATCATCTACACACACAAAGACGTATCGTTTTCCTCCAAGGCTTTCAACTTGCATTTGTCCCATGAGGTCAACATGTATCAGCTCAAGTACCCGAGACGTGGTGATATGCTGTAGCTTCTTGTGTGACATCTTGGTTTGCTTACCAATCTGACATTCTCCGCAGATCTTTCCTTCTATTATTTTCAGGTTTGGAATACCTGTGATTGCCTGCTCTGAGATTGCTTTTTGCATGCTTCTAAGATTTAGATGTCCAAGCTTTCTGTGCCATAGTTTGGTTTCTTCTGCTTTGGAGACAAGGCACTTGGTTGCTTCGGCATGTGTCTCGGGAGACCAGATATAGCAATTTTCCGTTGAGCGAACTCCTTGTAGAATAGTGACTTGGTTAAAGTCTTTAACTATACAGGCTTCTTTTGTGAATTTCACTTCTGAATCCTGATCACAAATCTGACTGATGCTAATCAAGTTAGCTTTAAGTCCTTCTACAAGTGATGCTTCGGTCAGGCAGGTGGCTCCTGGATGCTTAAGTACTCCTTTTCCGATGATTCTCGCTCGAATGCCATCTCCAAACGTAACAAAGCAGTTTGTATATAGTTTAAGATCAGAGAGAAATTCTGGAGTACCTGTTATGTGTCGAGAGCATCCACTGTCGAGATACCAGTCCTTGTTTGTTGAAGCACTCAAGGATGTATATGCAACATTAGCTCTATAGACCAGGTTTTTAGGTCTCTATTCAAGGCGGGATGTCTTCGGAGGAGATGAGAGATGCCTTTGATATTTCTTTTGTTGTAGCTGAGCTTGCTTCTTCTCAAGAAGTTGAAAACAAAAAGGTCTCATTTGACCAGGTTGACCACAGTAATGGCATATCCATTGATATTGATAAGCTGGTCTTCTGTAGCTTTGTTGTCTGCGTTGAGGATGTCTTCTGGCAGTTATTTGACAAGAACAGGTTGTAGACGATGTTATGGCTTTTGTTATAGGTCGTCCTGTAGGATGTGTTGGGGCATCCAGTAGTTTCTTGTCAGTCATGGCTTGTTGTGGGATAAACTTTGTTCCTGTCGTTGAGGGGACAGCATGTGTGTACCCTAGGCCCGTCGTATCTTTGGACTGTTTTCCCACCGATAAAATCTTTTCAAGGCTTTCTGTGCTCGGATTCATCATCTTTACTGATTTAGTCATGAGACTAATTTCTCCATTAAGTCTGGTGATCTCTCGTTTCAGCTCCACGATCGTCTCTAGAAATCTTGACTTGTCGTTGGTAAGACTAATGATCCTTTTGCCTTGTTGATCAAGTATCAGAGTTTCCTTGATCCATCTGGTATGCAAGCCTTTGTATGCCTCGACTAGTTGCTCTTTAGTACAATTCTCATTCGGAGTTGGATCATCATTGATGTCGACAACATTATCAACATTATATGTAGGAGTAGTAGTAGTGAATGCAACAAAGTTGCTTACCTCTTCAGATCCACTATCTTCATTGTCATCATCTGATAGGGTGGCATTGTATCCTCGTTTTTGTTGTTTGAGGAAATTTGGACATTCTCTACGTAGGTGGCCGAATCCTTCACATTCATGACATTGAAGTCCTTTGTTTTTGTTTTCTTCCCCACTCCTGTTTGGTATGTCAAGACTACCTCCAACCATTCAGTACAGCCTTCCATGACTTGTTGTCTAGTGACTTCATGAAGGCACACATTCGAGCCTTCCAATAGCCATAGTTGCTTCCATCTAGAATAGGTGGTCGATTTATGAATCCTCCTTCTCTGGTATTGTCCATCTTTGATCAAAATATTTGTTTAGGAACTCACCTAAAGCTATAGGTGCCCCCTCTGATACCAATTGAAATTCTGATCAGCTAGTCGTGCAAGATGCCACACACAATGTTACACAGAATGCTATAACGTTGTGTCTGACTTCTTGCGTAGATAATGCAGGACAGTAAATATAAAGCTATAAGTAATAACACAGCAGATTGTTTACCCAGTTCGGTGCAACGTCACCTACGTCTGGGGGCTCTCAGCCTAGTGGAAAGATTTCACTTATCAGTAATCCGTCAGAACATACAAGTACCTGTGATCACTCCTAGATCTATACTTTATGCTACGTCTTACAGTGCAATCTATCTCAGGGTCTCCCCCTGAATCCAAGAACGTCTTGATTCCACTCTTCGAGCAATCGCCTTGCTCTGTCGTCTTCAAGTCTTCTTCAAGCTTGGTGGTTTGCGTGCAGTCTTCAACTCACGACTTTCAGTAAACCCTCAATCACCCAACTCTCTATAGTTATGTGATACACAATATCCTAAGCTCAATCTGCAATTTCTCAGCCCGCAAACCTTCACGTCTAAGAACCTTGCAAATTGTTGCTAGGAAACAAATAAAGAACCACACCATTGCTAAGGGGGTAGCCTAAACTTTTATAGCAATCGTGGATGAGTACTAACCCTAAAGGGTTTCCTATTAATCACCGTGTTTCTTCTTTTCAGATTAGGAGTCGTTCTGCACTTTCCTAATCGTCTTCTTGATTTTCTGTCGAATCTGCACTTTCCTGATTTCTGTCGATCAGGATGCTTGCCGAGACGCCGTCAACAATGTCACACAAGATGTCGTAGAAGATGCTTCGACATTCTTTGTAACATGTTCCTTCGGTTCCTTTAAAAATCAGCCAATCTCTAAAAACGTCGTAACTACAGCCGCCTTAGTTGCCTCTTTTCGCTGACGTGTAACTGCCAGTTGGAAGTTGTTTGACTTTGTTGACGTCACTCTCTTGCGCTTCAAGTCTTCGTGCCGCCTTTCTTCTTTCGCTCCAAGCTTCGTCGAAATAGGAAAGCTTCAGACTTTCCTAATCTGTGGTTCGTAACAAGTCGCTCCACATGTCATACAACATGTTACTTGACTTCTTACTTTTGCGCTAAGAAATCATGCCAACTATTAAACGTAGCAACAACGAGTGAATTTCTTCTCGAACTTGTTCCACTTTCCGATGAGACCCTCACAACACATATTTTATCTTCTAATATTCCAAGTTCCGCAATACTTGATCTACACTTTTAAGGCCATGCGTACACCTCGGTCTCACGGGTGCCTTTTGAAAAACCTTTTATGTCTTTCGTAGATGGCGTCCAAACCATCACACCCGCATAGGCAGCTCTTCAAGTGCGTCTCAATAACACTGACTAGAGAGCTATTAAGGACAAAGAGTCCAATCTGTCAGCTGCAGACAAGAACCCATCAAATGCGTCTCTATAGCACCACCAAGAACTGGTTATGGGTCGTCAGCCTCAACATCCATCAAGTGCGTCTCAATAGCACGACCAAAAATTGGTTATGGATTAGTAGTCTTGAAACCCATAAGTGCGTCTCTATAGCACCACCAAAAATGATTATGGATTATCAGACTCGAGATCCATCAAATGCGTCTCAATAGCACCACCAAAACTGGTTATGGAGTCTCTAGCACAACTTCGTGCCAAATGGTTTCGTTTGACCGCTTTTGGGTATCCACCATACTTTCACGATGAGGGCCTAAGCCCCATTTCCCTCGAAGTGTCAAGGACAACTTTCCTTGGTAATCCATTTGTGAAAGGGTTAGCAAGATTTCTTTCAGATCTTACATAATCCAAAGAAATCACTCAATCTCTTAGAAGATGTCGAATCACACCGTGCCTTAGACAAACATGTCTATTCTTTCCATTGTAGACATTGTTCTTCGCCACACATATGGTTGACTGAGAATCACAATGTATTGAGACCGAAATTGCCTGTCGTCCCCAAATTGGCACATCGGCCGATAGGTTTCGTTAGAAATTGACAACGATTGGACGAACAACTAAAATTCTGAATCGTAGCTGAGTCAAGAAGTCGAACACCAAGTCGTAACTTGTGTATCGACTACTTGCCTAAATTGCAGACTATGGTAGATAACAAACAAGCAAAGATAATGACACCAGAGATGATTACCCAGTTCGGTGACTCCGCACCTACGTCTGGGGGCACTTTGCCAGTGGAAAGGTTTTCACTATAAGGTAGTCAATAGTACAACTTCAAGCACCAACTAGCTATCACACAAGCTAATGTCCTAAGCTACTATAGATCTAACCGTGAACAACCTCGACCAAGGGCCTCTCCCCCTGTCTTTGAGATCCTCTCAATTCCACCCTTCGAGTAAACGCCTATGCTCGGTGTCGTAGTCATCTTTAAAGGATTTGTGAATCTTCAATCACGAACACAAGAACCCTAACCGATTCAAACACTCAATCTTCAAGACTTGATGTTTGATCGGAGCAAAGCCGTTCTAGCAAATCTAATCAGCCTCTCAACACGCCAATGGTGCACGGTTAAGAGCTTTGAGAAACCTTGCAATTTTTAGAACAGGAACGGATGACTGCTAATGGGGAAGCCCATGGCTTTTTATAGCAGCTCACATTCCTAATCCTTCCCGGATAAGGAATAGGAAGTTTCAGACTTCCTGAATAGATTAGGCAAGTCGTTGCCACCTCTAATGATAGCTGGAAGTCGTCTTGCTTGTTCGGACTTCCTGAATAAATCAGGCAAGTAGAGTTGCCGCCTTTGCTGACGTGTTAGTGACAGCTGGAAGTCGCCGGGCTTGTCGACGTCACTCTCTTGCACTCCAAGTCTTCGTGGCGTCTTTCTTCTTTTGCTCCAAGCGTCGTCTAAATAGGAAATCTTCAGATCTTTCCTAATCTGGATCGTGACTAGTCGCTCCACATGTCATGTAACATGTTGTACTGACTTCTTACTTTTGCGCTAAAAAATTATGCCAACACTTAAACGTAGCAACAATCTCCCCTTTGGCAATTTTTTAGGCAAACACATTTTTAAGTACATCGTCATCTTGTGGCAGTTACGCACAGCAAGCGATGCTACTTCTGGTGTGGCTTCTGGTTCGTCTTCTGGAGCGGCGACTTTTGTGCGCAACTTTCGGTGCGACTTCTGGCGTAACTTCTGTGTAAACTTTCGTCTTTTCGCCCGTTGTCTATCTATCTCCCCCTGTTTGTCTAACAATATTTCTAAAGGCAATCATACAATGAAATTCGAATAACAGCAGGGTATAAACCAGCTCAAACATGAGCAAATAAGTCAGCTCAAACATGAGCAAAATATCCCAAAATAAAAACAAGTGTCATAATGTGCAGAAAACTAACTCGGACATTCCCCGAGGATTTAAGAGTGTGATTGGAACAAGTTATCAGAGAGATACTTAAAATGAGGTGGAGTCATCAACATCATCTTCAGCAGAAGGAGCAGAGCGGAGGTCATTGAGAAGAGCTTCACATGCATCTTTGCGGGTTGTCAGAACAGCAATTGACTTCTCCAAGTCATTGATCATTTCAACCAACTCTTCCTTCATCCTAATGCCAAGTGGTCCTGAAGGTCGGGAGCTGGAACCAGCTTCTGATGCTTTGGCCATGGGAGGAGCAAGATTCCTCATATGCTTGCCTTCAAAGCTTTTGAGGCTGATAGCAAGGGGCAGTGGCTTCTTTCCCTGAACATCCGTTTCTCGAACAATGTGAGGACATTGTTGGAGAAGGAGACCGGTGATCAATGAAGGAAACCCGATAGGAAGCTTGACAGCGCATGATTTGGCATGTTTGACTAGATGTTCAATGACATATGAGCCAAAATCAAGAGAATATTACGTACCTATTTGGTATATGAGTTTAGCCAATTCGGTTTTGATGCTCGACCCATGAGTGGAAGGCGCCCAATTTGCCAAGCCAATGCGGTACAGAATTGAGTATTTGGCAGTAAGCTCAGCAGCCGCAATGGTGTCCTTGAAGGGCCAGACCTTCTTCCGTCCTCCAGTGATCTCAACCGCCACTTTGTTCAAGTGCGAGACTTCTGGAGTGACTTCTGGGTCCTCTCTGCCTAGATAAGCATTGATAGTTGTGGCAGATATTTCGAAACATTCCCCCCGAACAAATACTTTCCTGTACTCCGCATTTTCTGGGTCATCAAACTCACTTGAGAGGTTGACAATAAACTCTTTGACTAACGCTGGGTAGAATGGCCCGATGTTTATGACCGTATTGGTCAGGCCTGCCCTTCGGAGAAGTTCCACAATTGTGTTTATCCCCTGAGCTTCTGTGGAGAGCTCTCTCTCTGGATAGATATTGCGCGGGTATACATACTGCCATTTAACCGCGTTGTCTATAGAGTGGAATGAGACATTATCCATAGGAGCTTTAGGAACATTTTTGGGAAGTTTCTGCCCTCCCATTGCCTTTTTGACCCGTGGTAGTATAACACGGGTGTCTTCTTCTTCAGACTCCTCTTCTTCTGGAGCAAAGGTTGCTACAGAAGTCAGTGACTTCCTTCTAGACTTCTTTGGTTGTTTAGAAGCCGATGCTCCTCTTTTCTCTGTTGTTTTTCTTTTTGGGGTTAATCTACTTGGTACTAGGGGTTCTTCTTCTTCATCGACCAACCTTCTTGTTGGTAGCTTCCTTCTCTCAAGCCTTTTAGGCACAACTTCTTCTTCCATGGTCTCTGCTGTATCTCCTTCTTCTATACTGACAATATTCTCTACAGGTTGAGCAACTTCTGGGATAACTTCGGTATCTTCATTCATCCTTGGATCACTGTCCTGGGCAACAAGTGGACTGTCGGTTTTTCGTGAGACTTCTTTTGGTAGGGACTTCTCAGGCGCAGGTGCAGATTTTTGGGGGCTTGATTTATCTCCACAGACGGCATCATGGATCTCAGGAGCGAGAGTTCCTTGAGCCTCTTCAGACGCCTCTTTGTCTACAGGGTTTACTACAGAAGGGGTAGTAGGAGTAACTTGTAGGGGCGTCTGCGAAGTGTGAGAGCCTTCCTCTTCTAGGTTAGCAGATTTGTCCTTCTCTACAGTGGAGGTAATCGCCTCCATTGGTGCATCCTGAGGTTTCGCCGAACCTTCCCCCGGGAGATTTTTTCCACGAATCTTCACTCCATATTTGTTTGTTGTTGATTTGGAGGCCGACATCTTCTTGGCAATCATTTTTGCCCTCATTTTTGCTCGTAGCGTCTTGGAGGTAGATGGTATGCGTCCACTTCGGGTATCAACCATTTGACAGAGAACTTGATCGAATTTGATTTTGAGAGGAAGAACAACTGCTTATTGTTTGCAGATTTGTTTTAGCCTTTTCGAGGTGCCCTAGCGGTTTTGGGAAGACGGAGGGAATGTGCAGGCTTTTTCTGCGGAAGTTGAAGAGGGTTGAGAGCCGATTGGTTTGTCGTCAATTTTTCAATCATTCCCCTTTTTGAATTTTAAAAAAAATATCAACTGGGCTTTCGATAATGAGATTTGGGCCCGGCTAGATTTTGTGGACCCTGGTTGGTCCTGATAGAGAGAGAGTAAAAATCTACTCAAAAGCTCCCTCTCTTCTGTCTTGACTTCTGGTTACTCCAGACAGTAAAGTCCAAGGGATGACCTTAGACTTTCAAATCTTTTAGCATCTAATGCTTTTGTAAAGATGTCAGCGACTTGTTTCTCAGTGGGTAGGTACTCGAGCTTTATCTTCTTGTCTTCTACAAGTTCTCGAATAAAGTGGTGCCTGATATCAATATGCTTTGTTTTGCTGTGTTGTACTGGGTTTTTCGAGATATTGATAGCACTGATGTTGTCACAGAACAAAGTCATGACTTCTTGCTTGACTCCATACTCTGCCAGCATTTGTTTCATCCAAAGAAGCTGAGTACAGCTACTTCAGGCTGCAATATATTCGGACTCAGCAGTAGACAAAGCAATACAATTTTCCTTTTTGCTGAACCAAGATACAAGATTGTTCCCCAGGTAGAAACAGCCTCCAGAGGTACTTCTTCGATCTGGTGTGCTTCCCGCCCAGTCAGCATCACAATATCCAACAAGAGTAGAAGAGGTATCAAAGGAATATAGCAAGCCCAATTCAGAGGTTCCCGAGATGTACCTTATGATCCTCTTGGCATGAGCTAAGTGACTAACTTTTGGATTGGCTTGATATCGAGCACAGACTCCCACGGAGTAAGCGATGTCGGGTCGACTTGCTGTTAGATAGAGAAGACTTCCTATTATGCTTCGATAAAGGCTTTGATCAACTGATTCTCCCATCTCGTCCTTTGTGCATTTGTCATGTGCGGCAATATGAGTTCTCTTGTGTGAGCATTTTCGAACCCGAACTTCTTGACAATGTTCTTTGCATATTTGCTTTGGGAGATAAATATTCCATCTGGCATCTGCTTGATCTGGAAGCCTAGGAAATATGTGAGCTCACCGACCATACTCATCTCAAATTCAGACTGCATATGTTGGACGAAACGTTCCACCATCTTGTCTGACTTTCCTCCAAATACAATGTCGTCGACATATATTTGAGCGATCATGACTTCCTTCCTTCTTCACAAAGAGAGTTTTGTCTACTCCCCCTCGAATATAACCATTCTGAACTAAGAATTGAGTAAGACGTTCATACCATGCTCGTGGAGTTTGTTTGAGACCGTAGAGGGCTTTCTTTAGTTTGTAGACATGATGAGGAGAGTCATGGTCTTCGAATCCCTTTGGTTGAGCCACATAGACTTCTTCGTTGAGATTTCCATTAAGGAAGGCACTCTTTACATCCATTTGATAGAGTTTGAAACACAAATGACATGCTATGCTGAGAAAAAGTCGTATGGCTTCCAGTCTGGCTACCGGAGCAAAGGTTTCTTCGAAGTCGACTCCTTCTACTTGTGTGTACCCCTGAGTCACTAGTCTTGCTTTGTTTCGAGTGATGTTTCCTTGCTCGTCAGACTTGTTTTTGAATATCCACTTTGTCCCGATGACACTGACATTGTCAGGCTTGGGTACTAGTTCCCAGACTTCATTCCTTGCAAATTGGACCAATTCTTTTTGCATGGCGCAGACCCAGTACTCATCATTGATGGCTTCTTGTATATTCTTTGGCTCAATTTTGGAAATAAAGCAAATGTTACCTATCATTTCTTTGTATTCAAGAAATGCCTTTTGTCGCGTCCGCACTCCCTCATTTATGTCTCCTATCACATCCTGGGGTGGATGATTCTTCTGAATTCTTCTTGACGGAGCTCTCTGTACTATAGGAGATGCCACTTTGTCCGGGATGATTGGGCTTTCGTCTTCAGATTCTTTGCTGCGCTCTTCGCCTCTGACTTCCGGTCTGACTTCTCCTCTGACTTCTGGTCTGACTTCTCCTGAGAGATTTAGGACTTCTTCGTCCTCATCACTGGGTTGCTCATTACTGTCATCGATCACGACATTGATGGATTCCATGATAGTTCGGGTGCGTTTGTTGAATACACGGAAAGCCCGACTATTTCTGGAGTATCCAAGGAAGATGCCTTCGTCGCTTTTAGGATCAAGTTTGCGTCGAGGTTCCCTATCTGCAAGTATGTAGCAGATCGATCCAAAGACATGGAAATATTTGACATTAGGCTTCCTCCCCCTCCATATTTCATAAAGAGTGAGCGAAGTTCCAGGGCGGAGGGCCACTCTATTATGAATATGGCAAGCCGTATTCAAAGCTTCAGCCCAGAAGTGCTGCGGGATGTCTTTGGCTAACATCATGACTCTTGCCATTTCTTGAAGAGTGCAATTTTTTCTTTCAACGATCCCGTTTTGCTGAGGAGTGATGGGAGCAGAAAATTTGTGTGCAATTCCTTCAGCATCACAAAAATTTGCGAAGCTGATGTTTTCAAACTCCTTTCCATGATCACTTCGAAGTCGGACGACTTTTCCAATGACTTCTCCCTTTTCTCGTTGAACTCTCCGACATAGGGCTTCAAAGACTGAGAAGGTGTCTGACTTTTCTCTAATAAAGTCTACCTAGGTGTACCTTGAGAAGTCGTCTACACAGACAAATATGTACTTCTTCCCTCCTAGACTTTCTACTTGCATAGGTCCCATAAGGTCAACATGAAGAAGTTCTAGAACACGAGATGTAGTAAGATGTTGTACCTTCTTGTGTGACGTCTTGACTTGTTTCCCAATCTGGCATTCTCCACAGATTTTTCCTTCAATGATCTTGAGGTTGGGAACTCCAATGGTCGCATTTTCAGAGAGAATCTTTTGCATGCTCCTCAAATTGATGTGACCAAGTTTTTGATGTCATAGCTTTGTCTCTTGAGTTTTGGATAAAAGGCACTTGGTTGGCAAGGTTGTGACTGTTGGAGACCATAGATAACAGTTATCAAGAGACCTGTGACCTGTCATGACTTCCTTCTGGTGTTCGTCCTTGACAGTGCACTTGTCACGAGTGAAGTTGACATCTAGATTCAGATCGCATATTTGACTGATGCTGATGAGATTGGCTGTAAGACCTTCTACTAGTAGAGCCTCTTTCAGACATGGTGAGTTGGGAAGGTTGAGTTTTCCTATCCCGAGTACTCTAGCTTTTACTTTATCTCCAAAAGTGACGAAGCTATTTGTGCAAGGTATTAAAGTGACCAAGATTGAGCTATTACCAGTCATATGTCGAGAGGATCCACTATCAAATTACCAATCATTGCTGGTTGAAGCCTTTAGAGCGGTGTACGCGATATTTGCTTGATAGTTTACCTCCTTGACTCGCCATTCCTTACGTGGTTGTGCTTTCTTGATGGTGGTCCTTTGCTTAACAAAGCTCCTTCCATATAGGCGATAGCAGAAAGGTCAAATATGACCTCTTCGTCCCCAGTGGTGACATACCCAGTTATGTCTTTTGTTCTGTGTCTTTGAAGTGACCAGGGTATGAGGCTTTTTGGTTGCTTGGTCAGGCGTGAAGTTAGTAGACTTCTGACGTGGCTTGTGAGTGACGACCTTCTGAGGAACGAAGACGGTGTGTGATGATGAAGCCTCTTTTGAATATCCAAGACCTTCCATATTTCTAGCTGGTTTTCCGATTGAGAGGATTTGGTCTAGAGTGTCGGTGCTTGGGTTCATCATCTTTACCGGCTTGGTGACTTGTTCTAACTCGCTTCTTAATCGAGCCACTTCCCTTTTTAGATCGAAAGTAGTTTCGAGAAGTCGTGACTTGTCTTCATTAAGTGAAAGAATAAGAGCATTCTGTTTTTCGATTACCTCAGAGTCTTCAAGCCACTTGACATACCAGTCGTTGTAAGCGTTGTTGTGTGTCTTATCAGATAGCTCGTCATTCGAGTCATACTTCTTTGAACTCTCGGATGGTTGATCTATTGTGGAGGCAGTAAAGGCAACATAGTTACTTGTATGCTCATAGTCACTGTCTTCCTCATCTTCATCGTCAGTTAGAGAGGCATTGAATCCCTTCTTCTGTTTCTTTAAGAAGTTAGGACATTCTTTCTGCATGTGTCCATACCCCTCACATTCAAAACACTGAACTCCTTTTCCTGATCGTTCTCCTCGTCTACCATCGCTATTTGTGTTTTCGAGCTTCTGGAACTTGTGATGCGGCTTGTCTCTGACTTCTCGGGTGACATTCTGTCCTGTCATCTGGCTAAATCTTTTCATGACTTTATTGTAGTTTTTGGCCAGCATCGCGATAGTTTCGTCAATGTCACTGTCTGAATCAGAGCACACCAAGTTCTTCTGCTTTTGGATAGAACTTTTGAAAGCAACACCTTTGTGCTTCTTTTCGATTAGCAGTAGGGAGAGCTCGAAAGTCATTAGGGATCCCATAAGTTCATCAAACTTCAGCGTCTTCAAGTCATGAACTTCTTCGATGGCGGTAATCTTCATCTTGAATCTTGGACTTAGGGCTCTCAGCGTTTTTCTGACCATATCTTCATCGGTCATAGGCTTGCCAAGTGAATATGATTCATTGGCTAGATCCTTGATGCGTACATTAAACTCAGCAATAGTTTCGTCCTCATTCATGGTAAGGGCCTCAAAGTTGATCGTGAGGTACTGTAACTTTTGCTCTCTGACTTTTGATGTACCCTCATAAGCAATAGCAAGAGTGTCCCAAGCAATTTTGGCGCTTGTGCACGTGTTTATAAGTCGAAACACATTCTTGTCTACTCCATTAAATATAGCGTTCAGTGCACGAGAATTACCTAAGGCGGCTTCATCTTCTTCCGCGCTCCACTCTTTTTCTGGTTTGATGCTGGTTCGATTTCCTTAAGCATCAGCATAGTGAGGTTCTTCCCATCCGTTAATGACAGCCTTCCAGGTTTTGTTGTCGAGAGACTTCAAAAAGGCACACATTCGTGTTTTCCCGAGTACTCTAGGTTTTACTCCATCTCCAAAAGTGACGAAGCTATTTGTGCAAGGTATTAAAGTGACCAAGAATGAGTTATTACCAGTCATATGTCGAGAGGATCCACTATCAAAGTACCAATCATTGCTGGTTGAAGCCTTTAGAGTGGTATACGCAATATTTGCTCGATAGTTTACCTCCTTGACTTGCCATTCCTTACGTGGTTGTGCTTTCTTGATGGTGGTCCTTTGCTTAATGAAGCTCCTTCCATATAGGCGAGAGCAGAAAGGTCGAATATGACCTCTTCGTCCACAGTGGTGACATACCCAGTTATGTCTTTTGTTCTGTGTCTTTGAAGTGACCAGGGTATGAGGCTTTTTGGTTGCTTGGTCAGGCGTGAAGTTAGTAGACTTCTGACAGGGCTTGTGAGTGACGACCTTCTGAGGAACGAAGACGGTGTGTGATGATGAAGCCTCTTTTGAATATCCAAGACCTTCCATATTTCTAGCTGGTTTTCTAATTGAGAGGATTTGATCTAGAGTGTTGGTGCTTGGGTTCATCATCTTTACCGGCTTGGTGACTTGTTCTAACTCGCTTCTTAATCGAGCCACTTCCCTTTTTAGATCAACAGTAGTTTCGAGAAGTCGCGACTTGTCTTCGTTAAGTGAAAGAATAAGAGCATTCTGTTTTTCGATTACCTTAGAGTCTTCAAGCCACTTGACATACCAGTCGTTGTAAGCGTTGTTGAGTGTCTTATCAGATAGCTCGTCATTCGAGTCATACTTCTTTGAACTCTCGGATGGTTGATCTATTGTGGAGGCAGTAAAGGCAACATAGTTACTTGTATGCTCATAGTCACTGTCTTCCTCATCTTCATCGTCAGTTAGAGAGGTATTGAATCCCTTCTTCTGTTTCTTTAAGAAGTTAGGACATTCTTTCTGCATGTGTCCATACCCCTCACATTCAAAACACTGAACTCCTTTTCCTGATCGTTCTCCTCGTCTACCATCGCTATTTGTGTTTTCGAGCTTCTGGAACTTGTGCTGTGGCTTATCTCTGACTTCTCGGGTGACATTCTGTCCTGTCATCTGGCTGAATCTTTTCATGACTTTATTGTAGTTTTTGGCCAGCATCGCGATAGTTTCGTCAATGTCACTGTCCGAATCAGAGCACACCAAGTTCTTCTGCTTTTGGATAGAACTTTTGAAAGCAACACCTTTGTGCTTCTTTTCGTTTAGCGGTAGGGAGAGCTCGAAAGTCATTAGGGATCCCATAAGTTCATCAAACTTCAGCGTCTTCAAGTCATGAACTTCTTCGATGGCGGTAATCTTCATCTTGAATCTGGGACTTAGGGCTCTCAGCGTTTTTCTGACCATATCTTCATCGGTCATAGGCTTGCCAAGTGAATATGATTCATTGGCTAGATCCTTGATGCGTACATTAAACTCAGCAATAGTTTCGTCCTCATTCATGGTAAGGGCCTCAAAGTTGGTCGTGAGGTACTGTAACTTTTGCTCTCTGACTTTTGATGTACCCTCATAAGCAATAGCAAGAGTGTCACAAGCAATTTTGGCGCTTGTGCACGTGTTTATAAGTCGAAACACATTCTTGTCTACTCCATTAAATATAGCGTTCAGTGCACGAGAATTACCTAGGGCGGCTTCATCTTCTTCCGCGCTCCACTCTTTTTCTGGTTTGATGCTGGTTCGATTTCCTTGAGCATCAGCATAGTGAGGTTCTTCCCATCCGTTAATGACAGCCTTCTAGGTTTTGCTGTCGAGAGACTTCAAAAAGGCACACATTCGTGCTTTCCAGTACCCATAGTTTGACAGATTCTCCTTCCTTTGAATCCATATTAGCTACTCAGAATTTTGCAGGAAAATCACCTAAGAGATAAGGTGCCTCCTCTGATACCAATTGAAATTCTGAATCGTAGCTGAGTCAAGAAGTCGAACACCAAGTCGTAACTTGTGTATCGACTACTTGCCTAAATTGCAGACTGTGGTAGATAACAAACAAGCAATGATAATGACACCAGAGATGATTACCCAGTTCGGTGACTCCGCACCTACGTCTGGGGGCACTTTGCCAGTGGAAAGGTTTTCACTATAAGGTAGTCAATAGTACAACTTCAAGCACCAACTAGCTATCACACAAGCTATTGTCCTAAGCTACTATAGATCTCATCGTGAACAACCTCGACCAAGGGCCTCTCCCCCTGTCTTTGAGATCCTCTCAATTCCACCCTTCGAGCAAACGCCTATGCTCGGTGTCGTAGTCTTCTTTGAAGGATTTGTGAATCTTCAATCACTCACACAAGAACCCTAACCGATTCAAACACTCAATCTTCACGACTTGATGTTTGATCGGAGCAAAGCCGTTCTAGCAAATCTAATCAGCCTCTCAACACGTCAATGGTGCACGGTTAAGAGGTCTGAGAAATCTTGCAATTTTTAGAACAGGAACGGATGACTGCTAATGGGGAAGTTCAGGGCTTTTTATAGCAGCTCACATTCCTAATCCTTCCCGGATTAGGAATATGAAGTTTCAGACTTCCTGAATAGATTAGGCAAGTCGTTGCCGCCTCTAATGATAGCTAGAAGTCGTCTTGCTTGTTCGGACTTCCTGAATAAATCAGGCAAGTAGAGTTGTCGCCTTTGCTGACGTGTTAGTGACAGCTGGAAGTCGCTGGGCTTGTCGACGTCACTCTCTTGCGCTCCAAGTCTTCGTGGCGTCTTTCTTCTTTTGCTCCAAGCGTCGTCTAAATAGGAAAGCTTCAGATCTTTCCTAATCTGGATCGTGACTAGTCGCTCCACAAGTCATGTAACATGTTGTACTGACTTCTTACTTTTGCGCTAAAAAATTATGTCAACACTTAAACGTAGCAACAACAACAATTCGAGAATTGTCAGATCGTGCAACCGAAGAACACCAGACAAATTTAGTATATTTTCAGAGAGTTTGAGTTTCAGTAGTTGGAAAAACAATGGCAGAGCCTCTGGTATTTATAGGAAATCTCAAATAGGAAGCCATAAATCTGAGTCATTATTCCTCATAACGTCCGTCATAAATCACTGAAACCGACGCCATAACTCTCAGATAATAAAACCGAGTTTGAATTTCAACGGTGTGCAAAATTAAAAATTAAAACTAGTTTAGATTATTTTATAAAAACTCTATTTTTCAAGCAAAAGAAAATATGCATTTCTTTTTGCGGAACTAGACTGGGCTCGCACTGCAGGTGTTCTACCAAAGCCCGAGCCCGGTCTAGACGGCGGCAGTGGCGCGCGTGAGGGTTTGTAGGGCGGTCATACAAACAAGAGAGACGGCGGCAGTGGCACTGCAGGTTTGTAGGGCGTTAGGTTACCCCTAATATGCCCCCACAAACAAGAGAGAAGAGAAAAACAATTAAAATCAAAAAAATAATTTCAATGCTTTCCACGTGGGATTCCAAACAACAGAGGAAAAAATAATTGTGAGGCTTTTAAACATATTAAAAACCCAACATAATTCTCTAGTTTTTACTTTGGGTTGGTAGTATATTTGGTCTCTTTCATTTGTTATTTGATGCTTTCTTTGGTCCCTTTCATTGTATTTGATGTTTTGTTTGGTTTTGGTCTGCTGTTGTTTAGCTCCCTTGTTTTGGGTTTGCTTTAATAAAAGTTACTTTTGTTGTTAACAACTTGATTTTTGGGGAATTATGAGAATTGAATTTCGGTTCACTTGCTGAGAATTGAATTCAGGCCCTCTCGCACATCAAGCGAGAATAATACTATATAAAAAGAAACCTCTTGTGCATCTAAGTTTATTCAATTGAATCAATTAATTTATAACATATAAAAGAATTCATTTGAGAATTCAACAAATTTTACAATCAATAACAAATCTAACAATTCAACTATGACAGTCACATGACAATCTTTAATAACCAACAATCAACGAAGCACTACTTAGCCAAAACTCCAATTACTCAGCAACGATCCAACTCAGCAACGATCCAACTAACATCAAATAACACTGCACACCACTAATAAAATAAGTTCACTAGTATAAGGGTAAACAGAACATGGATTTTTCAACAATCACTGTAATTTTAGTGAATTCCTTCAAATTCAGAATCCAATTGCTGCCAAAATCAATAAGAACTCCCAAATCAATTAGAACAACGCAGTTCTTCAAAAGGGTCTGCTCCAAATAACAAATAATATCGATCTCAAAACATACAATTTAGACGAGGAAAACAATTGTACGCGCAGAAATGAAAGTAGTGTTCCATAAATGTTGAAATAATGGAAATGGGAAGTGTTTAAATTAATGCAAGGAGTGACATGTATGAGTTGGTCAAAGGAAAAAGCAAGCTCACTCTCACTCACTCAGCCTGGTAAATGAAAGCGTGGAGAATCGTGCATTGTTGCGTGTGCTTCCACATTCACTCTCCTCTCACCCTTGCAATTGCAACTGCAAATACAAGAAATATACAAATTCATGTAAATTAAATAAATGAGAATAAGAATCGCCCCCACCTTTTAAGGCAAAAATGCAATAGGCGCAGATTCCACGTAGTAAATGACGTCATCACATGCAATTCCAGTTCCAGATAATTTATGTATTACGAGAAAATATATATTATCCTTTTTAATTCATAATTACTATTTCACTGTCAGTCTCTACGAGTCCAGATAATTTATGTATGCTTTTTATGACAACTTTCTCTTCTTTTTATCATTTCACAGAAAAAACCAACTATTTTTAGATGTTGACTAACATAGAAATTCAACCTGAAATATTATATTATATTAGAGATGAATGAGTCTTTAGTATTTTATCTCATCATTACAAACTGAAAATAAGTAATAAATATATGGAATGCAGAAAAAACAGTGAGAGGTAGGAAATAAGCAAATTGAAGTTGCATGTGTAGTTATGAGCTACTTACCGATGATGCATATATATGGGTTATATATGAATCGGAGATGGGGGCGAGGAACACATGTTGGAGAAGGGGAGCACGTGCAATAATATGGTGTTGGGTCGTAATTGCACGTGCCCTGCTTCTCCAGCAAGAGCTACACACCCATATGCATATGCATTATCGAACGCCTTGCTTGCCTAGTATTTATAGACAGGGAAGGGATGAATATATATTTAGTGAGTGAGAGAGAGAGAGAGAGAGTTATAAATAGGTTGAGTCTTGGAGTGGCCTTTCTTTAAAGCAATTGTTGAGAAGCCACGCCATCAACTTTTAATTAATGATTGATTTCAGGTGTCAATAGTAATATGTATATTTCATTTCCCCAACCCAACCCAACCCAGGCCTTGTAGTTGTTCTCCGATGCACTGAACCCTCAAATCCAATCAGGAATGTGACACCTTTCTCTCTGTCTCAGATATATAGTGAATCTTATTCTTACCACACCACACCAACCTCTACACTACACCTATCTATACCATCAATTCATTTTTTTATAAATATAACACACACATAATCTTGCATTGCCTGCGTATATATCCCTCAGTTTTCTTGATTTCCATCCCACCCTGCCGCCATTTTTTATACGGAATTTTGCTGTAAGCAAAGGGAAGATTGAGTTTTATATGTTCCTTCTATCACACCACTTTGGAAAAATAATTTGAATGTATTCATAACAGTAAAAGTATGTTTATCTCGAACCCTACAGCTTCTTTCTTCCCCCTATTTGAAATGTTATCTTCTTTCTTTCTCAAATGGTTACCCTTGATATATAGTTGGTACCACCCTCAATTGTTGTTCCGAAGTCAATATTACCAACTATGACAGTTGTCGTTTGTATATGATACCATATTACGATGACATCAGATGGTTTAAGTTGATATTGCAATTCTTGAAGATGATGTACGCACGAGACTCCATGTTTGTACATTCGTAAGACATAACAATGAATGCTTCATGTGTTGGATTAAATGACTTCAAAACTATTTACTTGAACCCAAATGTTTTTGTCGGCCTCTTATCTGTAAAACTGTGAGAATGTGTATATCATCCCATTAGCTTCGAACATTCTTAAAGCAACCCCGTCGTTAATGTAATTTGTATGATTTTTAGCATTACTTTATGTAGCCATATTTCACCCCTCTTGCGTAGGGCACAAATTTGAATATGGCTTAATGCTTATCAACCTTAATTCAAAAACTAGGAATGTTCCTGTCAATCTTTATGAAATCTTTATAAAATTGTATTATATTCGATTGTTCTTATTTCTTGTCAATTACACCGGAGAAGATTCTTTTAATAGGAATATAAACCAAACTAGGAAACCTTAATACACAAAACCCTAATGGGCCTAATATAATAATCCTAATAGGCCTAACATAGTAACCCTAATTAACCTGAATTAATTCTAATTGACACCCCCCCTCCCCCCTCTCAAATTGACGTGGGTCAACCAACATCAATTTGACTACAAAAAAATGATGCAGTGGCAGCACATGACAGCCATAGCGGTGAAGTGACGATAACTGGCGTTTGAACTCGAAACTTGGAGACGGAGACCGGAGCCTGGATGCTTTGGGGATTTATACTCAATTCTGAAGATGGAGACCGGAGACTGGAGGTTTTGGGGATTTATACTCAATTCTGAAGATGGAGATCGGAGACTGGAGGCTTTGGGGATTTATACTCAATTCTGAAGGTGGAGACCGGAGCTTGGAGGCTTTAGGGATTTATACCCAATTCTGAAGATAGAGGCTGGAGCCTAAAGGCTTTGGGGATTTATACTCAATTCTGAAGGTGGAGACCGGAGCTTGGAGGCTTTAGGGATTTATACCCAATTCTGAAGATAGAGGCTGGAGCCTAAAGGCTTTGGGGGATTTATACCCAATTCTGAAGACAGAGACCATAGCCTAAAGACCAAGATGAAGACAGAATACGGAGACCATGGAGATCGAGTTGAAGACCGAATACGGAGGTTGATTTGGAGTTCTTGTTACCTCCCTGTGAAACAACACTTCAAGCATAACTATAATATAGTTCTTTTCTGAATCTATTAGTTAACTAATTCATCTGCTTCATTTTATGTTTAGGTTATTCTGTTCATTTACTTTATAATCTATCCATTTTCCATTTTGCCTTTCATTGTTAATTTATTTTTACAAGTTTTTTTCCTTAACCCCACCTTTCAACCGATCAAGATTAGACACGAGGCTCGATTCAGGTGATTAAGATTTGGTAAACGAGAGTAGCCACCTTGTCCCCAGGGTTTGATAAACTCAGGGTCATAATTTACTTCCATATATTATTTGCGACCGGTACACTACCGGCAAGTGCTGTGAATTACACTTGCACATTTTTGCGAGTACAATTTTGGTGTGTCAACCTCCCCGCGTGATCGATATTTTGGGGTGTAATTTAAGCCCTATATTACTGAACAACCGGTACACTACCGGGTGCGGCGGGGATCCATTACTTGATCGAGTCAGCTTTTAGCGTTGTTGCCGGGGAACTATAAGTATCTAGTCCCTCTATTTGAATTGTGTGGAGTCGTGTGTTAAACACTTTTATTTGTTTTTTGTAAATTTTGAAAAGTGAAAAAAGATTTTATTTTCTTATTTTATCTATACTTTTAATTCCCCGAATATCATTTATGTTATATCTTGCTTGTGTGCGATATTGCACTTGTGCTCTCACTTTCTTTCTCTAGTGTTGCTATTATTTCTTGAACTCTAGCTACGTTCGAGAAAGCATTGGAGGAGAGAAACTATTTTGGAGCAAGATTGGAGAGGTCTTGAAAATCATTAAGATTTAATGAGTCATATGAAAAAGAAAAATTGGCCGAAGCGCCAAGATTTGCTAAAGAGGCCAAGAGAGTTCAAGAGGCTGAAAAAGAAGACTCTCCAAGAGATCGAGCTAAAAGTGGCTAAAGGGACACCATTGGCTAAGAAGGCTGAAAGAGTTCAAGGGGGGAAGAAAGTTCTACCTCTACACCAGGGAGCACTCAAGATCGACTCTACTCAAGAGGTCGAAAATAAGGGAAAAGAGGAGAAGTTAGTGGAGATAAGCCAAAAGAGTGAAGAAAAAGTCGACCACGACATGGATTTGGGCATATTGGTAAGGGGAAAACGTCGGCTCCACCTCCTCTTGAATCATCTTAGAACATTGCTTCGAAGAAAGAGAGAAAAGAAATGTTGGAGTTGTGTCCTAGCCCAATGCAAAGTTTTCTACTGATGTAATGTCTTATCATCTTTCAAAATAACTAATCATCGAATTGACTATGCCCAATGGGCTTAGTCTTGGCATATGATAATTGTTTATATGTACCAGGTTTTAGCAGAAACATAATTTCGGTTCTTGTTGCACAAGATGATATCCTTCTGTTTATTAATGGCATTTGTGATATTGATCGAAATGACAATTATTGTGCAAGTACTCCAAAAGATTAGTAGTCACTATGTGTAAGACGTAGTCGATACTAATGAAAGATCAATCTGTAACATAACGAGGAACCAGTTGAACCTAATGGTTTGAACCGGATTCTAATCTGGCATCGTTGTTTAGGCCACACAAATAAGATGCGCATATCAACACCTTATGAGTGTGGATTTTTAAGTCCAATTGAATTCAAGTCAATTTGATGATGCGAAACTTGTTTAATGGATAGTATCCAAATAAGAAGCGCATGTCAACACTTTATGAGTATGGATTTTTAGGTCCAATTGAATTCGAGTCAATTTGACGATGCAAAGCTTGTTTAGTGGATAATATCCAAATAAGAATCGCATATCAACACTTTATGAGTATGGATTTTTGGGTCCAATGGAATTCAATTCAATTTGATGATGCGAACCTGGTTTAGTGGGTAAAATGACGTATAAGCTCTTCACAAGCAGGTGGAAGGGCGAGTGACTTGTAGGGTCTAATACATTTCGGTGTATTGAGATCCCTAAGTTCACACGGCCAGAGCAGTCAACTTGAAAATAGGTGTCAAAAACATTTGGATTGAATATGAATGGCTAAGTACCTAACCAAGTCGAAATCAATCATCTTGGGAAATTATGACATCATGTCATGATAGACTCTGCTTGGAACGCCATTTTAAATGTTGTGCTCTAGGGTCAGCTATATTCAGGATGAATAAGGCTCCAATGAAGACAAGGAATTGTATACCATTTGACACTCATCTAGATTCTCTAACCCGTGAGTGGGTGCGTCTCCGCGTAGCATTCATGGGGATGTAGGTTAGATGAGATGGTCAATGTTATTTGGATGTGTGCGCCTTTGCGTAGTAACTAGATAAGAACTGGACCATAGTCCAATTTGGTATGGGAACATTCCAACGTGACCATATGACACTCGTTTAGTTTCCCATCACCATGGATGCATGCGCCTTCGCATAACATTCATTGGGATGCAAGCTGGATGAGATGGTCAATTCTATATGGATGTGTGCGCCTTCACGTAGTATCCAGACAAAAACTGGAACATAGTTAGACATTGTATAGAAAATATCCCAACACGGGTTTTTCCTAATGGTTTGGATGGCAGGGTTGTTTGCATTCGAATCAGACGAGAATGTCTTCATAGAGCATCCTTAGGAAACTAAGAGATACATATTCCACGAACCAAGCGAGAAAAAATAATTATTGCTCGAGGTAGTGTCTTTTGTAAAAAAAATTTAATTTCCGAAGGGAATAGTGGGAGTAATGTGCATCTTAGAGAAATTTAAGAGGGTATGATACAACCTGAAGAAATTCAGGTGCCTTACTAAGATACTGTGGAATTTGGTGGAGCCTGAGCAACTAAATAAGGAAATATACAGTTCCTGTGATTATTTCTGAAAGTCCAATAGGTCTCAAAGAACACGTCAGGTACCTGTCAGATACATATCTATGGTGTCTGAGAGTAATGACGTGGTCATTGAGGATTTTGATAATCCAGCAACCTTTCAAAAGGCAATGGACATTCCCAACTTTAAGTAATGGTTAAGGAGCCATAAGAGATGAAAACCGATCCATGTAGGGTAATCAAGTTGGAAACTTGGTTAAACCAACCAATGTGTGTAAAAGCCATTGGTTGTGAGTAAGTCTTTAAAGTCGAGACATACATGGATAATGAAATCAATCCGGAATTCTTTTACAAAGGATTTCTAGAAAGATTTTAAGCTGCAGAAATCCATTTGTAGATTAAAGTAGGCTTCTCAGAGATTGGAACCTTGTGTACGTAAGAAGGCTAGTGGAAGCGTGATTGTTCTCAATGCACAGTTACAAGAAAGAATTTTTGCCCACGCTACATCAAATTTCAAAATACATATATCAGTTTATTCAATTACACAAAAATGAAAGTCACAAGCGACTCATAAAGAATCAGTGTCCTATAACACTAATGAGTTGAACCAGTTGATGGCATATACTTAGTATAATGGATCAATCAATGTGTCGTGACATGCATAAGAGCGGATGTCTTGTTTTGCCCTATCTTGTACCAGAAAGTTACATATTAACCCCAATAAGCTTCACTGGACAACGGTTAATAATGCCCTCATGTACTTCAGAAGCACTGAAGATATTATCAGGACCGACAATGATCACTAGATCATGGTCTGGATATGTGTGGGGTTTCTAATGGCGCTTATAATCTGAAATGATTCCAGGCTAGCCACTATTATTGATTTTGCAAACGAATGTTGAGTATATAGCTGCTGGGGAAGCAGCTAAAGGTGGACATATGGATTAAAATCTTATGGTTGGACTGGATGTAATGTCGCGAACGTCCAATCCGGTAAGTTTTTTTTGTGATAACACCTATGGCCATAGTGCAGACTAATGAGCCAAGATCATGAAAGTCCAAACATATACTCAGATAATATCACCTTATCAATGAGATAACTGCTAACAGTGATGTGGAGATCAAGTACGTTCCGACTGATGATAATACGGCCGATCCCTTGACAAAGGTTGTACCGCAGCCTAAGCATGAGGAACATGTAAGGTCTATGGGAGTAGATTGGAACTTAAATTGAAACTAAGGGCAAGTGGGAGATTGTTGGAGTTGTGCCCTAGCCCAATGCAAAGTTTTCTACTGATGTAATTTTTTATCATCTTTTAGAATAACTAAATCGGCATAATATTACTATTGTGTTGTAGTAATATATTAAATATGATTTCATCTATATCATTATGTGTGTCATTACTAATAGTAGAACTACAGATCTAATAGAATCATATTTAATGTGTCACTGGTCAGTTAAGTTTCATTAAAAGCGACCGGTATGAGGATAACTTTATATGATCACGCTCTACTGATCATGGAAAGGGTGATGCCGGAGTTAGATCATAGCTATCATTCGGGAAATGATATTGGACGACCCGGTGGTGGGTATATAGCATAAATGCTGTCATGAGCATACTCACATATCGCAGTTTGTCATTGTATCCTTAGACCGAGGAGTCTTTGTGATCACTATGTAATAAATATATGAGTTTGACTTAGTCTAGCGTTATCTGTAAAAGGGTAGTTATAAGGGCTCTAATTGGCTTAGATATAAGTTACATGAGTGAACTCGAAAGAGGGCTAAGGGATATATCCCTCATACTCCGGTATAGGAATGATATATGTTTAGGCCACTTGATGAGTATGACTAAAGAAATTGCATGGTCATGTAGGAGATACTTAGTATCAGTTTTCAGTCATCTCAGTATATCAAGAAACAGTGATTGATTAAATAAGGATGACGGTTCTGTGTCTTATGATCAATCAAGATATCGGGAGATAAAAGGATAGTGACATGGAAGATAAGAGGTAAAATCGAATCATCTATAATCATGGACATTGGGTAATCATAATGTCTTGCTAGAGACCACTTATGATGGAAAGGGAAAAATGATAATTTTGCGCCGGTCCGCCAACGAGTCGTGCCTAGGGGGTTACACGCTTTAAGCAATGTATATAGAAAAAGGGACTTTAAAAGTCAGTATACGAGAAGTATGAGAATCAAAAAAATTCGTTGATTTCCGGCCTAGGTTTTAAACTAGTCGGTTAAGGAAATCGACTTATGAGGATTGGGTTGGTTTAGCTAAATCATTTAATTAAAACCCAATTCAAATGAGTTTAATTAAAAGGAAGACCACATTAGTATAATTTTATTTAGGGATAATGACACTTTGTTACACTTAACTATAGCGAAATGACATTTTCATACCTTAACTATTTTTGTCTCTTTTTTAGTACCCTAACAATTATTTTGTAACAAACTATGTTAAAATGACTAAAATACCCCTAGTCAGAATAGGATTGGTCCAATTTGATTTATCAAACCAGATTTGAAATGGTTCAAATTTAATTTTAGATTTGGGGGCATAACTGTAGTTGTATCTTAAATATAAACAAATTGAACTAGAGATAAAAAAAATTGAACCAATTCAATTTATGATTTTTTAAACTAAGGGTAGTTTAGGTATTTTAGACATTTTAGAGCTAGATTGTCACAAAAAATTGTCAGGGTACTAAAAAAGAGACAAAAATAGTTAGGGTATGAAAGTGTCATTTCGCTATAGTTAGGTGTAACAAAGTGTCATTATTCCTTTTATTTATTTATAATTATTGGATGATTAAGAGATTTTTGAATTCGAAAATTAAAATTGATTTTATGAATTAAAGTCCCATTTAATCCTCTTTATGTGGCATATTCATCTTCCTCTCTCTTGCCGTCCATCCCTTCTTCTTCTTCTATAAATTTTTTTTGCTTCGTCTTCCATATTCTTCTAGCAAAAGGTGTGAAGAAACTTTGAGTGAAAAGAACCTTGCTTGTGTGGACTATTTAGGAGAACACATTCTCTTTTGTGTTTCGGTTGATTTAAGGTTGGAAAAAGGTATATTTTTCCGATTTTTCAAATTCATACTTGCTGAAATTTTCATGGCATGATGATCAGATTAGTTTAGTTTGGTGTTCTATGGTTAATTTTGCTTCTGTTGCATGAACATTATTGATTTGGAACCCATGAAATCTTTTAAGAAAGACACTTTAAGAGAATTATGATCGACGTGACATCATTTCTTTCCCATATGCATCATATTTCAATTTGATGTATAAGTATTTTAAAATTGTAAGGGGCAAGTGTAATTTTGTTCTTGAGATTTATTTATTCTTTTGTCTCAAAATTTGTCACTTGCCTTATAGAATACAATTTTGAAAATTTGAATTCCACTCACTCTTAATGGTTTCTCTTCCTCTTTCCTACGAAAATGCTCTTTTGGGGATTTGGTTTTCCTTGTGGATAAGTTTCATCAAGAGGCATGTTCCGTCTAGCTGAAGACAATAAAGAGACGCTTTTGGGAAGCACCTCAAATTTGGTTGTTTTTGTAAATATGTACCTGTTGTTTTAATTTGCCAACTTTCTTATTATTTGTTTGCTTTTGTAGTGATCTTGAAAATTTATGAGTTTATATTTTGGGCAAAGCTAGGTCTATTTTGAGTAAGAAAGTTGTAATATTTTTATGCATTTATAGATAATCTAGGATTTGGTTAAGTCCTAGGTATTATTCTTATATTCTTGACCTCTATGAGAGATCGATATTTTGTGCCGCAAGTCACATGCTCTATATTAATGAGCGATTGGTACACTTCTGTGTGCGTCGAGCCCTGATCAAGACCTCAAATGCAGGCTCCACCTTGATTGATTGTTACCCAAAAGCGTCTTAATAAATATTGTCGCAGTCTCCCTCCCGCATGTTGGACCTTATGCACAAACTCAAATAGCCCAGTTTTTGTCCAAGACCACAAATAGCTCCTTTGTCTTAGCCGAACCTTGCCTGCAAGCTCAAATGATGTGGGCATTCTACAAAAGAAATAGGCTTCAAGGGACGGGACGTGTAGGAACATAAACCATATTAAGCATATAAACGAAAAGATTCTACTTTGGAAAACCTACTCATTGATCCTCCTCACAGGGACGATGTATTAGAATGTTCGAGGTGTCGCCTCCATTCAGATACAAAGTGTCATCACCTACCTTATTTATGTGCAAAAGGTTGACGACAAATATGTGTTGCACCCTTTCGCTCACCCGACATTGTAGCGGTCTCAAGTAAATAATATAAGATAGTAAGTTTACGACCCAAGGGACAACGTGGAATTCGATCACTCAAGTGTAATTCCTTGACTAATCTCATCGAATTGGATATATGATAGGATAAAAATAGTACCATGAAACGTAAAATTAATGAATGAGAGTATGCAAATCAATTGGAGACGGTGATTTAGGGAAAATACTACATACAACGGTTTTGAGATAAAATAAAAGTAAAATCATGCACAAAAATTTAAAGTGGAAATCAAGATTTCTCTATAAAAAGTCTAAGAACAATTTAACGCAATCAAGGTTTCCCTTGTCATGGTTTAACCAAAGTGAAAATCATTACGTTCTATGAATTCTTCTATTTTTGGTCTTGGAACCTATAGCTGTTGTAATTGTCTTAATTCCACTATCCCTAAAGAGAATTTAAATCCAACCTTTACTGAATAGTTTTGTTTACGAGCTTGTTTCACAACAAAAATTAATAAACTTGAACATTCATTAACGGTTACGAAAATGAAGCATTAAGTGAAGAACGCTAAAGACACGCTGCACGGAGCTACATGCATAATTCACTATAAAAGGTTTCTAAGATATCAAATGAATTGAAGCCCTAAATCAAAGATACTCTAGCTAATCATGGAGATGAGAAAATAAATTGAGAAGAGGTGTGAAATGGTAAACATCAATTCATGGATAAAAATAATAATTCATCAATTCATTGACAATACAACAACTCGTTTACCAATATAAAGAGAGAAGGAGAAGATAAAACCCATTAATATTCAGTTTTAATGAATGTTATACATGGATAGACAAGTTGAAATCTTTTATATTCGATCATCTATTGGTTCCCGCTCTTCTCGATGATTTTCCTCAATGATTTTCTATTAAAAACTTAGAAACTCCCTCAATTTTCGTCCAAAAATTTTCTAAAATGACATGGAATTGGATCTCGTTCTGAAATACGAGACATTCAATTTATAGGGTGATTTTTCGCATCAGCCACGGGGTAGTAGTTAATCGTACTCGAAGTTTCCGGTCAATTTTTAACCCATGATGCGCATGTTCTAAAGTGGGAACGTCGCCACGGAGGGGGCCACGTATCCGTGGCCAACGACCATGGTCTAGGCTAGAGAGTGGCCACGGAGTTGGGCACGAACCCAAACTCAAGATTCTTTATTTAAAAAGTGTAACTCTTCAAAATTTGTCCTTTTCAGATTATAATTGGCCAAAAAGGGACATCATATGCACAACTTATGCCTCCCGAAAGATTTAGTTGTACTTCATAATTAGTTTTACCGATTTCTGCCCAGTTTTCCCACTTTTTAGCTTAAATCTAAAAATATACTAGAAAACCCGTGGTGGCATATAAAGGTGTAAAGTGGGCAACTAAATGTCGAATAAGGGCGAAAACGAGTTTAAGTGTAAGGAAAGATTGTTGAAAACCGCGCCAGGATGCTCACACATCACTTATCGCCTTGCACCACCCAAATTTCGTGCTAATAAAAAAAACAAAATCAGAGACAATCCTGCCTGCTCTAATTCGTTCATGTAGTGTTTTTCAAGACTGATATTTTTTCTTTGCACCGTCGGTGGGAAACTCGAGCGACACTTTATCTGTTGGGCTCAAGTCTTTTTTCCACGTGACAAGCCCTTCCTAGACAAATAACACCCTCTCAATTTGTAGAACAATTTCAAACACATGAGTGTCCCTCTTTATCTATTGGGCTGCTTTGTCCTGGAAGCCCTCAATTTAGCGCTCTCAGCTTGGAATTCTTCTCCTCTTCGTTAACATCTGACCGCCCTACTCCCTCAAGATCCCCATTAATCATCTCTCTATTGCATCGTTTTTGTTTTTTGGCTCTTATGTTTTTTTTTCTTGGGAGACTATTTTTTTCTACTTTTCTCTGGTCTAGTCTGGCTCTCTTTTTTTGTATTTTTTATAATGTGATAGTACTATGTTTTATCCAAAAAAATAGAGTCACGACTGTTCTTCTGTAAATAAACTAAAAACTTAACGCGATGGTTCAAGGCAATCACATGAATGACATCGAGGTACCATGTGTATAAGAAAATGCTCATGTTTGTGTCGCATAATATATTTTATATTTCCAGAGTCATCTGAGGTCGATCCCCATGATTTAGGTTGGTTACGAAAAACATAATAAGATTTATTGAGGTTTGATACATTTGATTTTCTCATTCAGTTGATTTGGGTTTGGAGCTTGTTTTAGGAGTAGTTGCTTTTGTTTTATTTTAAGTTTGAAATCAAACAAACTGTAACTACTCTTACATGTATCAAGTACTAGCGACTTTGATCTAATGTCATGAGTTCTGATCCATAACAATGCAACCACACTGGTTAAGGCGCATTTTAAGAATGAATGTGTACTCATTAAGGAACGAGAGAGAACCTTGAGAGCTCAATATTAGGATGCAACCTTCAGACTGATATGCATTTAAGAAGACCACTCATTTATCGGTGTAGGATAACACCCATATTCGATTCTTCCACTGCCACCTCTCAAATTAAATAATCTTTAAGCTCACAATTAGATTAGAAAATTGGGAACAGTAAATTAACCAATATTTTCTCCAACCTTCTTTCTTCTAGTCTTCCAACAAATAATAAATATATATTATTTAAATATAGGAAAACAGTCACATACCTCTTTTTAACAATTAGGCATTATTATTTGAACCCCTTATACATAAACACAATTTCTACTCTTCCCTTGTCAGAAGTTATACATCATCTTTTTCTATTAACTTTCATGAAAATTTTGTTGACTTTTATAAAATGACCAAAATAACCTTCAAATAAAATAATAAAATATTTGAACTTATTTCTATCTAAATGTTTTTTTTTCAAATAAAGAATAAAAAGTTATGTTGGTATTAAAAGAAATTGAAAAAATCTTGTAGAATAAAAAACGATTTTTAAATATGTTTTTTAGTTTTATATTTTCTTCTAAATAAGTTAATACCGAAATTATTTTTTATTCTTTATTTTTATAAAAAAATTAGAAAGATAAGTTCAAAATAAATTTTATTTGTTATTTTAATTCTTTAATACATAGGTGTTTTCGCTATTTTATAAAAAATAACAAAATTTTCAAAAAAGTTAACAAATAAGGTAGGTGGAACTTTGGACAATTTAGTGGGCGTATAAAAGGTAATTACGAATTGTTAAAGCCAGTTATTTGACATTTTCCCTGAAGTATAAAAAGATAACACATTTTGTTTTTTGCATTAGTTCACTAAATTTGATTTGTTTTAATTTTTAATAGATGATTTTCATTAAGGTTAATTACACTTTACTCGTACTGTTATTACCAGTTTTACACTTTACTACATCTATTATAAAAAATTAATTGAAGATCAGTTAATTGCATTTTTCCACTTTACTCTAACACCGTTAAATTTTGGAAGAAATTTTTTCTTCAAAAAAGACAAAACTACCCGAAGGATTGGGTCTGGTTCTGCCAATCCAGTACAAGCAGAGAAGCCCTCCTTTGCAATCTTCTCAGGCGTCGAATCATCGAAGAACCGAAAGCCGTCGCTGCCCTTGAAGCGATCACAATCATTTCCATTGGTCGCATTGTTGTTGGCAAGGTGGGAGAGAGTGTCGCGAAAAATGTCGCACCAGATGAAGAAATCGAGCTTGGGCTTTAGGGTTTTGTGGGTTCGGCGGTGAGGAGTTTGACGTGTTCGAGGCGATTTCGGAGATGTGGGACTGGGTGAATCCGTACTCCTTCATGAGATCGACGACGGGATTGGCATTGCAGACGAAATTGAGGTTGATTTTGGTACCAATTCGGAGGGAAGATTCCCGGAACACGCTGAGAAAGGTCGAGAGGTAGTCGGTGGCGGAGGGGGAGGTCTTCGTCGCCTAGACTGCTCGATTTTTTTTTTCTTGAATGAACAGTAACTTGGGATTGTATGATTTTGAAAATTTGATGGTTAATCAACGACATTTTTTATTTTTTGCATTAAAAATTTTTTATCCAAAATTTAATGATGTTAGAATAAACTGTAGAAAACGCAGTTAACTTTATAGTAAAGTGTAAAACAAGTAATTATAGTATAAGTAAAGTGTAATTAACCATTTATATTATATCTTTTATTATTTATTTGCTTGATCATGTGTTATTTATAATTTTAAGGTTAATAAATGAATTAAGTATTAAAATTTATAGATGTATAATAAAATTGTCATTAATCCATTGATCTGATGCTCAATTTATTACCTTGAAGACAACCGTTCTACCTTGGTAACCAAATTTACATTTTTTGAATGTAAGAAAAAAAACAAAAGGAAATTGATGACAAATTTGTCGTGATAGAAAAAGAGGATTGTGAGAGGGTTGATTGGATTTGGAAGGAAAGATAGGATGGTGGAGAGGAGAGAGTTGGAGTTTGGTGAAGGAAGATTGGGTGAGTGAATAGGTAAAGCAGTTTGGTGACATGAAATGGGTGGACTTGGGAGACACAAAAGCAGAATTAGTGTTACAACTTCACGCCGGGGTTGCGTGTTGCCCGCAAGTTCTCCTTCAATTTCGTATTGATATTCAAGTAAGTTGTAGACTTGTAGTAGTAGTAGTGATAGTATTGGGTTTGAGACTTGAATGAAGAGTTCCAAGGTGGATCTGATTCTCTCTCTCTCTCTCTTTTTACTTTTTCATTTTGCTCACTTGTTGGATTGGTAAGTTAAGTTAAGTTACCTTACCCTTACCCCCCTTGGTTTATGCTACCCCCTTTCCCTTTCATTTATTATGCGGTCTTGTAAATGATCTCATCCATCATCACATGATTTGACTCACTTGGTAAATGTGTCTCTTCCTCTTTTTTCCTTCTTCATTTCCATTTCTTACTGATTCAATATTACCGCCCCCCATTCATACTTTTCGTGTGCCGTATGACAAGTTGATATTGGTATTAAATTCAAATTAAATAATTGGAACTTGATGACACTGACATCAATTGTGTTGACGTACAAAGTACAAATGAAAGGGTGACAGACTTTCCCTTGAAACGATAGCAGTATGGACATGTATTACATGGTTTCATTCCATAATTAATCTTGAAACTTTTATTCATACAAGAAGTTCAAAAATAATTTAATCATAAATGAACATTTGACCATTGACCACAAAAGGCTTTATATACTTTTGTAAACCAGGATACTCTATCCCAAGTTGATTTTATTCCTATTTATACAAGAGACTTTGTATACAAGATAGGAATGAAATACACAAAATCAATTAGAATTAATTACAAATCGAATAAGCAATCAAGTGGGAGCATGAACTGTAGTGATTCTCAACTTGCCGAGAAACTCATGAAACCGGTCTCGGTCAAGCCCTATTTGTGAGAATATCAGCAAGCTAATGCTTACTAGGTATCAAGCGAGGGTGTCAAACGGACTATTGTAGTTTTTGTCGTACGAAATGACAGTCAATCTCAATGTGTTTCGTTCGTTCATGAAAGACTGGGTTGGAGGCAATGTGAATTGTTGCATGATTGTCACAAAATAATGGATAAGGCTCGACTTATGGTGCTTGAAGACCACTTAGTAGGTATCGTAGCCAGACAATTTCACGGCTGGTGGCAGCCATTGCCCGATATTCAATCTCTACGGAGGAGCATGACACGACAATTTGTTTCGTTGACCTCTAAAATATGGGTGTGGGTCCAAGGAACAAAATGAACCCAGTAGTAGATCAACCCTGTGTCTTGACATCCATCCCAATTAGCATCACAATATGCTTGCAATGTTAACAGGTTATTAGAAGGAATGAGGATTCCCTGTTCTAGACTACCTTTTATATAACAAATAATGTGGAGTGCGGCATCCATGTGTGGCTGACGTGGTGTGTGCATAAATTGACTCAGAATGTGCACAATATAGTTAATGTCAAAGTGAGTTACAGTGAGGTATAAGAGAAATCCAACAAGTCAACAGTATTGTCCCTCATCAGGGCAAGGGGAGCAAATGGCATCGGATAGTCGGTGTTGTTGAGCGAGGGGGAAACTTGCTAGTTAACAGCCTGTAAGGCCACTGACAGATAAAATGTGAAGCGTGCATTTCTGTTGTGTGAGGATAATGCATGATGGAGACCTCGCAACCTCAAGACTGAGAAAATATTTAAGTTTTCCTAGGTCTTTAATCTTGAATTTTCCGTGGAGGTGTTCTTTCAGTTCTTTGATGTGGGAAGGATCAGTCCCGATGAGAATCACATCTTCAACATGGATGAGTGACGCGCCCGGTAAGTGCACCGGTCGTTCCAAGTAATATCGGGAGTATTACGTCCCGGAGTTAACGAGCCCATAGGGAGAGTGTTTGTCTAGAAGGCGTGAACACTATGAGCTTAGGAACACTATGCGGGTTTGGTCGGTTTTGGAAAGGTGGTGGTGAAGAGATAAACCAAACACACAAGCATGCAAAATATGAGATCGTCACAAATCACAAGTTGCAAGCTCACAAAATATGCAATTAAAAACAAGAATAACCAATATTATGAAGACGATTAGTCAGTCGGGATTTCGGGGGATATATCATTTAGTCAATTTTAGCGGATTTGACTATTAATTACGGGAAAGCATATTAAGAAACGAAATTAAGTGTCGATAATTCCAAACCCACCCCAAACATATCTTTCGTTTGCAAGGGTTTTTTTAATTAAAATAAATTAATCAGACCATTAACTAAAATACCTAATTTGGTTCGTCTTCAAGGTCGTGTAGGAATCTCCATCCTTTAGGTTGGTACCCTATTGATGCAAACCGTGCCTGGGACATACATACTCCCGTCACATGTTATAATTATCGAGTCGTCACAAATCAAATTATAACCCCAAGATACATCGTGTAAGTCCGGCCCCTAAATGCTACAGTCCACCTAGGTTGATTGCTATCACCTCTCTTTCTATATTTGATCTAAACTCAGGCCTACCCGGGAGAGTTAGCATTAAGTTCACATTTAAGGTCTTAATCCATTTCACAAATCCAATAATTTAACCTTTAATCTATTTAATCAATCAAATTTATATCCCTGTTCATCCCTTTCCCCGACCTAAATATTTAGCTACTCATAGCATCAAGAACATAAATCAACTCATCCATGGCAATCAACATCGTTTTCATCATGCAATTAATCGAAAACACAAATCTCATAAAAATAGCTCTTCTATTCCCAATTCTCAATCTCGATACAAGAATCAAATAACCCAATTACAATATGAAAATATCCCTAAAAATCTACTACCAACCTCACAAATCGTTCCTCGAACATTCTCCCAGTCGCCTCCAAATCGTCTCCAAGTGATCACCACAACTATCCCCTTTCTCCACACTCTAGACTACCATCTCAATGTAATTTTTCTCTCTAAATGGTGATAATTTCGTAGGTAGAGGTGTTGGGTATTTATAGGAGGGAAAAAATTATTTCAAAAATAAAAAACCCCAAGATTTTAGGAGTTGTTTTAACCAACCTGCTTGGTGGGACCCGGGTGGTCAACCCGGGGGGTTCCTTTTTTTCTGCGCGAGCGTCGACGAGGAAGGCTACGAGTTGCCTGGTTAAGCGAAACCTGGTGGGTGACATACGACAGGTCAACCCGACAGGCTTCCTGGAAGGTAACCGGGTGAGCTCCTGAACCTTTTCTCCGCCTTGCTTCAATCCACACACGGGTTGTCGGGTTAAGCCGAACCTGCCGGGTGGGATCCGATAGGTTGACCCGACAACCTCCTCCTTGCTTTCCGACTTTGCGTTTTTGGCTCATTTTCCTCTCATTTTCGACCTATTTTCATCAAAAATACTCTCGGGCCATTTGTAAGGTAAAGTAGTATTTTATTCACCAAAAAACTAATAATTCGGGACAAAATGTGGATAAAAATGAGAAGATTTGACTTGGTTGGTTACATAATATCCTACCTCATAAATGAGTACAACAACGAAGGAGTCAGGGGAAACAAAAGTGAAAAGTGAGTGATCTGCGGCAGAGATTTTGTACCAAAGAAGTATAATGGAGTATGTGAACTTGCGCTACCAGTTTCTAAAAGCTTCTTTGAATCCGTACAACGACTTGTGCAAGCGGCAGACTCGATGCTCCCCCTGTTTGGAAAAGCCCTACGAGATCTTCATGTACACTTCTTCATGTAGATCGCCGTGTAAAAAGGCATTATTCACATTAAAGTTGATGGAAGGGCCAATTGCGGGTAGCAGCAATGGCAAGTAGCCAGCGGGCAGTCACCATCTTGGCATCTGGAGCAAAGGTGTCGATAAAATCATTACCCTCAACTTGAGTGAATCCTTTCGCGACCAGTCTGGCCTTGTATCGCTCAATGCTGCCATCTTGGAGGTACTTAACCTTGTATACCCATTTGAAATTGATGGAAAGTTTACCGACCGGGAGATCCACTATGCTCTAGGTGGGGTTTGCTTCTGGGGCATCAATTTCTTGTTGCATGACATCTCGCCAATGCCCATACTTGACCGCTTGTTTGAAAGTTTGAGGCTTATCTTCGGAGGAGATGGTTGCTAAAAAGGCAGAGTGAGCTGGAGAAAACTTGTCATAATCGATAAAGTGAGTAAGAGAATGTACCTTCGAGTTAGTTGAAGGTGGGTCGATGTCCGGAACTGTATCACTGGGGATAAGAGAAGGCGGCAGAGTATAGGCATATTGACGTAGGCGTTTAGAAGCAGTCTGTACTCTTTTGATTGGGAGAGGTTGTATCTCTGGGGTAGGTGGTTGTGGCACTTCTTGTGTTATGTGTGGGTTTCGGGTATGTATCTCTGGGGCAGGTGTCACGACACTTCTTTTGTTATGTGTGGGTCTGGATTTTGTTATAAGGTAGGTCGTGCTCGCTCGTCGAATATGAATATATCTTCTGGTGGGAAAATGGAGGATCAAGAGGTGCATTTGTGTCTCTATTAATACCTTTGTCTCCAGGGATGATATTTTCCCAAAACTTAACATTTCTAGACGCGATGATGGTGCGTGACTCAAGATTTTATACTTTGTACCCTTTCTGCTCTCGTGGGTAACCAATGAATATGCTTGGTTGCGATCTAGGGGAAAACTTGTCGCGCGTTTGTTGGTGCACATAACAAAGGCATCCAAAACTGTGTATGTGTGTGTAAGACGATTTTTGACCATTTAGTAACTCAAACAAAGTCTTGTTACCAATGAAACTGAGAGGCATATTCTGTTGATCAGGTAAGCCGCAGTGAGTGCACATTCTCCCCAAAACTTGATAGGGAGGTTAACTTTAAATCAAAGACCGCGTGCGACCTCAATGAGGTGGTAGTGTTTTCTTTTGACTACTCCATTTTTTGGGGCGTCCCGTGACAACTAGTCCGAAACTCCATTCCTATGCTACTGTAGCGGGCCATCAGCTCATGATATTGGAATTCACGCCCACCATCTGTACGTACACATTTGACTTCTTTGTTGTATTGTCCAAAAACTTAATTAAAAAATGGATGAGATGGGTCTTGACCTCTGATTTTTTTTTCATTAAGAATACCAATGTGGCCCTGCTAAAAGTCATCAACAGTAGACAAAAAATTGTGACATCCAAATAGAGAAGGTGTGTAATAACTGCTCCAAATGTGGCATAGAAGTAATTCAAAAATGGGAGATGTCTTATTTGTGTGGATAGGGAATGCCAAGCGGGTCTGTTTTCCCCTACAACATGCATCACAGGCTTCCATTCCATTTTATTGAGTTTAAGGGACAAATCGGGAACCAATGGTAGTCGGTTTGTTGGAATGTGCCCTAAGCGTCGATACCACATTTGAGCATCGTCCCGCCCATGAGTTAGTAATGCCTTTCCTGCTGTCGTGGGTTCCTAGTAAAACAGCTTGTTATTCATCTTACATATTAAATCAGCTCCCTCGAGAGTAAATCCTTTACCACACAACAGTCATAATAAAATATTAGTGCACAATTGAGGTCGCAAGTGATCTTGCTTATGGACATCAAGTTGAAATAAAATTGTGGTACTACAATATCTTTTTCAAGGTTTAATATTGTATCAAGTGTGACTCCTCCTATCGCCTTAACTGGTGCTGGCTCATCATTCGACATTTGAATAGGTGGAATGTGACCATTAGACCGTGCATCGAAGAGCAATTATCTACTGTGAGCAATGTGGTATGTAGCACCTAAATCAATAATCCATATAGGAATATTAGTATTAGAGGTAGATGAAAATGTTGTGGTGGTAGACGCTCCATTTTGTCGGCCCAATAAGTTCATCAGTTGTAATTTTTGGGTTGGGCTTAATTGACTTGCAAGAATTTCTAAACTCAAATCTGTAACGGGCTCATCTTGATGTGTGGGCTGCATAGGTGAATGATTAGTTGTTGGGATGCCCCAAGAATTATAAAAAATATGATGATTTGGCTTATCTGGATGTTAGTTATTAAACCCATCAAGTAGGCCCAATAGTACTACTATCTTTACTTCTTATTGATGCACATATGCCTCTTCTTCCCATTACCAAACTAGTAGCTTGAGTGGCGTCAATCCCTGTCTAGCGGTCTTTATTCTTGCCGGAGACCCGTTCTATTTTTGGTCGATCCAATGTCCTTCACCCTTTCTGTACAAATCACTCGCTGAACAAATGTAGTCGGGCTTCGCGCGGTGGACACACGGTCCATGTACTTCGTTTTGTGATCATCACCGGATACGAACGTCCCGGACCTCCACTACGCCTAAATTCTATGGTCGTCCTTCACACAGTATACATAGTAATCTACGAATTTCATGTTGAGGCCATCACAGGAAGCGAACATCGCGACAACTATTCTCGCCCGGCAAGTGCACTGGTCGTTCCAAGTAATATCAGAAGTATTACGTCCCGGAGTTATCCATCCCATGGGGAGACTGTTGTCTAAACAATGTGAACACTAGGAGATTAGGACCACTATGCGGGTCTAGTCGGTTTTGAAGTAATGGTGGTGAGAACATATCTCTTGTTTGCAAGGGTTCCGTCTAATTAAAGTACCTAATTAGGGTCATCTTAAAGGTCATGTAGGAATCGCCATCCTTCGAGTTGACACACTATTGATGTAAACCGTACCCGCGGTATATGTATCCCCATCACAGATTGCAAATACGAAGTCGTCACAAATCAAATTACAACCCTAAGACACACTGTGTAGATCCGGCCCCCAGATGCTACGTTCCACCTAGGTCGATTGCTATCGCCTCTCTTCCTAAATTTATATCCCCCTTCATCCCTTTCCCCGACCTAGATATTTAGCTACTCATGTTATTAAGAACACAATTCATCATACCCATTTCATTCATCATCATTTTCATCATGCAATCAACCAGCAAATCAATCTCATGAAAAATACCTCAATTATATTACCAAACTCACTTCCAATCCCAAACATACAATACCAATTACAAACTGAAATTAAATAGCCCTAAATACTACTACCAACCTCACCAATATCGCATTCAAAGCTCCTCGAAATCGGCTCCAAGTCATCTCCAATCCGTCCAAGTGATCGCCCACAAGCTCTTCTCCTCTCTCACCCTCTAACCTAACTCTTTTTCTAATAAATGGGTCATATTGCCGTGGGTAGAGGGTGTGGGTATAAATAGGCGGGGAAAAATCTTTTCAAAAATAAAAAATGCATGATTTTAGGAGCTGATCTGACCAACCTGTCGGATGGGACCCAACATGTTGGTTTTTGTCTTCGCGAGGGAGCCACAACCTGCCGGGTTAGCAAGAACTTCCCGGGTGCAACCCGACAGGCTTTCTTCTGCCTGCCACGGGTTGTCGTTGTTGAAACCTGTCGGGTTGCACCCGGCAGGTTGCCTGGAAGTTGCCTAGGTAAGCTCCCGGGAAACTCTTCGTTCCTTGCTCCCTCTTGGCCACGGGTTACCGGGTTAGGCTAGACCTGCCGGGTGGTATCAGGTAGGTTGACCCTGTTAGATTTGTGCCTTAGTCCAGTGTAATAAGTTTGTATGTATATAATGATGTATCATGTTTCGAATAAATAAAACGGCATTATATTACTAATGAGTTGTAGTAATATATTAGATGTAATTTGATCTACATCATTATGTGTGTCATCACTAATAAAAGAATTGTAGATCAGAAATAATTACATTTAATGAGTCCCTGATCAGTTAAGCTTCATTATGAAGTGATTAGTATGAGGCTAATTATTTATGATCACGCTTTACTGATCATGGCAAGGTAGTGCCGGAGTTAGATTATAGATATCATCATGGAGATAATATTGGACGGCCCGATGGTGAGTGTGTGGCATAGATGTTGTCATGAGGATGTTAGAATTATGCCCCAATCCAATATAAAAGTGATCTACATATGTAAATGTTTTATCATCTTTACGAACAAATAAATCGGCATTAAATTACTAATGTGTTGTAGTAATTTATTACATGTAATTTGATCTGTATCATTATACGTGTCATCACCAATAGTAGAACTACAGATCGGAAAAAATTAAATTTAATGCATCCTTGATCAGTTAAACTTCATTAAGAAGCGATCAGTATGCGGCTAACTCTTTATGATCATGCTCTACTGATCATGACAAGGTAGTGCCGGAGTTAGATCATAGATATCATCAGGGAGATGGTATTGGACGACCCGATGGTGAGTGTGCAGCATAGATACTGTCATGAGCATACTCACATATCGTAGCTTGTCATTATATCCCAAGACCAAGGAGTCTTTGTGATCACTATGTAATGAATATCTAAGTTTGACCTTGTCTAACGTTGCATGTAAAAGGGTAGCCATAAGGGCTATGATTAGCTTGGTTATGAATTACATGAGTGAACTCAAAAGATGGGTGAGGGATTTATCACCCATACTCCGGTATGGGAAAGATATCTGTTTAGGCCACTTGATGAGTATGACTAAAGAAATAGCATGGCCATGCAGGAAATACCTTAGAATCAGTTTTCAGTCATCTCAGATATCAAGATACTATGATTGATAAATTATGATGACGGTTCTATGCCTTTTGATCAATCTAGATATCGATATGATAAAAGGATAGTGACATGTATGATAAGAGGTTAAACCGAATCATAGATAATCACGGACGTTTGGTAATCATAATGTCTTGCTAGAGGCCACTTATGATGGAAAGGGTAAAATGGTAATTTAACCAGTCTGCCAACACGTCGTAAGCCTAGAGGGTCACACACTTTAAGCATGGTATATGGCAAAAACAAACTTGGATGGAAAACTGGGAGAATACTCTTTTCAATTTAGTCCAATTGAAAATGAACCGGTTGATTTCTGGCCTAGGTTTATAACCAGACGGTTGAGGAAATCAGATTAAAGGGATTGGATCGGTTTAGCTAAATCGTTTAATTAGAACCCAATTTAAATGGGTTTAATTGGACTTTAGCTTAATTAGAACCCAGAATAATCTGATTTTTCAGAAGAATCAAAACCCTAATTCACACTCTAATTTTCGTCTCCATCTCACCTCCATGGTCGGCCCTTCCCTCTCTCCACCATAGTTAGGGTTTTGCTTTTCTTCTACTCTCAAAACTAGTGTAATTGAGTGTAGAATCCTAAGGTTTAGGTGCCCTTCTTGTGTGGACGATCTAGAGAACACATAATTTTGTGTTTAAGTGATTCAAAGAAGTAATTTTCAGATTTATTTGCTCATGTTCATATGCTTAATTTTTATCACATAAAGATCTTGTTTTTGAATTCCATGGTTAAATCATTGTCCGCTGCATGATATTTAATCTATGGAACCCATGGAATTTCTTCAGTGGTATCAGAGGATGATTGTTTGTGATATTTATTTTAAGCATGATTAGGGTTAATTAAATTCCCTAATTTTTCATATATGATTTGGATTTTAATTTTGCATGAAAACATGAAAAAATCAGATTTTTATTAGTTGATTTTGAAAGTTAAAATTGATTTTTAGGGTTGATTTGGGTTGGCCATGGCCGAGCTATGGCTAACCGGGGTCGAGCCCCTTGGTGGACCATGGAGAGCCCTCGGGCCAGCCATGGTCAGCACCAAGGGCCGACCAGGTTGCTTGCGGGCAACCACGGTAGCCCTCGCGAGCAACCATGGTTGCTGAAGCGGGCGAGCACGGTCTATCTCGCGGGCGACCATGGTTGCTGCCACGGGCGACCTAGGTTGGGCCGGTTTGGCTCGCGAGAAAATTATAAACCCTAAAATTTTAATTTTCAGATTCGGTTCGGTTTCGATAAACCAGGGTGAACCAGTTCAATTTCAATTGATTAATTTAAACCGTCCAGTTTTGATAAACCGGAAATTTTTTCCACACTTAAGAAAGATAAAATTTGGAATAAATTTGTTTTTTGATAAGCATGATGGATAATCACATGATCTTTGACAACATATTTTTTCCACATAATGTATAGCTAAGCCCTCTAGACTTGTATGTTTTAATTTCAGTTTTGCAACCTGCGAGTTGTTAAGTTTTTGGGTTGTGATAAATACGACCTACGTGTCGTGACTATTTTCATTTTTTTATTTATTTTAAATTTGTACTTACGAAGGCTCACGCAAGATACAAGTCAAGAGGGAGATTCAAAGGTTGGAGGGGACTTGTAGCCAATGGGAGTCTACCTGCGTGTCGGTACGCCTCCGCGTAACATTATAGAGGAGAATTGTGGATGAGATGGGAAGTTCTATGTGGATGCGTGCTCCTCCGCGTAGTAGCCACATTAGTTCTGACCATAGTCGAAACTTGGTAGACTTGTCTACGATTGTCAGCTAGGGCTAACCTAGGGTATCAGTATAGGGTATGCCGTGTACTTTAAAGTACAGACCCTAGCCAGGAATTACATGGACTTGAAATTGGATGTATTCCTACCTTGGTTCTCTCAGTTGGAGCGTGAGCCTTCGTTCACTTCAATTGAGGGTATGCGAGGATCCTGGTTCAGATTCTAAATTTTAGAATCAGACAAGTGTTTTATAACTAAATCTCCAACTTGAATTTTAATTAATGATTAAAATTTGTTTTACCATGTAGAACTAAATGGCAAACCCAACACAAAGTAGTAATATCGCATTGACAGTCCATATTGAGAAGGACATGCTCAAGGGCGTGAATTACTTAGATTGGGATAGAAACTTGAGGCTTGTACTCTAACATGAACGCAAGTAGTAAATCCTTACCAGGAACCACCTGCTGAGCCACCGATGAACGCCGCTAGGGCACTAAGGATACTTATCAAAATTTCTTAGTGACCAAATCGACGTGTCATGCATTATGGTGGGCAATAGAGTGCCAAAGTTGCAGAAGTAGTTCATGAACATTTTAGATGACCCTCATGCCTATAAAGTAGAGGTCAAGGAAATGTTCAAGGAGAAAGCTCGTGTCGAAAGATATGATACTTTCAGAGAACTTATCACCAGCAAGTTTAAGGCTGGAGCCCTGTTAGTCCTTATTTCACGAAGATGAAATGTCTTCAGGAACATCTAACCAGACTAAGTTTTGATGTTCAGATGAAAATGACTGCGGATTTTATGTTGCAGTCACTTCTCGATACATATAGTGATTTCGTAGTAAATTACAATATGCATGACATGGACAAGTCCTTGACAGAGCTTCATTGGATGCTTGTGACCGCTGAAAAGAACCTCAAGGGCAAGATCAAGGAGTTCCTTATGGTCAACAAGAAGGTAAGCTTTAAGAAAGCTGATCAAGGTAAGGGTAAGGCCCCTGAGCACATTGCAGGGCGGATCAGACACCCCAAGGGTCCAAGGGTTTAAGCAGCTCCCATAGCTGCTATGAAGGCTAAGGACAAAATGGAGGAGGTCTGCTATCACTGCAATGAGCCGGGACACGGGAATAAGAGATTGCAAGCAATACAAGGATCATGTGAAGAAGAGTGGGCATCCACGTCTTCAGGATCAGGTATTTACGTTGTTGAGCTTAATCGCTATAACGTAAATAAGAAAAGGCTTAAATTTGATGATTTAAACCAAATTGTAATATGACATTGTCGTTTAGGGAACATAGGCGAGAAACACATTTCAACACTTCACAAGTGTGGACTTTTAAGTCCGTTTGAATTCCCTCAAATTGAAAGATGCAAGTCTTGCCTAATAAGCAAAATGACAAAGACACCTTTCATGGGTTTAGTTGAAAGGGCGAGTGACTTGTTAGGTCTAATACATTCCGACGTATGTGGACCTATAAGTACTCAGGCCAGAAGAGGGTTCAACTAATACTTGACCCTGGAAACGGCTGCATTCATTTCGAATCGGGCTCCAACGAAGACAACGAACGTACACCTTATGACAGTCATTGTGACTCCCATTACCGTGGATGTGTGCGCCTTTGCGTAGTATTTATTGGGATGCGAGCTAAATAAGGTGATCAGTTTTATTTGGATGCGTGCGCCTCCGCGTAGTAGCCAAATAAGATATGGACCAGAGTCACAGAAGGTACACCACATGACACTCATTACGACTCCTGTTAAAGTGGATGAGTGCGCCTTCGCGTGGTATTCATTGGGATGGGAACGAGATGAGATGGTCAGTTCTATTTGGATGCGTGCGCCTTCGCGTAATAGCCAAAAGAGAAATGGACCATAGTCATATACGGTGTGGGAAACATCCTAATATGTCTTTCCTAATTATTTGGGTAGCAGAGTTGCTTGCATCCAAATCAAACAAGTGTGTCTTCGTAAGGTATCCTTAAGAAACTAAGAGATATAACTTCTACATACCCAGAGAGAACAAAGTCTTTGTGGCTCGATGAGGGATATTTTTACAGAAAGAATTTATTTCCAAAACAGCTAGTGGAAGTCCCGTGCGTCTCGAAGAAATTCGAGAGGGTACGGAATAGCGTGAAGCAATTAAGGAGCCTGCTATGCTAGATGTAGAAGTACAGGAGCCTCAGATGGTCGTAGATGAAGAATCAATCCCTACAGAAATTTCAGATGGTCCAAGGAAGTCTGAAAGATCTTGTCATGTTCCCGTCAGATATGGCTTCACATCCACTATAGGAAATGACATGATAGTTGTGGATCAGAAAGATCCAGTAACCTTTCAACAAGCCTTGGCCAGTACCGACTCCGATAAATGGCAGGAAGCCAAGAAAGAGGTGAGGAAATCCATGTGAGATAACCAAGTCTGTATTTGGTTGATCAAACCCCTGGGATAAAACCCATCGGTTCTGATTAGGTCTATAGGATCAAGACAGACATGGATGGAAATCCTCAGACCAATAAGGCTCGGTTGGTTGCAAAAGGTTATCGTCAGATTCAAGGTCTGGATTATGATGACACCTTTTCACCAGTAGCAATGGTCAAATCGATCCGGATTATTCTTAGCCATGGCTATGGCATATGAATGTCAAAACCACCTTTCTTAACAGAAACTTCAAAGAGGATGTGTATATGACACAACCTGAGGGTTTTGTAGATCTAAAGAATCCCGGAAAGATGTGCAAGATACAAAGATCCATTTATGAATTGAATCAAGCTTAACGGAGTTGGAATCTTCATTTCGACGAAGCGGTAGTAGAATTCGGCTTCATCAAGAATGAAGAAGAACCTTGCGTTTATAAGAAAGAGAGTGGGAGTAATATTGTATTCCCAGTAATTATTCATCGGGAATAACATCCTGACCTTGCCACCAAAGCTTGGTTAGGGAAGTGCTTATCGATGAAGGACTTAGGTGATGCTACATTTATTGTAGGCATCAGGATCTCTACAGATCATTCCAAAAGAATTTTGGGCCTAAGTCATAACATGTACATATATAAAGTGTTGAGAAGTGTAACGCCCCAAAATCCGGTTTCCCGAATTAAAGTCGTTACCCGAAGAATTTAAAAAACTTTGAAATAACACGATGCGATATAGTTATGAAATAACTCGAGCGTCCTCAAATTACAACATAACTATTCTCGCATGAAGCCATCACATTTTGATTTAGGCGTCCCTAGTTCAAAATGGGATTGCACGAGTCAAATAAAGAAACCTGTTTACAACAACTACATCGATACCATTTCTCTTTTTAAAATCTGTATTAAACCAACAAGTAACGCGTACAAAAGTGAGGCACGACATGGCTAGTCAATCAAATATTTACATCAAAATATTTTATACAAGTTGCGGTACAGAAATATACATGGCAAATGACTCATACCAGAGTCTACAAAAGCCAACAACAACAAAAACACAGTGCGTCGACACGACACATCCCCAAAAGCTCCCACCAAAAGTGTGCTCAGAATCACCAACCTGCACAACTACAAGTAGGGGTGAACACGCTACCCAGAGACTAAAACAACCAGCAAGGATGAGGAAAAACATACATGTAAGCACAAAGAAATCAGTAAAGTACGAATCACAACACTTCCACTACTCATCCACCAACCACGTCACAACTCCCGAGGTAACCGATTACGACCGGCGAGGGGTACCACCCTTGGTCGGTTCAACCTCCGAACGGGAATCGATTATGGCTAGGAGGGGTACCGCTCCTGCCTCGATTGCCCATCCAAACACAACCACACAATTGAGGTAACCGATCACGGCCAAGGGGTACCACCCTTGACTCGGTTCAACCCCCGAATGGAAATCGATCACGGCCAGGAGGGGTACCGCCCCTGACTTGATTATCCATCCAACCACACCGCCATACAATTGAGGTAACCGATCACGGCCAAGGGGTACAACCCTTGACTCAGTTCAACCCCCGAATGGAAATCGATCACGGCCAGGAGGGGTACCGCTCCTGACTCGATTATCCATCCAACCACACAGCCTCCCATCACCTTTCCACCCTTCCACATCACAACACCCTTACCAACCACACCCAACACCCTTCGATACATTCACAGAACACAAACCAAGTGCAAGAAACTAGTTCACAGAGAGACATTTACATCCACCCAAACAAGACAAGTGCGAGACGGAATAAGTCATCGTCTGAAAAGCAATAATATAACCATGCACAACTAGGCGCTCACAAGCAGTTCAAGTTTGATACTCAACTAATTCACAGAGAGGCATTTATATCAACACATCAACATGCTATTTAATTCACAACATCGAGCAAAAGGTGTTCAAACATTTCATTTTATCTCGACTAAATACTCAAATAAATTCAATCAATGCATCAAGAGATTGAGTCTAGGTAAGCTATGTCCCCCTACCTCAAATTTTCCAACGTAAGCTCCTAAGGTTTTCGCGACGCCAAGTTATGCCTTTCCTTTCCCGCGATCGTCAAAGGAATCTAAAAGTGACAAAATCACAAGTTTTAATAACTAACCGAAATCCGGATTTTCACGAAATTAAACCCAAGTGCCACCACGACAAGTATCGCTCACTCCAACAATTCTTAATTAACCTAAGTTGTCAAAATGGGCCCGAAACGGCCCATTTTGCCCGTTAAGTCGAATCTGCCCGGTTGAGTGAATTTGTCCCTCGGGACTCCGAAAATTCCCAAATTGGTGTCTAAATTCCTAATTATATTCGAGAGGACCGACGCAATTGACGGAATCGAATTCCGACACCCGAGCGATTTAATCGCGCAATTTAAAGTTTCGACACGCATTTTCCAATTTTCGTAATTTAAATCCAAAAATCACCAAGGGTGCCAACTATCGATTCGAGGGTTACCCGAGACCTCCCGAAACTCACAAACCCGAATTCCGGGCTCGTGGGACCACCCGGGCCATTCACGGCCCGAGAGGCCCAGACGGCCCACGGTCGCCATAGGCTGCCACGGCCAGCCAAGGCAGGGGCTGGCCACTGCCAGACCACCTCCGGCGCGCCACCACACTGGCCGGAGCTCCGGTGACCGGCCGGAGCTCCGGCGAACCCTCCGGCTTCCGGAAAATTCCAAAAACGTCCCAAAATGCTCCAAAACACCCCTACAACTCCACTCCATTATCATTTCACTCATTTCTCATCAACCCACAACTCAAACTCATCACGATGGAAAAAAAATGAGTTGCTCACCGTAGCCAATGATGTGAGGAACCCGAATACGCAAGAAAATGGTCGATCACGCGGCCGGATCGTCGGGAAATCGCCCAAGCTCTTCTCCTCTTCTTCCTTCTTCCTCTCTCTCTCGGCCAGCCCTCCTCTCTCTCTCTCCTTCTCTTGGTTTCTGCCGTGAATGGCTTCCCTCCCCCTCTCTTATCACTTAAATCAAATTATTTAAACATTAAACTAATAAAATATACCTATTTCCCATTTTCTTTTAAATCTAAATTAAAACAATTAATTTTTTAATCACTCAAAAGTCTCCCCCCTCTAGATACATGCCAAGTGTAAAGTAGGGGGGTCCCACAAGCCACTTTTGTCATTTCGGACCCGAAATCGTCCGAAACGGACACTTTTTTCGAAACCGTCGGAACCGTGATGTTTCGCTAAATTTTAGCTTCCATATGAACCTAATATCCATAATATTACAATTTCATCTTAAAATGGCTCAAATAGTAGTCCTCGGTGACTCTCGGGTCAAAATTTGGTCAAATCGCGAATTTTTAAATTTTCATCCATTTTTCACAAAATTGACCCAAATTGACCCAAATTGTCCGGGAGCGGTCCTTACAACTTTCCCTCCTTAAAGAATTTCGTCCGCGAAATTAAAACATACCTCAATTCTCGAAAAGGCGGGGATACTTAGCACGAATCTCATCTGCCCGCTCCCACGTCGACTCTTCGACACCGTGATGTTGCCAAAGCACTCGCACTAGTGGGATGGTCCTGCCTCTCAATATCTGATCTCATGAGTCTAAGATCTGAACTGGCCTTTCCTCATACGAGGCATCTGGGGTCAACTCCAACTCAGCCCACTCTATCACGTGCGACGGGTCAGGGTGATATTTTCTCAGCATCGATACATGGAATACGTTGTGAACCGCTGCAAGGGATGGTGGCAATGCGAGCCTGTAAGCCACTGCTCCAATCCTGGCGATGATCTCGAAGGGGCCAATGTACCTCGGGGCCAACTTACTGTCACTTCTTGCCTTCTTAAACCTTATTAGCCCTTTCTTCGGGCTCACTCGCAAGAAGACGTGGTCGCCTACCTCAAACTCGAGAGGTCGACGTCTCCGGTCCGCATAACTCTTCTGTCTACTCTGCGCCGTTTTCAGTCGCTCTCGAATCAAGGCTACCTTCTCAGTAGTCTCCCTTACCAGCTCGGGTCCAGTAGACTCTTATCTCCCACCTCAGCCCAACAAACTGGTGATCGGCACGGTCTACCATACAAGGCCTCAAATGGTGCCATCCCGATGCTAGCCTGGTAACTGTTGTCATACGCAAACTCTGCCAACGGTAAATGATCCTCCCACGCTCCGTGAAAATCCAGTATACACGCTCGGAGCATGTCCTCTAATATCTGAATGACCCGCTCTGACTGACCGTCCGTCTGTGGGTGGTAAGCCGTACTCAGACGAATATCCGTACCCAACGCGCCCTGTAGGCTATCCCAGAATCGGGATGTAAAGCGAGGATCTCGGTCCGATATTATCGACACCGGCACTCCGTGTAACCTCACGATCTCGCGTATATATAGCCTGCTCAACTTATCTACCGAGTCTGTCATCCTCATTGGCAAGAAATGCGCGGACTTAGTCAGTCGATCAACTATCACCCACACCGCATCGTTACCCCTTGCTGACCTCGGCAGTCCGCATACGAAATCCATCGTAATATGCTCCCATTTCCACTCAGCTATCTCCAACGGTTGTAGAGGTCCCGCTGGTCTCTGGTGTTCTATCTTCACCTGCTAACAAGTGAGACATCGAGCTACGAACCCTGCTATCTCCCGCTTCATCCCATTCCACCAAAAATGGCGCCTGATGTCGTGGTACATCTTAGACCCACCAGGATGCACAACGAGTCGTGAGTTGTGTGACTCGCGTAGTACTTCCTCACGGAGACTCTTGGGCACAAACAATCTGTTCCGGAAACGAAGGCCCTGATCGTTGCCCATCGACCACCCCTCGGACTCAACTCCGCTAGCCATTTTCATCCGGAACGTTGCTGTCTCCGAGTCATAAATCTGAGCCTCAATCACCCGACTCACCAGTGTAGGCTGCGCCACCAATGAACACAGTGCGACTCGTCCCGTGACTTCCTCCAACTCAACCCTGAACTCGCTGAGCTCTCCCATCATCTTCCATTCCCGAACTGCTACGGAGACAAGGCTATGGAGTGACTTTCTGCTGAGGGCATCGGCGACCACATTCGTCTTGCCCGGGTGGTATAGCAGATCGAAGTCATAATCCTCAATCAGCTCCATCCAACGCCGTTGTCGCATGTTCAGGTCTTTCTGGGTAAAGAGATATTTCAGGCTCTTGTGATCCGAAAAGACTTGAAACTTCTCACCGTAGAGGTAGTGACGCCAAAGCTTTAGTGCGAACACGACCGCTGCAAGTTCTAGATCGTGTGTCGGATAGTTTCTCTCGTGCACTTTAAGCTGTCGGGACCCAAAAGCCACCACCTTACTCTGCTGCATCAAAACACTCCCCAGTCCTTCTCCGGATGCGTCGCAGTAAACGTCATAGCCTATCCCTCGCTCAGGTACTATCAAAACTGGAGCCGTGGTCAACCGAGTCTTCAACTCCGCGAAGGAGCGCTCGCAAGCCTCACCCCAATCGAACTTAACTCCCTTCCGCGTGAGGCGAGTCAAAGGTGCTGCGAGGCGCGCAAAGTCTTTAACGAACCTCCGATAGTACCCTGCCAATCCCAGGAAGCTGCGGATCTCGAAAACGCTCGTAGGTCGCGCCCATTTCGAGACCGCGTCGATCTTCGACGGATCGACAAACACGCCGTCACCCGATACGACATGTCCGAGGAATCTCACCTCGGTAAGCCAGAACTCGCATTTTTCCAACTTCGCGTAAAGTTGGTGCGATCGCAGTAACTGGAGTACAGTCCTCAAATGCGCCTAATGAGTCCCCTCGTCCGGTGAGTAGATGAGAATATCGTCGACAAATACGATGACGAATCGATCGAGGTAAGGTCGGAAGATGCGAGTCATAAGATCCATGAACGTCGCTGGGGCGTTGGTCAAGCCGAACGGCATCACTAGGAATTCAAAATGACCATACCGCGTTCGGAACGCAGTCTTCGGGATGTCTTCCTCCCGTACTCGCAACTGATGATATCCAGACCGCAAGTCGATCTTGGAGAAGCACCTCGATCCCCTGAGCTGATCAAAGAGATCGTCTATCCGCGGCATCGGATAACGATTCTTCACTGTCACCCTGTTCAGCTTCCGGTAATCTATGCACATCCGGAGCGAACCCTCTTTCTTCTTTACGAACAACGCCGGAGCGCCCCACGGCGAGGTGCTCGGCCATATGAACCCCTTCTCCTGCAGTTCCTGGAGTTGACTCTTCAACTCCTCGAGTTCCGCGGGGGCGAAACGATATGGTGCCACAGAGATCGGCGCGGTTCCCGGCATCAACTCGATAGTGAACTCCACCTCGCGCACTGGCGGCAATCCGCTAAGATCACCTGGAAAGACGTCTGGAAACTCGTCGACAACTCGTGGTAGCCCTCTGCCTTCGTCCTTCGGTCCGTCACCCGTAGCGGACAACGCCGCAAGAAGAACTCCACTCCGGCTACCCAATGAACGTGAAATCATAGAGTCCCCACTCGATACGGACACCCTCCTCTGATAACAGTCGATGTTAGCCTTGTATCGCCTCAACCAGTCTATGCCAAGGATCACGTCGAAAGTAGTCATGTTTAGCACGATAAGGTCCCACACAAGAGAGTGGTCTGCTACTCTAACTTCGCAGCCCCTGCAGATTCTACTTAGAACAGTGCCGTCCCCTAAAGGCGTATCGACGCACAAGGGCGGACTCAGCGACTCGACTACTAACCCCAGTGCTCGTGCAAACTGTGCGGAGATAAAAGAGTTCGATGCACCCGTGTCGATAAGAATGGACGCCCACAAATTAAAAACGAGGAACGTACCCTGAGCTGCTCTCTGGTCCTCTGACGGTGGAGGCTCGGTATGACCCGACACTGCATAGACCCGACCTTGGACCTGCTGTCCATCTGCCCTCGGCTGCCCCCGACTAGTACCTGGTCCTGTCGACTGGGCTGGTCCGACCCCTTGTCGGGGTCGGGAATCCTGTCGTGCCGCTGACGACCGTGCAGATGGTGCAGAGTGCTGTCGTGGGCCCTGACTCCCGATTCTGCTAGAGTAACAATCCCGAGCGAGGTGTCCTGGACGTCCATACCCAAAGCACGTGGGTGGTCCAGAACTAGGCCTGCCTGCCTGTCCTGGCCGACCGCTCGGTCGCTCTACTGGTGCTCTGAACTGACCGCTCTGAGCTCCCCCCGAAAGCTGCCTCGTAGGTGCTCGGTTTCGAGGGCAATCCCTGCAGAGGTGACCTGGCTGATGACACTCATAGCATACCGGTGGTGACCTTGGGCCTACTGGGCTGGATCCCACGGTATCTAGCGATGCTAGCGGTCTCTGCACCATTCTCCCCGACGACTGCGGAGGAAAGCTCGAAATTCTAGGCCTCTTGAAGTCCCTTGACTCCGTCTGCCTAGTGAAGCTGCTTGGCCTGGGTCTCTACTCCCTGAGCCTCTGTGCCTCTGCCATCCCTTCTTCGATGGCCGCTGCAGTGTCGAACATCACCGAGTACACCCTGATCCGGTGAGAGAGGATCCTGTCGAAGATCTCTAGTCGTAGCCCCCTCTCGAACCTCTTACATCGGCTCGCCTCGAACCTCAATAGGTCTGGCGCAAATCTCGACAGGGCTGTGAACTGTGCCTCGTACTCTAGCACCGTCATCGCACCCTATCGCAGTTCCAGGAACTGCTGCTGACGGCTATCCCGTGCCGACTCGGGAAAATAGCTCTCAAGGAAAATCTCCTTGAAATCCTCATAGTCTTCTCCGACTCTGGTCCGAACTCGCTCCCACCAGTAGTATGCATCGTCCCTGAGCTGATGGACGGCAAAGGTGATTCTGGTCCTCCCATCTGTAATCCCAGACGTATCAAGGTCGCGGGTGATCTGTCGCAGCCACTGCTCAGCTCGCGTAGGGTCTGGCTCTCCATGGAAAGCTGGGGGGTTCAGGCGCAGGAAGTCCCGGAGCGTGTGCGCTGCAGGTACCTCTGGCGGCACTGGTGATATCTCAGGAGCTGTGGGCACGGTCTCCCTCTGTCCCAACATGGCCACTAACGACTGTATCGACCGTAGTATCTCGCCCACTACCTGATCACTGGGAGGAGTGGTGGTAGCCACAGTAGGGATCCCTGCAGTGGACGGGGGCACCTCAGCCGCGGTCCCTGCCTGTCCTGCGCTACCTGACGCAGTCTCTGTGGATGGCGTCTCCACCCCTGTAGTCCTCTCCCCGGGTTCGGCCCTGGGAGGCTCATGCGTCGCTCGCTGTGCTCCTCTCCCCCTCAAAGCGCCACCTCACCTAGTTCTCGGAGCCATGTGCACTACTGCACAAAGACGGTTCATAATTAGGATTTCTTTACAAAAGAACACCGCGCAAAAGGGCGACGAGAACTTCTCACATTCTCCACATTTACTCTACGTACTAACTGATTGTTATCCTAGTACAGTCCAATCCTAACAAACAAGATTCACACTAACATGCCAACACTCATTTTCATGCCGCAACGTTTCACTAACAACAATTCACAACTTTAACACAGGTACTCCTCCACCCGTCACCATGTCATTTTATTGTCACCACACGCACACAAGTCGTCATTTAACTCACACTAACAACCAATTCACGCACCACAAGACCAAATTGACCAAAATCACGCAAACTTTCCTACAACTGACTCTACCCGACGTGTCGACGTAAGGCACAGGTGTTGAACCTGAGACCTCTGATACCAAACTGTAACGCCCCAAAATCCGGTTTCCCTAATTAAAGTCGTTACCTGAAGAATTTAAAAAACTTTGAAATAACACGATGCGATATAGTTATGAAATAACTCGAGCGTTCTCAAATTACAACATAACTATTCTCGCACGAAGCCATCACATTTCGATTTAGGCGTCCCTAGTTCAAAATGGGATTGCACGAGTCAAATAAAGAAACCTGTTTACAACAAATACATCGATACCATTTCTCTTTTTAAAATCTGTATTAAACCAACAAGTAACGCGTACAAAAGTGAGGCACGACATGGCTAGTCAATCAAATATTTACATCAAAATATTTTATACAAGTTGCGGTACAGAAATATACATGGCAAATGACTCAGACCAGAGTCTACAAAAGCCAACAACAACAAAAACACAGTGCGTCGACACGACACATCCCCAAAAGCTCCCACCAAAAGTGTGCTCAGAATCACCAACCTGCACAACTACAAGTAGGGGTGAACACGCTACCCAGAGACTAAAACAACCAGCAAGGATGAGGAAAAACATACATGTAAGCACAAAGAAATCAGTAAAGTACGAATCACAACACTTCCACTACTCATCCACCAACCACGTCACAACTCCCGAGGTAACCGATTACGACCGGCGAGGGGTACCACCCTTGGTCGGTTCAACCTCCGAACGGGAATCGATTATGGCCAGGAGGGGTACCGCTCCTGCCTCGATTGCCCATCCAAACACAACCACACAATTGAGGTAACCGATCACGGCCAAGGGGTACCACCCTTGACTCGGTTCAACCCCCGAATGGAAATCGATCACGGCCAGGAGGGGTACCGCCCCTGACTCGATTATCCATCCAACCACACCGCCATACAATTGAGGTAACCGATCACAGCCAAGGGGTACCACCCTTGACTCGGTTCAACCCCCGAATGGAAATCGATCACGGCCAGGAGGGGTACCGCTCCTGACTCGATTATCCATCCAACCACACAACCTCCCATCACCTTTCCACCCTTCCACATCACAACACCCTTACCAACCACACCCAACACCCTTCGATACATTCACAGAACACAAACCAAGTGCAAGAAACTAGTTCACAGAGAGGCATTTACATCCACCCAAACAAGACAAGTGCGAGACAGAATAAGTCATCGTCTGAAAAGCAATAATATAACCATGCACAACTAGGCGCTCACAAGCAGTTCAAGTTTGATACTCAACTAATTCACAGAGAGGCATTTATATCAACACATCAACATGCTATTTAATTCACAACATCGAGCAAAAGGTGTTCAAACATTTCATTTTATCTCGACTAAATACTCAAATAAATTCAATCAATGCATCAAGAGATTGAGTCTAGGTAAGCTATGTCCCCCTACCTCAAATTTTCCAACGTAAGCTCCTAAGGTTTTCGCGACGCCAAGCTATGCCTTTCCTTTCCCGCGATCGTCAAAGGAATCTAAAAGTGACAAAATCACAAGTTTTAATAACTAACCGAAATTCGGATTTTCACGAAATTAAACCCAAGTGCCACCACGACAAGTATCGCTCACTCCAACAATTCTTAATTAACCTAAGTTGTCAAAATGGGCCCGGAACGGCCCATTTTGCCCGTTAAGTCGAATCTGCCCGGTTGAGTGAATTTGTCCCTCGGGACTCCGAAAATTCCCAAATTGGTGTCTAAATTCCTAATTATATTCGAGAGGACCAACGCAATTGACGGAATCGAATTCCGACACCCGAGCGATTTAATCGCGCAATTTAAAGTTTCGACACGCATTTTCCAGTTTTCGTAATTTAAATCCAAAAATCACCAAGGATGCCAACTATCGATTCGAGGGTTACCCGAGACCTCCCGAAACTCACAAACCCGAATTCCGGGCTCGTGGGACCACCCGGGCCATTCACGGCCCGAGAGGCCCAAACGGCCCACGGTCGCCATAGGCTGCCACGGCCAGCCAAGGCAGGGGCTGGCCACTGCCGGACCACCTCCGGCGCGCCACCACACTGGCCGGAGCTCCGGCGAACCCTTCGGCCGCCGGAAAATTCCAAAAACGTCCCAAAATGCTCCAAAACACCCCTACAACTCCACTCCATTATCATTTCACTCATTTCTCATCAACCCACAACTAAAACTCATCACGATGGAAAAAAAATGAGTTGCTCACCGTAGCCAATGATGTGAGGAACCCGAATACGCAAGAAAATGGTCGATCACGCGGCCGGATCGTCGGGAAATCGCCCAAGCTCTTCTCCTCTTCTTCCTTCTTCCTCTCTCTCTCGGCCAGCCCTCCTCTCTCTCTCTCCTTCTCTTGGTTTCTGCCGTGAATGGCTTCCCTCCCCCTCTCTTATCACTTAAATCAAATTATTTAAACATTAAACTAATAAAATATACCTATTTCCCATTTTCTTTTAAATCTAAATTAAAACAATTAATTTTTTAATCACTCAAAAGTCTCCCCCCTCTAGATACATGACAAGTGTAAAGTAGGGGGGTCCCACAAGCCACTTTTGTCATTTCGGACCCGAAATCGTCCGAAACGAACACGTTTTTCGAAACCGTCGGAACCGTGATGTTTCGCTAAATTTTAGCTTCCATATGAACCTAATATCCATAATATTACAATTTCATCTTAAAATGGCTCAAATAGTAGTCCTCGGTGACTCTCGGGTCAAAATTTGGTCAAATCGCGAATTTTTAAATTTTCATCCATTTTTCACAAAATTGACCCAAATTGTCCGGGAGCGGTCCTTACAAGAAGACTCTCAATGCTTGAATCTAAGAAAAGGTTACATACCCATGCATCATGGCATTAATCTCAGCAAGACACAGTGTCCTAGTACACCTGATGTGCTGAGCAGATGAATAAGATCCTATATGCTTTAGTTGTAGGATCTATCACGTATGCCATAATATGCACGAGACCTCAGGTCTCATTCGCACTCAGTTGTACCAGCAGATTTCAATATAACCCCGGCCAATAACACTGGATTGCTGTCAAAGGTCATCCTCAAATATTTGAGGAGGACCAAGGTTGCAATCCTAATGTATAGCGTGTAGATAGAGAACTAGCATTCAAAGAACAGGTTGAGGCTAGTTTTCAGACATATCCAGATGACTTCAAAACTCAGCCAAGTTATGTTTTTGTGTTGAATAATGGCGCTTTCAGCTGGATAAGCTTTAAGTACGCCACAACTGCCAACTCTACAATGGAGGCTGAGTATATAGCTGCAACGAAAACAGCTAAAGAGGTCGTATGGATTAGATGCGACGTTGCGAGCGTCTGATCCGATAAGCTTGTTGTGGGACAACACAGGTGTCGTAGCTATTGCTCAAGAGCCCAGATTCCACAACAAATCCAAACATATACTCAGCAGATATCATCTCATCAGAGTTATCACAGATAGAGGTGATGTGCAGATTAAGCACGATTCGACTGATGATAATATAGCCGATCCCTTGACAAAGGCTCAGCCGCAGCCTAGGCATGAGGAACATGCAAGGTCTATGGGAGTAGATTAGAACTTAGATTGGAACTAGGGGCAAGTGGGAGATTGTTAGAGTTATGCCCCAGTCCAATATAAAAGTGATCTACAGATGTAAATGTTTTATAATCTTTACGAATAAATAAATCGGCATTAAATTACTAATGTGTTGTAGTAATTTATTAGATGTAATTTGATCTGTATCATTATGTGTGTCATCACTAATAGTGGATACAGATCGAAAAGAACTACATTTAATGTGTCCCTGATCAGTCAAGCTTCAATAAGAAGCGATCAGTATGAGGCTAACTCTTTATGATCACGCTCTACTGATCATGGCAAGGTAGTGCTGGAGTTAGATCATAGATATCATCATGGAGATGGTATTGGACGACCCGATGGTGAGTGTGCAGCATAGATACTGTCATGAGCATACTCACATATCGTAGCTTGTCATTATATCCTAAGACCAAGGAGTCTTTGTGATCACTATGTAATGAATCTCTAAGTTTGACCTAGTCTAACGTTACCTATAAAAGGGTATCCATAAGGGCTCTGATTGGCTTGGTTATGAATTACATGAGTGAACTCGAAAGACGGCTGAGGAATTTATCACCCATACTCCGGTATCGGAAAGATATTTGTTTAGGCCACTTGATGAGTATGACTGAAGAAATAGCATGGTCATGCAGGAGATACTTTAGTATCTATTTTCAGTCATCTAAGATATCAAGAAACAGTGATTGATAAATTATGATGAAGGTTCTCTGCCTTTTAATCAATCTAGATATCGATATAATAAAAGGATAATGACATGTATGATAAGAGGTTAAATAGAATCATTGATAATCACGAACGTTGGGCAATCATAATGTCTTGCTAAAGGCCACTTATGATTGAAAAGGTAAAATGGTAATTTTACCAGTCTGCCAACGGGTCGTGAGCCTAGAGGGTCACACACTTTAAGCATGGTATATAGCAAAAAAGACTTGAATGGAAAATTGGGAGAATCCACTTTTCAATTTAGTCAAATTGAAAACGAACCGGTTGATTTCTAGCCTAGGTTTATAACCAGACGGTTGAGGAAATCAGATTAAAGAGACTGGATTGGTTTAGCTAAACCGTTAATTAGAACCCAATTTAAATAAGTTTAATTAAACTTTAGCTAAATGGGCTTCAAGCCCATTCTTATTATTAATTATAAGAATGAGCTTAAGTTAATTATGAGATTTTATGGATTTGATATAGTGAAAAATAAAAGATAAAAAAATCTGGTTTTTCACAAGAATCAAAACCCTAATTCACTCTCTAATTTTCGTCTCCATCTCACCTCCATGGCCGGCCCTCCCCTCTCTCCGCCATAATTAGGGTTTTGCTTTTCCTCTACTCTCAAAACTAGTGCAATTGAGTGTAGAATCCTAAGGTTTAGGTGCCCTGCTTGTGTGGACGATCTAGAGAACACATAATTTTGTGCTTAAGTGATTCAAAGAGGTAATTTTCATATTTATTTGTTCATGTTCATATGCTGAATTTTTATCACATAAAGATCTTGATTTCGTATTCCATGGTTAAATCATTGTCCGCTTCATGATATTTAATTTATAGAATCCATGGAATTCCTTCAGAGCATACTCACATATCGTAGTTTGTCATTGTATCCTTAGACCGAGGAGTCTTTGTGATTACTATGTAGTAAGTATCTAAGTTTGACTCAGTCTAACGTTGCTTGTAAAAGGGTAGCCATAAGGGCTTTGATTGGCTTAGGTATAAGTTACATGAGTGAATTCGAAAGACGGCTAAGGAATTTATCCCTCATACTCTGGTATGGGATTGATATGTGTTTAGGCCACTTGATGAGTATGACTGAAAGATATTGCATGGCCATGCGGGAGATACTTTATATCAGTTTTAAGTCGTCTCAAATATCAAGAAACAGTAATTGGTAAATAAGGATGACAGCTCTATAAATTTTGATCAATCTAGATATCGGGTGATAAGAGGATAGTGACATGGACGATAAGAGGTTAAATTGAATCATCGATATTCACGGACGTTGGGTAATCATAATGTCTTGCTAGAGGCCACTGATGATGGAAAGGGAAAAATGGTAATTTTGCCAGTCTGCCAACGGGTCGTGAGCCTAGAGGGTCACACATTTTAAGCAAGTTATATAGCAAAAGGACTTATAAAGTTAGCATACAATAGGTGAGAAAAAAGGGAAAATTCGCTTTTTCGATTTAGTTAAACCGGAGCGAATTAGACAACTTCCGGCCTAGGTTTTAGACTAGATGGTTTAGGAAATTGGTATAGCTAAACCATTTAATTAGATCTTAGTGGATTTATTTAAATGGGTTGCTATAATTGGCCTTAATCCCATTTGATTTATTATTTCACAAAATTAATAAATCAAATGAAAAGGGGAAGTTATTTTTAGTTTTTCAAAAATAGATTTTTTTCTCTTCCACTTCTTCTTATCTTGGCCGAACCCCCATCTCTCTCCCATCTTGTTCTTACTTCCTTCTTCATTTTCTAGCAAAAAGTGTTGAAGAACTCTTGAGGAAAGGAGACTTGCTTGTGTGGACTTAATAAAGAACACAATCCCCTTTTGTGTTTGCTTGATTCAAGGTTGGAAAAGATATAATTTCCAGAGTTTTCATGTTCTTATTCATGCTGAAATTTCTATCTCACATGATGATCTTCAAATTTATTTAAGAATCTATGGTTATATTGCATGAGTTTATTGTTTTGGAATCCACGAATTCCCTTCAGTGGTATCAGAGGATGATTGATATGTGATATTGATTTTGAGCATGCTAGGATTAGTTTTCAATTCTAAATAAATTCATATATGTTTATGGGATTAAATGTTGCATGAACATGAAAAAAAAATCAGATTTTGAGTTGATTTTGAAAGACAAAATATTTTTTTTTGGGGTTGTTTTGGGTTAGCCATGGCTAACCAGGGTCGAGCCCCTTGGTGGACCATGAAGAGCCCTCGAGCCGTCCATGGTCAGCAGAAAGGGCTGACCAGGTCGAGTCCAATGGCTTGCCCATGGGAGGCCATCGGGCGCCCATGGCCAAACCATTGGCTGACCAGGTCGGTAGCCCACGGTCACGCCCATGGTTGCCTGCGGGCGACTAGTGGGCGAGTTGGGGGTTGGCTGATCAGCCCAGGGGCATGGACCATTTTTTTTGGCTCGTGCCACGCCCCGGGAATTTCCCAAAAAATTCATTTTTTAGATCCGGTCCGATTTCGATAAATCGGGGGTAAGCCGGTTCAATGTCAACTAATTAATTTAAACCATCCGGTTTCGATAAACAGGAAATTTTGCCATATTTAAGCAAGATAAAATATGCAATTAATTTTTTGTTTTATAACATATTTTTTGATGACATAGTGTTTGACAACATGACTGATTTCAGCATGATGTATAGCTTAGCCCGTCTGGATTTCGGTTTTTGCAACATGTGTAGTTGTTTTGGTTTGTAATTTAATTACAACCTCGGTGTCGGTGTTTTTTTTTGTAATTTCATTATTTTAATTGTAATTACGAAGACCGACGCAAAAATGAAATCAAGATGGAGTTGGTGGAGTTCCTAAGGAGACTCGAAGCCAGTGGGAGTCCACGAGGAGAAGACGAGCACAAATATGAAGATTTAGCCTTTAGGATTTATTATTCGTTTTCTTAGTTTTTGACGGACTAGGTTTACATACTTATTTACATTTATGCTTGAATGTATGATTAGTTTAAAATGCATGAGTTGATGTATGTTTAAGTTATCACCCACATGCGAAGATTAAAACGAAAATTTCATCAGACTTACATGTAATTGAACTTTAAATCATCTTTGCATCAATATGTAGTTGATGATTCCAATTAAGATTGTATCGATATACAATCAGGGAACTAAAAACACTTAATTCTCAAGTAATTACAAGTAAAGCGAGATACCACCCAAGCCTCAACACTCAGAACCTGTGAGTGGGTGCGCCTACGCGTAACATTCACAAGGGAGAATGGCCGGATAAGTTGGACAATTTAATATGGGTGCGTGCGCCTACGCGTAGTAGCCATATTGAGTTAGGTCATGGTTGAGTTTTTGTAGACTTGTCTACGATTGTCAGTTGGGGCTGACCTAGGGTATCAGGATAGGGTATGTCGTGTGCATTTTATGTACAAACCCTAGCCAGGAATTACATGAACTTGTAATTAGATGAGGTATCCTACCTTGGTGCCATCTGTTGGAGCGGTGAGCCTATGTTCACTTCAATCGAGGGTATTCGAGGGTCCTAGTTTAGAATCAGAAAAGTGTTTTAAAGTTCAAATCTCCAACTTTAATTTTAATTAAGATTGATTAAAATTTTCTTTCACTGTGTAGATAATATGGCAATTACAACACAATCTGGTAACACCGCTCTCAGGTTCTTAATCGAGCATGATAAGCTTAATGGCATTAACTTTCTCGATTGGGACTGAAACCTGAGACTTGTTCTCAAGCACGAACGTAAGGATTACATCCTTACTCAGAACTTACCAGCTGAGCCAGCACTGAACGCCAGTAGGGCGGTAAGGGATGCTTACCAGAAATTTCTTAGCGACCGTATTGATGTTCAGTGCATCATAATGGGCAGCATGGTGCCTGACTTGCAAAAACAGTTCATGGATTTTTCTGAAGATCCCAAGGCCTCAATGGCAGAGATAAAAGTAATGTTCAAAGAGAAAGCGTGTGTCGAAAGATATGACACTTTCAGTGAATTGATGTCCTGCAAGCTGAAGGCTGGAGCTACTGTCAGTCCCCATGTCCTTAAGATGAAACGTCTTATGGAACACTTGACCAGACTCGGTCTTGTTGTGGATAAGCAAATGGCTGCAGATTTTGTGTTGCATTCGCTTCCAGATACATATCGTGATTTTGTTAGAAATTACAATATGCATGACATGGATAATACAGTGACAGAGCTCCATGGGATGTTCGTGACCACAGAAAAGAATCTCAAGGGCAAGACCAAGGAAGTTCTTATGGTCAACAAGCAAGTCAGCTTCAAGAAAGCTGGAGTAGGTAAGGGTAAGGCTCCCATGCACCTGGCAGGGAATATAAGGCACCCGAAGGGTCCAAAGGTTCAAGCAGCTCCTAAGGCTGTTGTGAACGCTAAGGACACACAGGTTGTATGTTATTATTGGCAAAAGCCAGGGCACTGGAAGAGGGATTGTAAGAAGAACAAGACGTTTATGAAGAAGAGTGGTGCTTCCACGTCTTCAGGACCAGGTATTTATGTTATTGAGCTTAATCTCAGTATTTCTACTTCAAATTCTTGGGTACTTGATACCGGTGCAGATTCTCACATTTGTGTTAATATGCAGGTTCTGCAAAGTAGAAGACACATGAGCAGAGGTGAAGCAGACCTACGAGTTGCTGATGGCAATAAAGTCTCAACAATTAGAGTAAGGAATGTTAGTCTCAATTTTTCCACAGGGCTTGTTTTACAGTTAAATAACGTTCATTGTGTACATGCGTTTCGCAGAAACATCAAATCTATTTCCTTGCTAGACAAGGAAGGATATTGTTTTTCTATTTCTGATGGATTATTTAATATTTTTAAAGATAATATTTGTTATGGCAATGCTTCGTTAGTTGATGGTTTGTATATTTTAAATAATCAAAACACTGACGCAAGTTCTATTTATAACATAAATAATAAAAGGCTTAAATATGATGATTTAAACCAGACTGTATTATGGCATTGTCGTTTAGGGCATAAAGGCGAGAAACGCATCTCAACACTGCATAAGTGTGGACTTCTAAGTCCATTTGAATTCACTTCAATTGAGAGATGCGAATATTGTCTAATGGGTAAAATGACAAAGGCTCCTTTCACGGTTTTATGTGAAAGGGCGAGCGACTTATTAGGTCTTATACATTCCGATATATGTGGACCTATGTCTACTTAATGAGACATAAATCTGAAACTTTTGACAAGTTTAAAGAGTTCCAGACCAAGAGTTTTACAGTCATTTAAAGGATTGTGGGATCCTCTCTGAATTGACTCCGCCTGGAACGCCTCAATTAAATGGTGTGTCTGAGCGGAGGAACCGGACCTTACTTGATATGGTTCGATCAATGATGTGTCAAGCTGATCTCCCAATCTCATTCTGGGGTTATGCTCTGGAGACGGCCACATTCATTTTGAATCGGGCTCCGACAAAGGCAGTGGAAAGTACATCATACGAAGTATGGAGTGGGAAGAAACCAATGTTGCCCTTCCTAAAGATTTGGGGCTGCGAAGCTTATGTCAAGCGTTTGCAAGGCGATAAGCTCAAACCCAAATCAGACAAATGTGTCTTTGTAGGGTACCCCAAGGAAATAAGTAGGTACTATTTCTACCAACCCAACGAGAAAATTTTTTTGTTGCTCGTGGTGGGGTATTTTTGGAAAATGAGTATATTTCCAAAAGATCTAGTGGGAGTCCCATACATCTTGAAGAAATTCGAGACAATATGAATCAGCCTGAAGCAATTCAGGAACCTACTATGCAAGTTGTAGAGATACATGAGCCTGAAATAGTCGTAGATGTGGAACCAATCCCCACAGACATTCCAGAAGATCCAAGAAGGTCGGAAAGATCTCGTCAAACTCTTTTCAGAGCGAATCAGAACTCAGAACATCCCTCCTACCTCAATCTCTAATCCATCATAGCGCATCTTTAAGACACAAATACTCAACCAAAACAGTGCCTTTCCCATTTATATGTAGCTATCATTCTTACCAAAACGTCCCAATGAAAAACACGCGAACAAGTCTTGATCGAAGCTTCGACGAAGATTAATCTACTAGAATCAATCTCCTCAATGTAGATTTAATCAACTCCTTTGATTAGATTCAGAACATCTTTAGTGAAAGTTAATGTTGCGAATAACGCATTAGGGTTTCAAGTAGACCGATGCAACATAGATATAGGTCTTTGGGTGTATGGATTTTATTCTTGATATAATCCTACTTGATTGTGAGTTTTCAATTCAGAATTTGCCCAAAATTCGTGTTCCTTAATTCCCAATTTTCTTTTTCAAATCAGATTCAAAATTGGAAACTGGAAAGGAAACAACGTCCTCGCCACAGACCCGCCACGGGGCCGTGGCCAACTTCCTTGGTCACGCACCGTGGCCATTTGGTTGTCCCGTGGCCAACTATTGGCTACGGGTCCGTGGCCATTTGGGCATCCCGTGGCCAATCATTGGTCACGGATTTGTGGCCCTAGTGTCCACGTGTCCTTTTCACTTTTTTTCATAACCCACGTAGTTTTGAGCTTGCTCTTTGCGTGTGACCATGTATGCCCGTGAATAATTGGCAAATGGCCCCTAATCCATATTTGGTCCATTCATCATAAGTAGCCTCTAGTAAGATATTATAATTAACCCAATGATCATGAAGATTGGTAATCCGACTTAACATTTTGTTGTAACTATCATAATCCCTTTGTCACTAGATATCTTGGTTGAACATAAGGAATAGAGTTGTCACCCTTATATATTCAATCATGTTTCTTAATCTCGAGATGAATGAGAATGATAACTCTTTATCGATAGCGTGGCAACACATTCCCTCTCAGTCATTCTCATCAAGAGGCCTAAAATAGATATTGTTCCCATTAGTTCATGAAGGAAAAACCCCTTGACCGTCATTCGTATCCCTCGTACAACCAGTCGCATAGCCAATCATACTCCTTCATTATCATGTTATAAACAAAGTAGGTGAGCATGTCAAACTATGATTTTAGTCATATATGAACCAACGAAGACTCTAAAGTCTTTAATGATTTAATGATACTACGACAACTGAGAAATCTCATTACCATATCTATGACACATGCCCAGGTCGGGTCGTCTGATATCATTTCTCTAAATGATATCTATGATATGACTTGGTAACCATTTACTTATGCTCAGTAGAGTGTGGTCATCAATCATCCTCATACTGGTCGCTTTATAAAGCTTTTTGACCAAGGACGCATCACGTACAATTTCTAGCAATGTCTAAGGGTTATACTATCAGAGACCCCATCTGATGACCTAAGAAGAAATTCAATACTTAACTTATTATCACAACACAATGACAATAAATGTGTGGTTTTATTGCTGACATATGATATAACATTTATACATAAATGTGATTGATCTAGTGAACTTGGTTGACTTAACTACGATTGTCAGACATGTTGACCTAGGGTATCAGATAGAATATTTCGTGTATATTTAATATAAATATTCTAGCCAAGAATTACATTTGATGTAATTGGATGGGTTTCCTACCTGCATGGCTCGATTGGAGCAGTGAACCTCCGTTCACGTCAAATGAGTGAATTATGAATCTTGGTTCAGATTCTATGAATGGAATCTAATGGTCAAGTTTTTGTTTAGATCTTCAACCTAAATTTACATCAAACTAATGTTAAATTTATTTATCCGTGTAGATTAAATGACAACAAACCAAACACATGCTCTGTTATTGAGATCCATATTGGAGAAGGATAAGCTCAATGGCATGAATTTTCTGGACTGGCACAGAAATTTGAGGATAGTCCTCAAGCAAGAAAGAAATGAATATGTCCTTGAATAACCTATTCCTGAGGAACCAACTACTAATGCCACAAAGGTTGTTAGAGATGCATTCCAAAAGCACCCAGACTCTATAGATGTGAGTTGCAATATGCTGGCTTGGGTGGAGGCTTACCTCCAAAAGCAACTAATGAACTTGCAGTTAGATGCATTTTCTATGATTAGGCATCTCAAGGAGATGTTTCAAGAGAAGGCGAGAATCAAAGGATACAATACAATCAGAGATTTTCTTTCCTGCAAAATGTCAGCAGAAACTGCTATAAGTCCTCATGTCCTCAAGATGAAGGGTTATCTTGAGCACTTGGCAAGCCTGGTCTTGGCATCCAACAAGAGTTGGGTGCAGATATTGTTCTCCAATCCCTTCCATCTGCATATGACGAGTTCATTATGAACTATAATCCACAACATGGAAAAGACCGTCTTAGAGTTTCATGGAATGCTTTAAACTGCTGAGAAGAACACCAAAAACAAGGGTAAGTATGTTCTAATGGTCAATAATGGGATAGCCTTCAAAAGGACAAGTGCTAAGAAGAAAACCGCTCCCAAACATGGAAAAGAAAAGGGAAAGGCACCCATGGTTCAAAAGACCAAGGCTAAATCTAAGTAGAAGGATGCCACTTGCCTTTTCTGCCATGAGGCTGGTCACTAGAAAATGGACTGCAGGAAATACCTAGATAAGCAGAAGAAGAGTGGAGGATCCACGTCTTCATGTATTTACTTTATAGAGATTAATCTTTCTACTTCTGAATCCTGGGTATTGGATACCAAATATGAATCTCACATTTGTACTAATGTGCATGGACTCAAAAGTAGAAGAAATCTGACCAAGGATGAGGTGGACTTAAGAGTCGACAATAAGGTGAAGGTTATCGCAATTGTTATAGGGGTCATCGAACTTAATATTCCCTCAGGGCTTATTTTGGCACTTAATAATTGCTATTATGTACCTACTTTTAGTATTGAACAGGTCAAAGCACTTACATAGACTAAGTATTGAATAGGTTTTCAATGCACAATTCCAAGAAAGGATATATGTTTGTTTTGAACGGTTGTTGACTCTCCAACGAAAGCTGAGTATATAGTTGTTTCAAAAACAACTGAAGAGGTTGTATGGATCAAGAAGTTCATGGTTGGGTTAAACGTAATGACAAACGCATCTAATCCAATGAACTTATGGTGTGACAACACATGAGCCATAACATAAGCTAAAAGCCCAAGATCAAATTAAAGGTCCAAACATATACTCAGACGTTACCATCTCATGAGAGATAATCAAAATAGGTGACGAGAATATCTGCCAGATTGCTATTGATGATATTACAACCGATCTTTTAACAAAAAGCTCTATCACAGCCGAATCATGAGATCATGTAAGGTCAAAGAGAATAAATTGGAATGTGGATTGGCACTAAGGGCAAGTGCGAGACTGTAGGAAATGTGCCCTAGGTCAATCACATTTCTATGTAATAATGTTATATTATCATTAGAATCAATAAAGCGACATTACATTATCAATGTCTTGTGATAATAAGTCAAGAATAATTTCATCTAATGTCATCGAGTGTGTAATCACTGATAGTATAACCATTAGATATGCACATAATTATACTTGACAGGTCCCTGGTCAAATGCTTATAAAAGCGACCAGTATGAGGACGACTCTTGATCACACTCTACTAATCATAGGTATAGGTTTATCAAGTCAGATTATAGATATCACTTGAGAAGTGATACTGGACGACCTGACCTAAGTATGAGACTTAGATTCAGTCATGAACATGCTCAAGTTATCGTAGTATCATTAAATCCTTACGGACCTTAAAGTCTTCGTGGAATTCTATATGACAACTCCCATAGTTTGACATGCTCATCTACGTTGTCCGTAACTGGCTACAAAAGAAGTATGATTGGCTATGTAACGAATCATATAAGGGATACAGTTGACAGTAAGGGGATTTGTCCCTCACACACTAGTAGAAATGATATATGTAGATACCGGCAGAGAACGCATCCCAAAGAAGACATTTTTGATTGATTCGTGAAAGCACCAACTAGCAATCACAAAAGCTATTGTCCTAAGCTACTATAGATCTCACCGTGAACAACCTCGACCAAGGGCCTCTCCCCCTGTCTTTGAGATCCTCTCAATTCCACCCTTCGAGCAAGCCTATGCTCGGTGTCGTTGTCTTTTTTGACGGAATTGTGAATCTTCAATCACAAACAAAACCCCTAACCGATTCAAACACTCAATCTTCACGACTTGATGTTTGATCGGAGCAAAGCCGTTCTACCAAATCTTAATCAGCCTCTCAACACGCCAATGGTGCACGGTTAAGAGCTCTGAGAAATCTTGCAATTTTAGAACAAGAACGGATGACTGCTAATGGGAAGCCCAAGGCTTTTTATAGCAGATCACATTCCTAATCCTTCTCGGATCAGGAACAGGAAGTTTCAGACTTCCTGAATAAATAAGGCAAGTCGTTGCCGCCTTCCATGACAGCTGGAAGTCGTCTTGCATGTTCTGACTTCCTGAATAAATCAGGCAAGTAGAGTTGCCGCCTATTGCTGACGTGTTACTGCCAGCTGGAAGTCGCCTGGCTTGTCGTCGTCACTCTCTTGTGCTCCAAGTCATCGTGGCGTCATTCGTCTTTCGCTCCAAGCATCGTCTGAATAGGAAAGCTTCAGACTTTCCTAATCTAGATTGTAACAAGTCGCTCCACATGTCATGTAACATGTTGCACGTCTTCTTACTTTTGCGCTAAAAAATTATGCCAACAATTAAACGTAGCAACAATCTCCCCCTTTGGCAATTTTTTAGGCAAACACATTTTTAAGCACATCGTCACCTTGTGGCAGTTACGCACAGCAAGTGCGTTCATCTTGTGGCAGTTACGCACAGCAAGTGATGTGATTTAAAACACATTTCAGGCACATCGTCACCTTGAGGCAGTTACGCACACAGCAAGTATGTGACTTCTGATACGACTTCTTGTGCGGCTTCTGGTTTATCTTCTGGAGCGGCTTCTGGAGCGGCGACTTCTGTGCGCAACTTCTGGTGCGACTTCTGGCGTAACTTCTGTCGTACCTTCTAACTTCTGTCGTAACTTCGGGCATAACCTATCTATCTATCTCCCCCTGTTTGTCTAACAATATTGCCAAAGGCAATCATACTATGAAATTCAACTAAGAGCAGGGTATAAACCAGCTCACTCCATGAGCAAAATAAACCAGCTCAAACATGAGCAAGGTAAGTCAGCTCAAACATGAGCAAAATATCCAGCTCAAACATGAGCAAATAAAACAAGTGTCATAGTGTGCAGAAAATTAACTCGGAAATACCCCGAGGATTTAAGAGTGTGTTTGGAACAAGTTTATCAGAGTGAATCTCAGAAATACTTAAAACGAGTTGGAGTCATCAACATTATCTTCAGCAGCAGGTGCAGAGCGGAGGTCATTGAGAAGAGCTTCACAGGCGATTTTGTGGGTTGATAGCATAGCAATTGACTTCTTCAGATCATTCATCATCTCCACCAACTCTTCCTCCATCCTAGTGCCAAGTGGTCCTGAAAGTCGGGAGCTTGAACCAGCTTCTGATGCTTTGGCCATAAGAGGTGCGAGGTCCCTCATATGCTTGCCTTCGAAGTTCTTGAGGCTGATAGCAAGGGGCAGTGCTTCTTACCCGGAACATCCGTCTCTCGAACAATGTGAGGACATTGTTGGAGAAGGAGACCGATGATCAATGAAGGAAACCCGATAGGAAGCTTGACAGCGCATGATTTGACATGCTTGACTAGATGTTCAATGACATATGAGCCAAAATCAAGAGAAGATTGCGTACCTGTTTGGTATATGAGTTTAGCCAATTCGGTTTTGATGCTCGACCCGTGTGTAGAAGGCGCCCAATTTGCCAAGCCAATGCGGTAGAGAATTGAGTATTTGGCAGTAAGCTCAGTAGCCGCAATGGTGTCTTTGACGGGCCAGACCTTCTTCCGTCCTCCAGTGATCTCAACCGCTACTTTGTTCAAGTGCGGGACTTCTGGAGTGACTTCTGGGTCTTCTCTGCCAAGATAAGCATTGATAGTTGCGGCAGATATTTCGAAGCATTCTCCCCGAACAAATACTATCCTGTACTCTGCATCTTCCGGGTCATCAAACTCACTTGAGAGGTTGACAATAAACTCTTTGACTAACGCTGGGTAGAATGGCCCGATGTTTATGATCGTATTGGTTAGACCTGCTCTTCGGAGAAGTTCCACGATTGAGTTTATCCTCTGCTCTTCTGTGGAGAGCTCTCTTTCTGGATAGATATTGCGCTGGTATACATACTGCCATTTAACTCCATTGTCTACAGAGTGGAATGAGACATTATCCGTAGGAGCTTTAGGAACATTCTTGGGGAGTTTCTGCCCTCCCATTGCCATTTTGACCCGTGGTAGTATAACACGGGTGTCTTCTTCTTCAGACTCCTCTTCTTCTGGAGCAGAGGTTGCTACAGAAGTTAGTGACTTCCTTCTAGACTTCTTCGGTTGTTTGGAAGCAGATGCTCCTCCTTTCTCTGTGATTTTTCTCTTTGGGGTCAATCTCCTTGGTACTTGGGGTTCTTCTTCTTCATCGACCAACCTTCTTGTTGGTAGCTTCCTTCTCTCAAGCCTTTTAGGCACAGCTTCTTCTTCCATGGCTTCTGCTACATCTCCTTCTTCTATATTGATAATATTCTCTACAGGTTGAGAAACTTCTGGGATGACTTCAGTTTCTTCATTTATCCTAAGTTCACTGTCCTGGACTACATGTGGGCTGTCGGCTTTTTGCAAGACTTCTGTTGGTGGGGATTTCTCTGGCGTAGGTGCAGATTTTTGGGGGCTAGATTTATCTCCACAGACGGCCTCATGGACCTCAGGGGCGAGAGTTCCTTGAGCCTCTTCAGACACCTCTTTGTCTATGGTGTTTACTACAGAAGGGGTAGTAGAAGTACCTTGTGGGGGCGTCTGCGAAGTGTGAGAGCCTTCCTCTTCTAGGTTGGCAGCTTTGTCCTTCTCTACAGTGGAGGTAATCGCCTCCAATGGTCCATCCTATGGTTTTGCCGATCCTTCTCCAGGGAGATTTCTCCCACGAATCTTCACTCCATATTTGTTTGTTGTTGATTTGGAGGCCGACAACTTCTTGGCAATTACTTTTGCCCTCATTTTTGCTCGTAGCGTCTTGGAGGTAGATGGTATTCGTCCGCTTCGGGTACCAACCATTTGGCAGAAAATTTGATCGGATTTGCTCTTGAGAGGAGAAGAACAAAATCTTACAGTTGCTGATTTTTTATTTGTGGTGCCCTAGCGGTTTCGCAAGGTGGAGGAGGTGCAGAGCCTTTTCTGCGTGGAAGTTGAAAGGGGCGATTGCTGATTGGTTGATCGTCAGAATGCAATCATTCTTTTTCTCTTTTGAATTTCAAATAAATTTCATCTGGGCTTTTTCAAATAAACTTCTCGGGTGACATTCCTTCCTGTCATCTGGCTAAATCTTTTCATGACTTTATTGTAGTTTTTGGCCAGCATAGCGATAGTTTCCTCAATGTCACTATCTGAATCAGAGTGCGTCAAGTTCTTCTGCTTTTGGGTAGAACTCTTGAAAGCCACACCTTTATGTTTCTTCTCGATGAGAGGTAAGGAGAGCTCGAAGGTCATTAATGTTGGGTCCCGGGGCATCCTAACTACGTTCATGGCAGCGGAAGCAACCTATAAACCGCCCCTAACCTGCGCAAGATCGACTACCAAGTTAGATCCTTAGGAAATCGAGTTTTCGGGTTTTACCAGAATCTGCCTGGTAGAAAACCGAGACTTTGAAGCTCTATATCTCGAGCTACAGATCTCCAATTGCTTCGGTTCTTTTTGGAGATTAAACCTCAGCCAATTCCCTACATCTTTTGTGTTTTGCTCTAAACCCAGTTCGGACGAGAAGACCTCCGTCTGGAGCAAAACATTTTTCCCGTCTCGCTGGACAGACTCTGCGGACCAGTCTGCTTCTCGGCCTTGTATCTCCTAAACCAGCGCTCTTTTTGAAAATCAGTATTTCACAACAGTTGTAGCCCTTGGACTTATCTTTCCAACGCCACAAGTTTCAGCTTAATCGGAGCTCGGACGAAGCGGCTATGGCTCACGCATTGTCGGTCATCGGAACTGGACAATCTGGACAGTTTCTCCATTTTGCATTTAGTCTTCGTTGAATCGATAAAGAAGAACGTTCGGATCTTCTTCTCTAAAGCAAGTCCACACCAAGGGGATGATCTTGATAATCCCTCACTTAATTGCCTACTAGAACAATTAAATGAAGAACAAGAGAGCAAAGAGAGGAGAGAGTGTTGTGAGAGTTGTGTAATTCTTGAATTAATGAATGAATGCTAGATATTTCAATTCATCATCCAACAAGCATGGGTCAAAAGTGATTGGTATGGGCTTAAAGGTGCTTTAACCCATACCCCTTAAATCACTCACCTCTTAATCCACAATCACCAACTAAGCATGGTGTTGTGTGGCCCCCACACATGGACCCACCATGTGGGCCGACCATGAGGTCTTGTTGGGCCCTTAATGGGCCGGCCATGAGGCTTCATGGGCCGAGCCCAATGGGCCCTCCCGTGTTGTCTCATGCCGTGTCAAAAAATCGTCCGACCCTTTTGTCGTCACTTATCAAACAAAGTCCGACGCGATATCGACGAAAAACTCAATTTTTCTCGATTCGCTAATTATTCTCTCAAACCGAACCTATGGCACAAAACCTCCAGTTTTGTCCATATATTACTCCTCAAGAAACATCAATGTTTCCTTGTCTCAAGTTATCCGCCTTGTATGTGTGTGACCCTCTAGGCTCATGCCACCGTTGGCAGATCGGCGCAAAAGATCGCTCTTGCCCGATCCATCATAAGTGGTCTCTAGTAAAACATTATGATTACCCAAGGTGCATGATGATCGATGATTCGACTTAACCTTTGTGCGTACAAGTCACCATCCTGTTATCTCTAGATATCCCGATTGATCACAAGGCATAGAGTCGTCTCCCTTGTTCAATCAATCATTGTTACTTGATATGCGAGATGGCTGAGAACTGATAACCCGTATCATTGGCATGGCCATGCTCTTTCTCTCAGTCAGTCTCCATCAAGAGGCCTTCTAACGGATATCTTTCCCATACCGTAGTATGAGGGATAAATCCCTTAGCCGTCTTTCGTGTCACTCATGCAACCCGTTCCGCCACCCAATCATGCCCTTTATAGCAATCCTTTTACAGAAAGCGTTTGACGCAAGTTAAAGCCGTACGTTCATTGCATAGTGATCACAAAGACTCCTTGGTCTAAGGATGCCGTGACAAGCTATCGCATTTGAATATGTTTATGGCTTAATCTATGAAAACGCTATTCAAAGCGGGTCGTCCGATATCAATCACCTCATGATATCTATGATATGGTTCCAGGATCCCTCATCCCTATGACAAGTAGAACTACGTCATTAAGAACCATCCTCATACTGGTCGCTTCTTAGGAAGCATGTTTTGACCAGGGACTCGTTAAGTGTGATCCGTACAGATTTATGGTTCTACTACTTTAGTGGTCATAAATAAGATCATGCTTAACATATTACTTCAACACATAAGTAATACAAAGCCGTTTTATATATATGTTACAAACGATGATAATGTACATAGACGTTTACAGGCTAATAGCAATTGGACTAGGGCACAAATGCTATCAATTAAAGATCCCATGAGTTCATCAAACTTCAGTGTCTTCAAGTCATGGACTTCTTCTATGGCGGTAATCTTCATCTTGAATCCGTGACTTAGGGCTCTCAGCGTTTTTCTGACCAAATCTTCATCGGTCATAGGCATGCCAAGTGAATATGATTCATTGGCCAGATCCTTGATGCGCACATTAAACTCCGCAATAGTTTCGTCTTCATTCATGGTCAGGGCCTCAAAGTTGGTCGTGAGGTACTGTAACTTATGCTCTTTTACTTTTGAAGTACCCTCGTAAGCAACAGCAAGAGTGTCCCAAGCAATTTTGGCACTTGTGCATGTGTTGATGAGTCGAAACACATTCTTGTCTACTCCATTAAAAATAGCATTGAGTGCACAAGAATTACCTAGGGCAGCTTCATCTTCTTCCGCGCTCCACTCTTTTTCTGGTTTGATGCTAGTTTCATTTCCATGAGCATCAGCATAGTGAGGTTCCTCCCATCCATTGATGACAGACTTCCAAGTTTTGGTGTCGAGGGACTTCAAGAAGGCACACATTCATGCTTTCCAGTACCCATAGTTTGTTCCGTCGAGCACTGGTGGTCAATTTACTGAACCTCCTTCCTTTGAGTCCATATTGGCTATTCAGAAATTTTGCAAGAAAATCACCTAAAAGAAAAGGTGCCTCCTCTGATACCAATTGAAATTTCTGAATCGTAGCCGAGTCAAGAAGTCGAACACAAAGTCGTAACTTGTGTATCGACTACTTGCCTAAAACGTAAACCGTAAGCTTAAACAGTAAACAGATAATAATAACGACACCAGAGATGATTACCCAGTTCGGTGACTCCGCACCTACGTCTGGGGGCACTTTTCCAGTGGAAAGGTTTTCACTATTAGGTAGTCAATAGTACAACTTCAAGCACCAACTAGCTATCACACAAGCTATTGTCCTAAGCTACTATAGATCTCACCGTGAACAACCTCGACCAAGGGCCTCTCCCCCTGTCTTTGAGATCCTCTCAATTCCACCCTTCGAGCAAGCCTATGCTCGGTGTCGTTGTCTTCTTTGACGGAGTTGTGAATCTTCAATCACAAACAAAAACCATAACCGATCCAAACACTCAATCTTCACGACTTGATGTTTGATCGGAGCAAATCCGTTTTAGCAAATCTTAATCAGCCTTTCAACACGCCAATGGTGCACGGTTAAGAGCTCTGAGAAATCTTGCAATTTTAGGACAAGAACGGATGATTGCTAATGGGAAGCCCAAGGCTTTTTATAGCAGATCACATTCCTAATTCTTCTCGGATCAGGAACGGGAAGTTTCAGACTTCCTGAATAAATCAGGCAAGTCGTTGCCGCCTTCTATGACAGCTGGAAGTCGTCTTGCCTGTTCTGACTTCTTGAATAAATCAGGCAAGTAGAGTTGCCACCTATTGCTGATGTGTTACTGCCAGCTGGAAGTCGCCTGGCTTGTCGTCGTCACTCTCTTGTGCTCCAAGTCATCGTGGCGTCATTCGTCTTTCGCTCCAAGCATCGTCTGAATAGGAAAGCTTCAGACTTTCCTAATCTGGATTGTAACAAGTCGCTCCACATGTCATGTAACATGTTGCACGTATTCTTACTTTTGCGCTAAAAAATTATGCCAACAATTAAACGTAGCAACAAGAAGTAATCAAAGATTATGTTCCTTTCATCGACTAGTCTTAAGCATGCAGTAGATCCTTGTGAATGAACGTGGTTAATTTTTATTGTATTAATTCCGCTGCACATGTATGAGATCCCGTGTTCCCCAACATGTCCACTGAACAAAAGTTGTGAAGAAAAGGCCGAGTTTTGGCCAAGCTCGTTCCTCGGGGCACGACCTTGTGTACCTCTGAGTGGACCAGTCAAAGCTCCGTAAACACACGTTCAAACCTTACACGACAATTAGTACATGGCCCCGTATGTCTATGGATACCAGCATGTGTACCGGGCATATCCATCTACTACTTAAATAAAGCCCTAGCTCCCATCTCTTCACCTAACACTTCATTTTTACCCACCTTCGAATTTATGAGTTTTGGAGAGCATTTTGGGAACCTCTATCATTTTAAAGCTCTCTTCCTCTAAAGGGAAGACTTTTCTTGAAGATCCACCGTAGTTTTTCAAGATTTGGAGTGAAGCATCAAGAGTCGAAGGAATAGAGTGAAAATTTCCATGTTCTTAGACTTTTGTGGTCTCTTGGGTGTGAGATTTCTAACTTCCTCTTGTATTTCTCATGATTTGAACTTGTTTATTTGTATGAGCACCTTAGTTGTTATGATTTGAACTTGTTTATTTGTATGATCATCTTAGTTTTGGGCTAACAACCCATAACTATGGGAGGTAGACCTTATATATGATTTTTTTGTTAATTTAATGTTTGGACTTTTATTAATCTATGCATGTCTACGTTATTTTACTTTATGTCTCATGTTGTATGCTATACTTGATCATTTAGTGTACAGTTTTTGATTTTTATTCGGCTCCGAGAGGATCTTGTAGAAGTAGAGCTAAGTAAAATCGTGAGATCGGAAAAAAATTGTTGTTCTTCAAGCCATCAAAGAATTAGTAATAATTCTTGAGAGGGTCGCTAATTCGGAGATGTTTCCGTTTCCAATGTCAAAAGACGAACTCGATACTTATAACGTAGACCACATAATATGAATGCATGTTTGATGATTGTTTAACTTGGATTGGTGAAATCCGTCGGTCTAACATTTATAGTTGCTAGTTATTTGTGATTTACTCTGCGGTCATATTTGCTTGATAATTGTCCCAATCATTTCTCTCGTAGTTGCAAATTGTTTAAAGTTTGTTTTAGTTCGAAGTGGTTTGCATTTTCACTCACTCACCAAAAATTTGTGTCATTTCAATACATTTTTGCATTTTAAAGTATAATTTGCCACAATATACACCTTCATTTTGATCTCTCAGGGGCACGACACCGGGTCTTAACCAGTTACTTAGACACTTGACGAACAATGGTTACACGCCCTCCCATAGTTGGTGCGTTCGTGGACACCGGACGTGCTTAGGGTGTCACAAACCCGGGCCCACCGCTCTCCTACACCCAGTCGTAAGATAGATTGGGCCCCAATCAGACTCCCACTATATGTATTTTGAATCAAATTTATGGGATTTTAATTTGGTATGTGGGCCAGTTAGTAAAATCCAAACATTTGAGAGTGAATTTTTCAATCTGCGATCTTTAGAATAGTGTTTTTTTCTTCATAATTTGTATGTTTTTAAAAATTGAATGAGATGGAGTCCAGGGGTTGTCCATTTTCACCAAGAAACCATGACCGAACCAAAACCTAGACTGAACCAAAAACCAGACCGAACCAAACCCAACAAAATCGAAAACCATGGATAATGGTCTGGTTACGGTTCAATTTTTAAGTAAACCAAATAATTTTGGTTTGATTTCGGTTTATATAATCTAGAACCAGCGGTTAACCATAAAAACCTAACCATAATTGATCGTACAAGTGTCAATCATGTATACGTCCACGTCTACCTACGTCTTCTTCCTACCACAAAATTAGAGTATTTTTTTTCTACTTATTAGTATTTTATATCTTGTGCGTATATTAATAATAGGTTATTTATAGTTTGTGAATTTTTTTAATATGAAGACAACTTGCTTCAGAAAGAGATTGATGAAGATTAAGGATAACTTTGTTTCTACTTATGTTTTAAATTTTTAGTTTAGTATTATTTTGCTGAATTTTAATTTTTGGTGGATTGTATTGTTGGATTTGGTATATTATATTATATGAAAGATAGGCAAAACATGTTTTATCATTAGGAAGTGACCAAATTGAGGGCTCTTGAAGCCCTCTTCAATTGCTTCTTAATGGTTCTTTAGTCATTAAAAATTAACGTCTATTCATATTTTTAATTAATAACAAGTAGTTAAATGAATAAAAATGAACATAAATAAAATATATAAAACTACCATCAATCTCGAATGACAGATTGAGCCCAAATTACATGCCAAAATATTTGATCTATAAATATCCGTTGGTTCGTTTTAAACCAAAAACAGAACCACTTTTTACTTGGTTAAAAACTGATCATTCAATCACATTCGGTTTTGGTTATGGCATTAAAAATTATAAAACCAAAAATTTTGGTTTGGTTTAAAAAAAAACTATTTGGTTCGATTAACCGACCATGAACAGTCTTGTCCAAGTCCATAACTGAAAGTAAATGATGTGATTAGTGGAGTCCTAAATCCACAATCATATCATGCATGCATCAGACCAGTTCTCACTAATTTGTAGTTAAGTACTTACTGGGTTTTAGTATCATTGGACTTTGATGAATGAGGATTACGTTTTGAAAATTTTGAATCTAAACCTAGGGTAGATTCGTCATTTAGTAAAAAATGTCAACAGAATCATAACACTTTGTGGTTAAGAATCAAGAGAAAATTCTAAATCACTGTCATTAACGCTGTGACTTCATTACACTCAACTAACTTTTGTTATTACACTCAACTAAATTTTATTTCAATTCTTCTCGATAAACTTATGGGAAGAGATCCGCTACAAACTATATATCAGCTACAAATTTTAGAATGCCTAATGGCCATCGGATTAGTTTCATCAACGGTTTTGATTAATACCAAATAAAACAAATATAAAAAATATAAAAAAGGTAATATAGTAATTATGACATTATATATATATATATATATATATATATATATATATATATTATGCAACACACACCACAATATACCCTAATCATAACCCAAATCCGCCGCTCCTCCTTCTGCGTCCAAACATAATGCTCCGACGGCGACCACTCCGGCGAGGCGGCGACTTCCCCACGACGGAGAGCCGGCTACTTCCATGCTACACCAATCTCCACGGCGGCATAAGTGGTCGATTCGGCTCCTTCGCATCAACGACAATTCAATCCAGAGCAGCAACGCTCGATACGACGGTGACGGAGACGATCCTAGTTGATTCGGCGATCGTCGGCGGCTCTAGACAACGACGACGGTGAGGATGCAGGCGGACGATTCGCTTCCAGGAGACGGCCCCGGCTCCGGCTCCAGATGGCGACGGCTCCGGATCAAGACGGCGAACGGTGAGGATGCACACGGACGGGAGGCTCCTGTCGGCAAAGAGGCGGATCTACACGATGCCATGACTAAGGTGTCGTGCCGGAATCGATGCAGAGAAGCTCGGTCGACGGCCATGGTCCAGACCGATGAGCTCGGTTGTACAAGATTCGCCACCAGGTTTGGCGGCTTCCGATCCTGCAGCAGAGTGATCTGATACATGGATCAATGGAATCCGATAAAGATCGATTTTGGAGACCAGTTTGTTCTCACCCTTGTGCTTTCCAATTATTGTTGTGTAATCTTGTTTATTTTCATATTTTCTCCAATTTTTTATTGATTTTTTGAATATCTGGGCATGGATTTGAATCGACTACATAAAGTTCACGGATTAGATTTATTTTGTATTTGTCTCACTTTTTCTTGTGATATTAATTTAGATTCACGGCATAGATGGAACAGAAAACCTAATCCGGATTGAACATAATATTAATCATGCTTTTTGATATTGATTTAGATTCTCGGTTTTATTAAGTTCTCGAATTAAATTTTATTAATGTTCATGCTTTGTTTTTATTTGGATTCCTCGGCTTCTCTGACAAGATAAATTTTGAAATAAGAAAAGTGATGTTCTGCAAAATGGATTCGATGAAACAATATTCGATGACGCAATATTCGATGACCCATATTCGATGACGAGTATTCGATGACGCGTATTTGATGACGCGTATTCGATGACACGTATTCGATGAGACATATTCAATGACACATATTCAATAAACATGAAACCAGTTTGTGTATATCAATTTATGAAAATCGATTAAACTGATTTGATGAAACCGACCTCATAAATCGTATGTTGGTTCATTGCTTATGTAATTGAGGATATAAACCATGTAAATTGGTGTCACGGATTTGAGGAATAGATTCGATGACACGAATTTTTGGGAATTGGTTTTTGTGACGATGCATTTAGGTATTTATTTTTTTTTTGCAATTTTGCAAAAATACCGATCTAGATGATATAGCTATGATAAATTTTATTTTGTGATTGGTGTGATGTGTAAGGAATAGAATTGAACCAAAAAAACAATTGAACCAATGAAGCAATTGAATTGTTTGATCGAATTGATGACAAGTATTTGAAACATATTAAATTAACTATGAAACATATCCGATGAAACATAACAGATGAAACTTATTAGATGACACATATCAAATGAAGCATCTCAGATTGAACATATCATCACAAATGACACATGTCAAATAAAACATATCAGATGAAACATATTAGATGAATCAGATGATTAAACACATCATATAAACCAATAAAACCATTGCATTATACCGATAAACGGTTTACAAGTGATATTTAATTAAAGAATATCATATGATATAAACAAAATTTAAAATAAGATATTTAATTAAGGAAATAATATTCAAAATTCAAAATTAAGATATTTAATTAAGAAAATAATATTCAAAATTCAAAATTAAGATATTTAATTAAGAAAATAATATTCAAAATTCAAAATTAAGAATATTTAATTAAGGAAATAATATTCAAAATAAATAAGGGTATAAAAATACATTTATACCCCTCTGATGGTATAAATTGACCAAAAGAAATGTATAGTTAATTCATATTTACGTTAGTATGCCATTAATGAGTCAGCATTAAATCTGACCATTGATTGTTTCATCCAATGGATCATAAGCGTTCTAAAATTTGTAGTGATTTGATAGGTTTGTCCCCGATTGAAACCCTAAACTTTTATTACCCATCCTTATATTCTAAAATTTTAAAATTAAAAAAATATATCTGTTGGATTTTGTTTTAAAAATATTTTTCATATAAATAATGAAAATGGATAATTCCACATAAATGTCCCTAAGTTTTTCAAAGTTTCACTTACACTCTCCGAATTATAAAGGCTAATTATGAGACCCCTTAGGTTCATTAAAGTTCCACTTAACTCCACTTTGTTAATTTTTGTGAAAATGCCGTAAACTTTTTTTGTAAAATGACAAAAATACACTTGTATTTAAAAAATTAAAAAGTATTTTTAAACTTAATTTAAAAAAACATTTTTATGAAAAAAACAATAAAAACTTATTTCAACATATTTTAAAAAAAATTTTTTTTCAAAAATATTAAAAATGGTTTATGTTTTAGAAAAAGTTTAAAATAGTTTTTAAATAAAAAGACATTTTTGTCATTTTAAACGTAAAATTAACAATGGTTTATAAGAAATGAACGGAGTGAGGTAAAGTGGAACTTTAGGGAACCTGATAAGTATCGGAGTTAATATTTACACTGTAAGTGAGATTTTGAAAAACCAGGGAGATTCATGTGAAACTATTACAGTACAAAAATGAGCAGTTATCTTCTCTGCGTAGCCGCTGTAATTAACCCAAATGTTTATTTGGACGGGCGGCCCATTAATAGGCCTGTGATTGTAAGGCCCAACTGAACCTGTCTTCCTTTTTCTAAATACTACGTCGTTTGCTTAATCTTCTTCGTTTGCTCATTCAACTGAAAGCAGAGCTTCTTCACTACAAACCCTACCACTGCTCTGCTGCCGATTCCGAAGAGGTAAGTTTATTACGTATCGTTTTGGGTATATTTCAATTTCAAGTCGCTCTCTCTCTCTCTCTCTGATATGCATATTGTATTATTTTCATAAATTCTTGTAAATTTAAATACATTTGAGTACGGTATGATATATGGCATGATTTAGATTTATCATTTCTTTTTGTTTGAATGTGTTGTGGGTCATTTACAAAAATAAACGAGACTCTTCAATTTCTCGTAAAAAACTAGCTAGCAGCTATGCATTAGGATCTCCGCAAGTTTCATCACTTGAAGATTGGTGTTATATTATAAGGTGCTGCTTTGCAATTCGCATCCTAGACCTGAGTATATGAATAAGAAGTCACATTGTATTGTTAGGTTGGTGTTTTGGTAAGTGATTGTCAATACTAGTTTAGAGATGGGGTTTGATGATTGAAAATGTGCTTACATGATGGGTTAATGGTAATGACTAATTGATGGTTTGCAGTAACAATATTTTCTGCTGGAGAGGTTTAGTTGAATTAAAAAAAGTCCATGAACATATTTATCGACATTAGGCATTCATGAGCTTGTAGATTGCAAAACAAAATGCTGTCATTTTTTGGCTGATACTGAATCCCGTCTACTATTTGCATCTTTATGATTTCTGAGGTTATGCCTTTTTAATTTCCCCCTTGCTAAAAGGAAGGGTTGCAAGATTGTTAATTGCCATTTATTCTAAATATTTCTGTTAGCACTCTCAAAAAACTTGTCAGCAGGTGTTGAAGTGTATAATCTTTTGTGTGTTTATTGATAAAAATCATTCAACTATATTTTATACAACACAAGAACTTAAAATAGGAAATAGAAAATCATGATTCCATGATATTAGGTGGCTAGGTTGTTGAGTCCATAATATTTGTTGACTGGTTGTAGATTTCTTTATTAGCGCAAGACTTGGTTGTAGGGTTTTGGAGCGTTCTAGATCGTCGAGATAGCGGAAGCAATAAAAGATAATCTACTCCAAACCTTGTCCAAGAACATTTAAACCATTAAATCTCAAAGCAAAATCTATTCCACAAGATGTTTACCTTTAAGTCTTATTTGAATCGATAAAGAAGAACGTTCGGATCTTCTTCTCTAAAGCTAGTCCACACCAAGAGGATGATCTTCAAGATCCTTCACTTAATTGCCTAGTAGAACAATTAAATGAAGAACAAGAGAGCAAGATGATGAAGAGGAGAGGGGTGGCCGGCCACAATGAGAGAGAGAGAGGATTTTTGTGTGTTTTGTGACTTAATGAATTAATGAATTAAAGTTTTGCATTATAATTCATCACCCAACTCACAAGTATGGGTTAAAAGTGATTGGTATGGGCTTAAAGGTGCTTTAACCCATACCCCTTAAATCACTCACCTCTTAATCCACAATCACCAACTAAGCATGGCATTGTGTGGCCCCCACAATGGCCCCACCAAGTGGGCCGGCCATATGGCCTTATTGGGCCCTTATTGGGCCGGCCATGAGGCTTCATGGGCCGAGCCCAATGGGCCCTCCCGTGTTGTCTCATGCCGCGTCCAAAAGTTGCCCAACCTTTTTGTCGTTACTTATCAAACAAAGTCCGACGCGATATCGACGAAAAACTCAATTTCTCTCGATTCGCTAATTATTCTCTCAAACCGAACCTATGGCACAAAACCTCCAGTTTTGTCCATATACTTCTCCTTAAGAAACATCCATGTTTCCTTGTCTCAAGTTATCCGTCTTGTATGTGTGTGACCCTCTAGGCTCATGCCACCGTTGGCAGATCAGCGCAAGACTCGCTCTTGCCCGATCCATCATAAGTGGTCTCTAGTAAAACATTATGATCACCCAAGGTGCACGATGATCGATAATTCGACTTAACCTTTGTGCGTACAAGTCACCATCCTTTTATCTCTAGATATCCCAATTGATCTCAAGGCATAGAGTCGTCTCCCTTGTTCAATCAATCATTGTTACTTGATATGCGAGATGACTGAGAAATGATAACCCGTATCATTTGCATGGCCATGCTTTTTCTCTCAGTCAGTCTCCATCAAGAGGCCTTCTAACGGATATCTTTCCCATACCGTAGTATGAGGGATAAATCCCTTAGCCGTCTTTCGTGTCACTCATGCAACCCGTTCCGCCACCCAATCATGCCCTTTATAGCAATCCTTTTACAGAAAGCGTTTGGCGCAAGTTAAAGCCGTACGTTCATTGCATAGTGATCATAAAGACTCCTTGTTCTAAGGACGTCGTGACAAGCTATCGCATCTGAATATGTTTATGGCTTAATCTATGAAAACACTATTCAATGCGGGTCGTCCGATATCAATCACCTCATGATATCTATGATATGGTTCCAGGATCCCACATCCTTATGATAAGTAGAACTACGTCATTAAGAACCATCCTCATACTGGTCGCTTTTAAGGAAGCATAGGTTGACCAGGGACTCGTTAAGTGTGATCCGTACAGATTTATGGTTCTACTACTTTAGTGGTCATAAATCAGATCGTGCTTAACATATTACTTCAACACATAAGTAATATAAAGCCGTTTATATTTATACATTACAAACGATGATATTTGAACATAGACGTTTACAGGCTAATACCAATTGGACTAGGGCACAAATGCTATCATTGGTCACAATATTCCCCCTCAAGTTGCGCATATTGGAATGTAGCTTCAACTTGCACAGAAAGTCTTGAAAACGTGGTCGAAGGAGTGGCTTGATAAGAATGTCAGCAAGTTGATCATCTGTAGAGATGTGGGAGACACGAAGGTGCCTAGCTGGACTTGTTCACGAACAAAATGTTAGGCAATTGCAATGTGCTTCATACGAGAGTGGAAGACTGGATTCGAGCTTAATGATGTCGCCCCGAGGTTGTCACAATAGATGGTTGGAGTCTCAACGGTTTTATGTCCGAGTTCGTCAAGAAGGGAGCGGACCCACATGAGTCCTGAGGCAGTATCTGCTAAAGCCTTGTATTCAGCCTCGGTGGAAGATCGAGCCACCGAGCGTTGTTTTCTAAAGCTCCATGAGATCGGGGTTGAGCCGAGGTAGACAAGATATCCAGTTGTCGAAATGAAATCGTCCTTGTCGCCTGCCCAATCAGCATCAGAGAAGCTTTGTACTGAGAGAATCAGTGGTAACCTGCGAGCTTCCTGTTACGATGATGTCATCAACATAAACCAAAAGGTAGATAACCGTTAGGTGAGGTCGATAAATAAACAGTGAGGCATTCGCTGTGGAGCTGGCAAACCCGAGAGATAGGAGAAACGTGCGGAGCTCCGTGTACCACGCACGAGGAGCATGCTTCAGACCATAGATTGCCTTGTGTAACTTGCACACGTGAGTGGGGTTAGCACTATCAGTGAATCCAGGTGGTTGTTCCATGTAAACATCCTCAAAAAGAGTACCATGTAGAAAGGCATTGTTGATATCTAGTTGTCTCAATGACCAACCATTATGAATTGGAAGTGTAAGAACAATGCAGATAGTCAATGGCTTAACCACTGGACGTTGGTGAAAACCTTTAGCCACCAATCTAGCTTTATAGCAGTCAATAGCTCCATTCGGTTTTTGCTTAATGCGAAACACCCACTTGCAACCAATAAGATTCTGATTAGGGGTAGCTGGAACAAGGGACCATGTGTTGTTCCTTAATAGGGCATCGAACTCCTTTTGCATCGCCGTACGCCACTCAGGTTGCTTCAGGGCTTAAGTTATAATTCTTGGTTCTTTTGGCAAAGAAATGCATGACAAGAGATTTAGCTTCTTGATTGGTTTCACAATGTTGTTTCTTGAGCGAGTCACAGCACCAAGTCGAGTGTGGTTGAGGCGAGCAATAGGGTTCAGTATATATTCTAGAATAGGTGTAATGGATAATGAAGGTAATGGGCCAGGTAATGATGGTGATGTAGACTCTACGGGTGACGAGGATAATGTTGTAGGGGAGGAAGGTGATGGAATGGATGATGAGGCCGCTGGTATGGAGTTTGCCATCTCGAACGGTAATGGGTCATTTGAAGTAGGTGAAGTGTATAATCTTTTGTGTGTTTATTGATAAAGATCATTCAACTATTTATATACAACACAAAACTCAAAATAAGAAATAGAAAATCATAATTCCATGATATTAGGTGACTAGGTTGTTGAGTCCATGATATTTGTTGACTGGTTGTAGATTTCTTTATTAGCGCAAGACTTGGTCACAATAGCAGGTTTCTCAGAGTTGGTGCTGCCTTATATGTTCTAGCAAGATGAAACGATTTATTTTACCTTTGTTTCCTGCATTATGAGGCCTTAAATTGATTAAAAGTCATTAGCAAGTTTCTTAGCTTTCCCAACCCTTGATTACTTCTTACCCAATTCGTAATTCTTATAGCTTTCTGCAGCTACAGCAATAGTTTTTTTTTTGCATAATATCTTTTAAGCAGTTAAGCTTTCTTGAAATGTTGACCAATTATGTCCTCATTATGGTATTTACTATACCTTTCACAATGATCTTGTTTACCCTTTTGACTGTTCTGAACTACGATCGAATTTCATGGGCATGGAAATATAAAAAACACACCATCAAGAGTTTTTATTCTATGTTGTGTTGTTTTGTAATTCTTGAGCTACTTAAATATATTCATGTGTCACTTGTGAAACAGAAATGGTTATTCCACCGCCAGTAAGGCCCCCTAGACTCACCAAATTTCTGAAGCCTTACGTACTGAAGATGCACTTTACCAACAAGTATGTAACTGCACAAGTCATTCATTCACCAACTGCGACCGTAGCCTCTTTAGCGTCCTCGCAGGAGAAGGCCTTGAGAACTTCCATGGAAACTACCCGAGATGTTGCAGCTGCTGCTAAAATCGGGAAGATTCTCGGGGAGCGCCTGCTGCTCAAGAACATCCCTGCCGTGTCTATTCACCTAAAGAGAGAACAGAAGTATCATGGTAAGGTTAAAGCCGTCATTGATAATCTAAGGGAAGCAGGGATCAAGTTTCTGTGAATTGCGTTTAGTTCAATTGTTGTTTGAGGATAGTAAAGTTAATGCTTTCTCATGATTGCATTTAGATATGGATGGAACATCATCATTGACATTATAAAAGAATTGGATTTAACATCCATTTAGCAATGTTGATTCATATTTACTACTTTATCGGCACTAATGATGTGCACATCAAGCAACTGAAGTTTTAGCTAAGGTGTACTTGTGAATATGCAAGCCCATGACTATGAGCATGGTTGTTCATGCACTACCCGTTTATGGGTTTCTTTTGGTTCATTGTTTTTATTGTCTTTTTGTCATGTGATGGATGTATTTGAAAGAGAATTTCTTGACGGTATTTTTGAGGGATTGTACAGAAAATTAAATAAAGGGTAACGGACACTAAATCACACCCAACAATCCTTAAAAGACACATAACTATCTCATTTTTCAAAATGAACATTGAGCTACACCTAGAGATCATTAATTGACATATATAACATACTATTAGAATTTTGGATGGAATCTGTTAAAATTTATAAAGTAAAAATACGAAAATGTTCTTGACCAGACTTCAAATTTTGAAGACCATGACATTGTGAGGATTTTGATTGTTTCTTGACTCAGCCTTCACGACCGATGTCGGGATTTCATGTTCGCCGGAGAGATTGAACCGTCGCCGGAGAAATCGAACCGATGCCGGAATTTCTCATCACTAGGTCAGAGAATCCTATATATTCAGCTAACTATGTCTCTCTCTCTCTTTCATACTTAGCTGTACTTTTGTTGATTTTGTGTTAAATGCAATGTTTTTCATTAATTCATGAACTTTCCTTAAGCAAATTCATTCCACTCCCAATCAATTTTAATGGTAGTTGATTTTAAAATCAAATTATTCCATTTTGCCAATTACTATTTCAATGATTGATATCCAATTATTTATTTCATTTTGCTTATTGTTATTCCCATGATTGATATTACGAGAATCAACCAAGAGAGCAGTTCTTGGAAACTTACAGTAGGGTGCAGATGAGCCATTATTCAGCCCCGGTTCGACTTGCAAGATCATGTCTTAATTTTTTACGGTTTTTAATCGTTTTTTTTGCCAACTTTTATCATAAAACAACATTCTATAATAGCAATATTCTCTGGATTGCTATTAATTGTGATGTGAGAAGATGAATCTGTTTGTTATAGATTTTCTCTGGATTATTGAACATTTTAGTTATAGATCCCAACAGTAAAGCTGAATATATAGGACCCAGTTATGACCCAACAATCAACATTAAAGTGACCCGAAAACGGTTTGATTCTCCGGCGACGGTTCGATCTCTCCGGCGGTGACCACGTCGAGTATCTCCGGTCAATAGCGAGGACGACCGACATGGTTGTTCCGAGTTCGGAGATGAGGTTGTGAAGGTTGAGCCAATAAACAACCAAAATCTTCACAATGGCATGATTTTAAAATTTTGAAAGATGACCATGAACATTTTCGTCTTTTTAATTTAAATTTAAATATATTTCATCCAAAATTCTAACGGTATGTGTTATATGTTAATTAATGTAACGCTACCCATTTTAAAAAATGGGGTAGTTATGTGTTTTTTGGGGATTGTCGAGTGTGATTTAATGTCTTTTGCCCTCAAATAAATAGTAATGTTGATTGGAAATATTTGATTAGAGGGATGATTTAGTATGTGTGAAGGGGAGAAAGCTAGTTTTAATATAAAAAGAGAATTGGAAGGAGAAGGGTACGCAAGTTTTGACTACGTCTGAAGATGGAGTGAAGGCTAAAGCTGATATATGGTTAACACTAATATAGAGTACAGTAGCATCCTATATTCATTATAGAGGATAATATTCGGGTAGATAATTACGATAAATAAATAATGTGCTTTTGGCTAAAATTTAATAAACCCAGTCGAAGCCAAATGCTGAATGAGTGGGACCACAACTTTATTAGTTTGCTACCAAAATTGATAATGACAGGGCACCCACTAGTCAATCATTTACAGGGACGATAAATTTAGATTAATTAATCAACTGAATAAAACGATTGAGTGCATTGAAATCATTTTGTCCATCAATCAATATCTCGCTGAATAAATTCTAAAATATTTAATTGGGGAAATTATAATTTATCACCATTAACCGAAATTTGTGATAATTTATACCCATCTCCACATCACTAATCTGAAAAGTTCTAATTACATCTTTAATGTTTAATTAAATTATGAGAAAATTAAAATAACATATAATTAATAAAGTTTAAGAGATGTATATGTATGTCTTTGATGAAAAAAAGAGATATATGTATGTATCAAATATCAACGTCGCCATTATAAAAATATCAGCTTAAAAATCTATCCAATATAATTTTATAGTAATAAATTAAAAATAAATAATAAAAAAATCTTGTATATTCGTAATCGAACTACACGAAAATAAATAATTAAACTCAAATAAATTATTATTATATGTATTTACAAAAATTATTTCAAGTTTGATTATTTATTTCGCGTTGAGTTTGGGTTTAACTTATATGTATGTGTATATATAAATAGGGAAAACAACATTTTTGCATGCCTAAATGGGGTGTATTCAATCATGATTTTAATGAATTTAAAAAGTCTTTCAAAGTCTTGTGGTATTCAATCATGATTCTACAAATACTTTTAAAATCTTGTGGTATTCAATCATGACTTTAAAAAAACTTTTAAAGTCTTGTGGTATTCAATCATGATTTTAAAAATACTTTTAAAATCTAGAGGTATTGTAAATGTCAATGACTTTTAATGATTATGAGAATTGGATGATTTTGAAAGTCATTGTACGCATAAAAAACTCCTTAGAAGAATCATCTCAAATCATGAGATTTGCAAAGTCATTCCATTAAAATCATCAAGACTCTTTCAAGACTTGAAAGAGTCTTGTAAACTTTAAAAATCCATAAACTTTTAAAAGTCATTCAAAATCCATTAAAATCCTAATTGAATACACCCCCCTGAATATATCACTTTTTCACTTTCATACCTACCTATTTTTTCTCTTTTTAATATCCTAACTATTATTTTGAGACAATATATCCATAAAAATACTAAAAATACATACACTATCCCTGGAATTAATCTGGTTCAATTTCAACAGTCTCTACCTTAGCCCGGTCCAGCGTAAAGATCAAATCATAATTTTAATTCATATGAAATTACAGTTTTACCTTTTCTTAAATAACAAATTTAACTCACAATTCAATAGTATATTCGTGTTTTCAAATAACAAATTAAAAATGAAATTATTACATTACGATTATACTATCTCTCCCTGCAACTCATTTCTACAGATTGTTCATCGATGATATTGCTACTATTCACGCGCAATGTTCATCCCAATTTTTCTGGATATGCTTCTCTTTTAAGCATCCTCTGGTGACCGTTTTTCATCTCCTCCACTCCTTTTAGGCTTAGAGTGCTTTGACAAGTTTCTTTCAAGCAGTTCACTAAAGATTCCGCAGTTTAAGTCCAACCGTTTTGTTGTCGCAACCGTGCGTGAGTCACACGCGTTGTCGCACGCCTTCGATACTCGTTCGCCAAATTTGCTGCTCCCCTGATTATGTTGGGTTCAGACCGTCGTAGTTGTTTGAAATTTTTTTGCACCGACGTAGTTGCTTGAGAAGTTTGGTGATTCTTCTTAATAATCACCTTGCATCGTTGTTATGTAACAAGTTGCCGCATTGTTATTATGTGACGTAGTTGCTTGAAAGTTTTGGTGATTCTTCTAAAAAATTACCTTGTACCGTTGTTATGCAACGAGTTTTCGCACCTTCATTACGAACATAGTTGCTTGAAAGTTTTAGTGATTTTTTTTTAAAAATCACATGTTCTCGTGTTCGTAAGATTTACATGATTGGATGTGTTTTGCACCTTCGTTGTTTGACGTAGATGTTTGATTCCCTAATAATTCTTGATCCACATGCAAGACTCGTGTTTTACGACTTGGACGTGAGGGGAGTGTTAGAATAGTTAATTAAATTAGGGTTTCCTATTAGTATTATGTTTCCTAATTTTATTTATTTCCTATTGTTCCCTGCATAAAGAAACCTTCTATTGTAATTCATAATAAAGTATCCATTAATCATACTACTCTATTTAAGAAATTCAACCGTTGGTATATTTATTCGTTATTATCCATTTTAAATGAATTGAAAAGTAACAAAATTAAGGACGGCGCAAAAAAAGAAGAAATTTACAAGGGTCAATGAACATTTTCTAACTTGGATGAAGTGATTTAAAACAATATTTAAATTTGAATGTAATTATATACTTATTTGAAATAAATTATTATTTTTATTTATAAAATATGAAGAAAATATAAAATTACTCTTTAAAAAAATTTCTGAATAAATTGTCCAAATTAAAAGTGATAGTTAAAATTTACAATCATATGAACCATGATCCGAGAATATTTCTTTCGTTCATACAATATATTCCCGATAAAACCATGTGTATGATGATTGCTTATTGCACATGATAAGAGACAAACCAATTTATATGGTTATTTATGTAATTTATATAAAACCGAATCTCATTTATCAAACTTTTGGATAAAGATAAGTAGTATTTATTTTATCTTGGCATCATTAAAAAAGGTTGGTCATGTTTGATTCTCTCTTGGACTAAGGATGATACGATGGCGGATTCAGGTGAATATCATGATTCCCTTTCCTGCCCCGATTCCAAATACCTTCTTCCTTTTCCGTCTGAAACCTGATTTTCCAAGACCCGAAACTCGCCACGACTGGTACAGGAAATCCCCGAATTTAATTACACTATTCTACAATGTATTATAATTGAAATTGTATAACAGTTAATAAACCACGTTACAGAGTATTTTATTCAAAAAAACAATGTCATATAAATTGAAAAATACTTAAGCAATAATAAACATGAAAAATCTGCTTATGCTCTTATTTGAGAAAATTCCAACTCCCCATAGACCAACAAGTAAGTAGCACCATGATTACAAAGTTTCACCCGAAAAACAAGTATATTAAATTCAATTAGAGAAAAAAACATATAATAATGAAAGAACAAATAAAAAGGCTAAACAAAAATTGCATTTTTAGCATGTAAGCAATTATAAAATAAAAGAACTTATTAGTAGGTAAGCAACTAGAGAAAAAAATGATAAAATAAATTATAAGAGAAGATAATCTACTACTATTACAAACATGACGAGGATTCATCGTTTTTCGTTTCCAACCCAAAATAATGCTAAAACATGTATTTTAAAATATTATTATTTCATAAAATATGTATTCTAAAATATTATTTTAATAAAAATACATATTTAAATATATTGTTTTTCATTAAATATGTATTTAGATATATTATTAATATATCGAGGCAGTGATACCTCGCCTTGTCCTCACCCTGTTCTCGTCCGGATTTGGAGATTCCCTCCCCGTTCCCATAGGATTTAAGGATTCCCGTCGGGGACTGGGAATATTGTCATCCCTATATGAGAAGAATATACTTCATTAGAACTATACATCTAAATTTATACTCATCAATCAGGGTAACAGAGTGTTTTAACCTTCTCAATCGCTAACACATACCCGGTGCCTTAAATTTTAGGAAAAATAAACTCCATAAATTTCCTATTCGATCTAGGATCCGAAACTGCAACAACACTTGAAATATCATGATTCTTAGTCCAATACTCTTATAACTTGTCTAACATCTAAGACGCCATGTACCTTATTATTTCAGACGAAGGAGATCGTCATGAAAATAATGATAATTAAATTTCACATATTTAAGGAAAGAAAATGTTTGCAGTATGATACTTGATACCTAAAAATACTCAGTCACAACATAAAACACTTGTAGTTTCATACACAAATGTTTAACGACATAACAATCCTCGTTTGTTACACTTGAATAATTCCCTCTCGAAATTCCAACCACAAAAATACCTCCTTGTAATCGTGGGTAATTTTTTCCATATTTCAGTCCAACATGCACTCAAACAAAGTAGTAAAGAGAACATCTATATTATGTGGACATGACATGTAAAAAAATATAATGCAGTCACACAAAATTTACAAGCAAGAAACTAAAACATGATAAACATCTTAAATAAAAGGGATAATTCATGTTCACTACGGTGAAGTTGGACACATTCTCACTTTAATATGGTGAACTTATTTAAGAGTCAGTTTAATACGGGGAGCTATTTTTAGGTGTCACCGTTAATAAAACTCTGTTAAAACTAACAGAAAAAAACATTGTTTGAAATCATTTGTTTTAAAATACTTAATTTTACCTTATATTAAAAATTAAAAAGAATTAAAACATTTCACTCGTTTCTCTCCCAAATCTAGGTTAAGCTGTCTTCGTTCTCTCCTGGTTCCCGGCGACGTCGCCGTCTCCAGCGACCATCCTTAGATATTGGTAGGCGAAAGTTTGGAGAAGAAGACACACATGAGGATGGGATGAATCGATTTCAACCGGCATGACCTTCTTTCTGGTTCTCCGGTGAAGGTACAGTGCCAAGCTTCGACCTCGTTCCAAGGATGCAAGGCTTCGTTTCGTAGAAAGAAGCACCAAATAGGTTGGAGATTCGTTTTTTAGTGGCGAGGCTTTGGAAAAACTTTAAGGGAAGAGAAAGAGGGTCATATGAATTTCAGACCTGGAATGGACAGCGATGCGAGCTTCGAGAGGAGAAGAGAGGGAACTTGCAGGAAACACATGAGGGCGTTTTGAGCTTTACTCGACGCACCTCAGGTCGACTCCGGTGACGTTGGGTTTCTAGAAGGAAGGGTCGTCGAGGAGAGGGATTTTGTTCGGTGAATTTTCAGAGAGGTGAGTTCGAGTCTCCAGTGGGTCGACGCCGGCGAAGAGGGATGCTTCGATGCTTCTCTGCAAGAACCGGCTCCTCAACATTTTGAGTTGATGATGATTATGAGGCTATGAAATCAAAGGAGATGAACTGATGATGATTTTGAGGTCATAGAGATGGAATTTGAGGCTATTATGTTTATGAGTTGAAGAATCTTCAAGAACATCCAATAGCCTCCATTTTTGATGTATCAAGGAAGTGTTGGAGATTGAAAAGTGCCAAAAATGACCTCTAATCACTCTCCTCCTTACTTGACTCTCAATCTGATCCTTTTTAGGCCTAAAATTTGAGGGTGCTCCTGCTACCACAGCCTGGCCATGTTCTTCAGGTTCTAAAACTAATGGAGTCTTTATTTTTCAATGAACTCATCTTTGGAACTGCACATTCATGAACAAACAACAATTAAATTTGACATTTGACAATCTTATGAAACGATATGTATTTGATGATCAAAACAATTACAAGAGCCACCTATTTATAGGATAAAAGGGTGCATTAGGGTTATGTCATAACTGGGCTAATTGGGCTTTTATATTTACATGCACCTATACATACTAGATTGACACCCCCCCCCCCCCCCCCTCAAATTTATGTCGGTTGATCAACCAACATTATATCGTCACCAAGAAACTGATGTCGTTGACGAGGGAGAGTTTTAGTGAAGATATCTGGCAACTGAAGTTTTGATGGAACATGTAGAAGAGACAACACTTGCGGATCATAAGTATCGCGAATGAAGTGACAGTCTACTTCGATATGCTTGGTGCGCTCATGATATACATGATTCGTCGTGATATGAATGGCACTAGTATTATCAACATGGAGAGGAGTAGCTTCAGGAGACAAGAATCCCAATTCTGATAATAATCCACGCAACCAAATGATCTCCGAGCATGCTTGAGACATAGCCCGATACTCGGCTTCTATGGAGGATTTGGAGACACGATCTTACTTTTTACACTTCCAAGAAATCAGAGCAGGGCCCAAAAATACACACCAACCAGTCGTAGAACGTCGAGTATCCGCACAACCAGCCCAATATGCATCACTATACGCCGAAAGTTGTAGTGAGGTGTTGGAGGGAAAATAAATTCCCTTAGTGACAGTACCCAACATATAGCATAGAATACGACGCACATCGGCCAAATGTAGGTGTCGAGGAGACTGGAGAAACTTACTAACTTGTTGAACCGCAAAGGACAAATCTGGTCAGCTAATCTTGAGATAGACTAAGTTACCCACCAATTGACGATACACAATCGGGCCAGGGAGGAGATCACCCTCCTCTTTGCGTAATTTGACGTTCAACTCCATTGGGGTGTCAACTAGTAAACTACCACGAATACCAGACGAGTCAAGCAGATCGTTGGCATGTTTCCCTTGATTCAAAAAAATTCTTGTTGAGCATGTGTGAACCTCTAGACCCAGAAAGTATGTGAGAGGCCCAATATCCTTCATATGAAACGAGTTATGGAGATGAAGCTTTAACTGGGCAATCAATTCGGTGTCTGTACCTGTGATAACAATGTCATCCACATATACCAAAAGAATGACAATCCCCTTAGAGGAATGTCAAAGAAACATAGAGGTGTCATGCTTTCTTTCTTGGAAGGAGAAATCTTGTAATGCATAACGAAACTTCTCATACCATGCACGAGGAGCTTGTTTCAATCCATAGAGAGATCGTCGGAGTTGACAGACCTTAGAGGTCGGGGCAGGAAATAATCCTTAAGGTTCCCTCATGTATATGGTTTCCCTTAAATCCTCATGCAAGAATGCGTTTTTGACATCCATTTGACTCAAAGTCCATCCCTGGGAAGCAGCAATGGCCAGAACGGTCTGAATCGTAGTCATCTTTGCCACATGAGCAAATGTCTTCTCATAGTTGACTCCGTACTCCTGCTTGTTACCCAAGGCTACTAATCTAGCCTTGTACCACTCAATGCTCCCATCAGCTCGAACTTTAACTGAATATACCCATTTGGAGCTGAGTGGGGTAACACCAGGGGGACATTTGACAATTTCCCAAGCATGGTTTAATTCGAGTGCTCTTAGTTCCTCTTGCATAGCCTAAGTCCAACAATCAAGTTGGACCGCTTAGGAATACCCTGAGGGAATCTCAAGAGAGGATAATGTAGTAGCAAGAGCAGAAGTAGAGGAGGAGAACCCGTACCGATCTGGAGGGATAGACTGTCGTGTAGATCGACGAAGGGGAACAACTGTATTTGCAGGGAGGTCAAAACTGTCTACTAGGACCTCCATATCCTCTGTGTCCTCGGAAAAAGCATCTGGACCAGGATATGTCGAAGGAGGCGTGGTAGCATCAGGAATACGTCTCGTGTAAACCACTCCAGGTCTAAATCTGACACGGGTGGAAGGAACAGTGGGAGTAGATGACACAGGAGACTCAGTGATGTGGTCAAACTCAGGTAAACTATCATACGTGTCTGTATCGACTGATAACCTAGGATAGAAATATTGGTTTTCAAAGAAAACCACATTTCTAAACACCCGAATTTTGTCGGATTGTGGATCGAAACAGACATACCCCTTTTGAGTATTACTATACCCAAGGAAAACACAACGAGAGGATTGAGCAGACAACTTAGTGCGCTCGACATGAGGAAGTAGAACAAAACAGACACACCAAAAAGGACGCAAAAGAGAGTACAAAGGATCCCTCTGATGGAGACGGAAGTAAGGAGACTCGAGATTTAGGACATGAGACGGAAGTCGATTAATCAAGTAATTTGTCGTGGATAGGGCCTCGACCCCGAAACGAGGCGGGACTGAAGATTTAATGAGAAGGGTACGAGTAATATCTAAGAGATGTCTATTTTTGCGTTCGGCAACCAAATTTTGTTGTGGAGTGTCAACAAAGGAATGTTGGGCAATAATACCTTTTCCAGACAAAAACTCAGAAAATGGATTAGACATATATTCTCTACCCAAATCTGTACGCAAAATCTTAACTCTCTTAGAGAACTGATTTTCGATATAAGCAAGAAGTTCCTTAAATTTGTCAAACACCTCAGATTTAAAATGGAGAAAAAATATCCAAGTAAAATGACTATAATCATCAATAAATGAGACAAAATATTTATAGTCTGAGTATGAGAGAACTTGTGAGATTCCCCACAAATCACTATGAATGATGTAAAAACACTGAGAAGCACGACTACCATGTGAAGGAAATACCAGAGTCTTACTTTTTCCCATTTTTCAAGCATCACATTCAATAGATAAAGAATTGAAAACTTTATTACCCAATATACCAGAACGAGACAAATGGTTCATTATTTTTGAATTAGGATGGCCAAAACGCCTATGCCAAATTCTATCTAGAGGTGCTAAACATGAAAAAACAGGAAAAACATACTTGATTTGAGAACTCTAAAGTGGAAAGAGACGTCCAATCTTAGGTCCCTCCGCTACCAGCTTCCCTGAATCCCGATCCTGCACAACACAACCAGTCGAAGAAAATTTCATATCACACTTTTGATCAATAAGTTGCCCAACAGACAGCAGATTAGTAGATAATTTCGGACACACAAAAGTATCAGTAATCTTAGAATTAACATCCCCAACTGCGGTAATAGGTAACTGACTTCCATCAGCTGTCTCTACTCGAGAAGTGCCCACCTAAGGTCGAACATTACGTAAATTCTGAGCCGTAGAAGACACATGATTAGCAGCACCATAATCCATAAACCAAGTTCGGGCATAAGATAGATTATTACCTTGAAATCCTATAGCAGTTGATGTAGACATAATACTCTATTGTACCATTTCAGGGGTAAGTGAAGGTGCAGGAGATGATGCGATGGAATAACATGCCGGGATCACAGGAGAAGTTGATGCATGTTTTGGGGTTCCCGGGATCTTAAGTGTAACAGAAACAACCAAAATAACCGAGAACCCGCCACAGGATCGCTTGCGTAACAATAGATGAATCAAGAGAGGGTGTGGAGATCAGATCTTTTACCTCTCGTAGTCTCTACGGAATACTCCCAAACCGATCCAAGACAAGTCTTCCGGCCCATCCTCTACGGATGCACACACACCGAGCTCGACCTCCTTGAAGCACGGATCTTCACAGAACTACTAGACCCCGAGAAAACCCGAAACCCGATTCTCTAGTTCTTGATGAGAGAAGCTAGAGAGGATATGGAGACAGGTAGCAAATATGCTCAAAGAGCTCCACCTTTTCCCCTCACGCGTCTTCAATTTATAGACTTGGGAAAAAGCGCTGGTCGCTCCACCACGGACCCGTGGTGCCACCGTGGCCACCCACAGACCCCGCCACGGTCCCGTGCCCCCTCCTCGTGTCCATTTCTAGGGCGACCCAAGCCCACCACGGCCACTGCCACTGCCCTGAGGCAAGATGTGTCCACTGCCCGTGGCCAATGCTTCGCTACCACGGGCCCGTGTCCAAACCTATAGGTTTGGCCACAGTCTGTGGCCCCCTTTTCCATTGACACGAGCCCGTGGACCCTTGGACACGGTCTGAGTTTTTTGGCCACTATCTCGTGGCCCCTTTGCTCTCCTTAACCATTTAGACCTCTTGAGTCCGATCGATATACTTCGGTCTTGCAACTAACGTGTGACCCTGTAGGCCCGTGACCCATTGACAGATCGGCGTGAGAACCCATCTCATCCGGTCCATCTCCAGTGCCCTCTAGTAAGACATAGTGATTACCCATTGTCCACGAGTGTATCGATCGGTTCGATATCTTCTGTCCGACATTTATATCACTAACCCTTTATTTGTTTTAAGGCGTATGAGATCGTATGAGACATAGAATTGTCATCCTCATTTGTTCAATCTAGTTCCTCGAATTCCCAGTTGACTGATACGTATTGGTGCGGCTACGCACTTCATCAGTCACACTCATCAAGGGGCCCTGAACCATACCCTTCACCACGTCTCACCGTGGGGAAACAAATTCCCTTCGGACGCAACGTGCGCTTCCACTATAGTCCGTCCAATGGCCAAAGATGTTCGTTATGGTTGCCTTGTTACAGACAACGTTAGGACATGTCAAACCAATGGATTGACGTGCATGTGAGCCACTAGATCCAAGGTATTAAGGCAGTGATCACACGACAACGAAGTATGCGTTAGTGACTTAATCCATGCGCCATACTCCTCCGCGGGTCATCCGATATTGTCTCCCAGATGATATCCGTGATATGACTCTACATCTTGATCAGCAGAGCATGATCGTAAGTCATCCTCACGCTAGTCACTTATGTATAAGTATTCGACTAGAGATCCATCAAGCATAACTTCATAATATCTAAAGGTTTTGCTGTTCTTGTGTAAAAACTGACGACTTTAGATGAAGTTATCGCTTGATACATACAACACAATAATAATGTAAATGCTTCTTTTACTGCTTAACAGAAGATAAAAGATTACATGGTAAAGACTTGGACTAGGGCATTGGATCCTACAACATGATATGCGGGGACAAGTGAGGCTTCCCCACGAGCGGCAGCACACGAGGTCGACGCTTAGTGCAATTCTCGAGAGCGTGACCGGGCTTCTTGCATTACCTGCATTCCATTATGCATTGACTAGCATAATGCCCAAACTTGTGGCATTGAAAACACTCAACTTGGCGCATACCCGAGGGCCCGTGTTAAATTTGGTACGTGGAGTCTTAGTGGTGGTAGAAGACCGTGCAACATGAGGAGTTTGAGCAGCATATGTCATCGTGGATGCCATTGGGTCTAGTATCCCTTGAGTAATAAAGTGTTGCTCTTCAAGGAGAAGCTCGCCAAAGCAACCATCTAAAGACGGAACATGAATACGATTCACCAGTGATGATTTAATGGATTCAAACTCTAGGAGGAGATCCATAAGGAACAATGTCTTCTGCCGGTTGAAGAGACTGGTGTGGAAGGGCAGGAGTGATTCAGCTGGGACCCCTGCAAGTGTGATGTTCGCGTAATCGCCCCTACCCGACGGAGATATGCCCACATATCCTTAGCCGTGCGATAAGGACACAGGTAAATGACAATTTGAGAGTCCGCTGAGCTCATAATCAAGTTACGAAGTTGGACATCCTTGATTACCTAATTTGCAGCGCGAGCCGGAGCAACAAATGTATCCTGTACAACCTCACCAGATTCATTGGCAGACTTGTCAGGCTCTTTAATATACTCCCAAAGACCTTTTCCTGTCACGAACGCCTAAAATTGGACAGACCATGTGGCATAATTCTTGCCTGTAAACTGAATAATAGTATTATCAAATTTATCCATGAATAACCCAAGAAATCAGATGGCAAAAAAAAAACTGGGTGTAAAAATAAATTGCTGGATGACGGATGACAAATCTGGATGACAGATCCGGATGACAGATGACAGATCCAGATGACGGATGACAGAATTGGATGAGCTCGGATGATGCCGGATGACTTCGGAAGACGCTAGATGACATAGAACAGAGCTCGGGAACGAACCCTAGAACTAAAAACTGAATCTTAGAACAAAAAAAAAACCTATAGAGACTTTGATATCATGACAATCTTATGAAACGATATGTATTTGATGATCAAAACAATTATAAGAGCCACTTATTTATAGGATAAAATGGTGCATTAGGGTTAAGTCATAACTGGGCTAATTGGGGTATTATATTTACATAGGCCTATACATGTTAGATTGACAACATTTTTATTGTAACAATTCTTTGTAGCAACACACCATTTTCCAATAAAAAAAAATATCCCAACAAAATAAAGCAAAAATTTTAGAAGCTCTCATATTAAAATATGAGGTTTCTTTTTTTTTTTTGCAAATTTAAGAGGAAAGAGAAGATGTCTCCGCCTCCGGAGACAGCGGCAGAGGAGGAGGAGAGGTTGTCATCGCCTAAGTGCTGTGAGGAGGAGAAGAGATTTCCGGCGCGGTTTGCTTGAACTTCAATTTCAAATATGGAGATTCAGAGTGTATGATATGGATGGAGGAAGAAGACACGATGACATCATCACATATTTTTTGTTTTGTTTTTATAATTATTTTAATTTAAAATAAATATTATAAAGGGACATTTAGCCATTTTACTCTATTTTTAACACTGTGACGGACTGTGACATCAAAAAAAAAAGTTACCCATACTGAATTGACACTTAAAATAATTCATCGTATTGACGTGAAAAAGTGACATACTACACCGTAGTGAACATGAATTATCCCTAATAAAAAATTTAGAAAACGTGAAGTGAGTAAATAAATAAAACTTTCAATATATCATAATTCGGTTTTGCCTCCTCCAACTATTATCAGTAAAATGCGATGTGATTTTCATGAATCCCACTTTTTATTGCTTGATATCCACATATCAGTAGTCATTGCAATTCTACATTTATTTATCCCTAATAATTTTAAGGTGTTCATCCTCTTCTTCTCGTGTTTTGGTGTTCATGATATCTTTCTTTATTTTAATTCAGCAAAGATTTAACATGTTAGGAATTTTTTGTTAGTATAATTAAATGAAATCTCGTATATTTATCCGTTATATATTACTCTTTCAAAATAAACTGATACCAAAAAAAATAAGAACAACCTGAAACAAATGAAATTTATTCAAAATAAACTGATACTAAACAAATTAAGAACAACCCAAAACAAATGAAATTTATGAGTTGATGAATTATTTTCTAACTTGTATGCAGTGATTAGGAAAAAAGTTAAATTTGAATGTGATTATATATAAGAGTTGATTTATGTTTATAAAATTTAAGTTTTTAAGTGAGCTAGAATTTTAATATACTTATTTGAAATAAATTAGATTTTTTAATTCACAGATAGGGAAAGAAAAATGAAATTGCACTTATAAAATTTGACTTAAAAAATTGTCCGAAATTAAAAGCGAGAATTGAAATTCACAATCCAAGTGAATATGTTGTTTGACTGATACAATATTTCCCAGATAAAACCATATGCCTCAGATGAGATGGATGGTTATTGCAAATGACAAGCGACAAAGCAATTGATATGGTTATATCTGTAATTCATAGAAAACCCGAGCCTATATATGAAACTTTTGGATAAAGATGTATTTCTTTTACCTTCCTTAAAAAGAGACTGGTCACGTGCGATCCTGGTCACGTGACGTGTTATCTGCGACCCGGCAGCCACGTCAAGTCATATCCTCGATCGACGGCCAGGATCGAAAGAGTTGTCCATAAATGTCCCCCTGGAGAGCCTCAGTTCCTGTGGCGTTTGAGGCATGAGTCTTCTAGATCAGCTCTGGGACGACACCGTGGCCGGTCCTCCACCGGAGAGCGGCCTCGGCAAGCTCCGCAAACAACCCAGTCTTGGTTTCCGATCCACCTCCGCTGCCAAGGGTACTCCCCTTTTTTATAGTTTTATTTACACCCTAATTTTCCAACAAATACTCAAATTCATCTCACAATCAGGATCAGACGTTGGGAGTGGGAGATCTTACGGTGACGATGTGTCGTCGGAGGCGAAGAAAGTTACACGGACAATCATGATAGTGAAACCTCCCGGTTACCAGAGCGCGTCGCCTCCGGTTTCGCCTGCAGCCTCTACTCCCCCGGTATCTCCCTTTTCCGGTAAATGCCCCTGCTGTTTGTCATCTTTAATTGAACAAGGAAGGGCATATTGGGCATTTTCATGTTGTGATTAGGTTTGGGTTTGGGTGCGTTGAATATTGCTTCCTTTCCACACCCGGCCACTTGCTTAATTTATGGTTTATGTCTTTTTACTGGCATGAGATTGTAGTTTGGAGCTATATATAGGACTGATCAATTTCCGATTGACTAACTCAAATCATATGTATATATATGATTTACTCAATGTCAAACCTCATCTGTGTGATTGTGGATGAACCAATGTGTTGAAATGGTGATATTCTTGTGTTGTTACACAAGAATATGCATAGCTTTAAGTTTGATATCTAAGAATTGTGAGGAGTATTAATGTGAGATTGATGATGATGTTCAGGAGGTAGCAGGGACATGTACAGGTTTCGACGAAGGTCGACTTCGGATGCATACGACAAGGGAAATGTTGGTGGACCCCGGAGCCCTCGTCCTCCTTACGACGTGTGAGATATGATCATGATCATGATCATGATGATGACGAACAAGAAGACGAAGAAGAAGAAGAAGAAAGAAGAAGACAATGGTGTTTGCTTGCTCTAGTTTGTGTGTGTTTGTTTGGGAGTTAGTTGTGTAGGCATGGCATGGCATTTAACTCAAGGCGTGTACACAACTTCAACTTAGTTGTGAGATAGAGTTAGTAATTAGTATGCATGATCGATGTATATAGAGTTTTCCTTGTTTCTCTTTCTCTTGTGCTTTTACTCAATAACAAATAACTTCCTTTTACTTTACAGTTAGGTTTTAATTCATGTGATATAAGATAAGGAACACATCACATTCTTCATTATGGCATTGACTTGGCCAGCAAAATGGGAAGCCATGATCCAAGGATGGGATTCTTGACAACGTTAGATGCTGTTTGTTGACTTTTCACTTCTCTAGATCAGAATTATCACTATCTGGCGGCGGCTATTTTCTACATAGTTTATTAATTCCGGTATCACTACTTTCACATGTGTTGTTTTCAACATAAACATTAATTTGCTCCATTCAACTGAGCTTCAAGTGAATGTTTACCACTAAGGGTATCGATTGTAGAATGGGAAATTTTAAGTTACGGTAGGTTCTATTGTACATACCATTATCTAGGGTAATGTGGACTTAAATTTCGTGGCAATATATATTAGACTTATGACATTAAGTTGGTCTTTTATACATATAAAGTCACTTTTAGGTATTGCTTCAACTCTTCCTGACGTCTAAGACTTTTCCGTGTGCGGTATACACCGTATAATTTGTCATGGACACTCTCTTTAGTATATGTTTGCAAATGACATTCATTTCGTATGTACGAACATTGTAGCATCGAACGCACGGACACCTGCATGTGCTCGGCCCATATTCTCTAGCACTTTGCCTCACGAATTTCATTAAATTAGTTAACCCCTCTATAAACGCTAAATCCTTTCTATTCGGCAATCATCCATTTTCGATTCATTTCTTCAATATGTATATATGTCTATAATGAGATCGAAATATAAAACAAATTTAAATATGTTCGAAATATCTACCACAACGAAATATAAAAAATACACCAACAATTAAATACATATCTTGTATTCGGTTGGTTATAATATCGGGAAATCACAATCTCCTCCTCTTACCTTCAAAATTATAACAATCTCCCTCTCTTTCTTTGAAAGTTCTCACAATCTCCCTCTCTAAATTTTCACAAATTTATACAAGTTTTTGAGTGAGCTAGCTCTCTGCCTAAAGTAGTGAAATTTTTTATACTACTGCGTACATATCCATGTATGCAGCCAAAAATCACAAATACGAGTCTTTTCAACTGTTGTGACCGTTTTCGATCGTTGTCAACGGTCTGTCAACCCGTTGGCCGCGTACATTGTGTGTATGCGGCATCTTATTGGCTGCGTACACTGAAGGAATACAACCAAGAAGGTGTTGCATACACAATATGTACATAATGTGGGCTGCATACCAAACTTGTACGCGGCCAAGATTTTAATATGGGTTGCGTACTCTCTTGTACGGAGCTCATATTCTAATTATTGGTTGCGTACTGTTCCAATGTACGCAAGTCATATGTCCAAATGATGTAGTGATTTATTGGAAGCTTAAAATCTCGCATCAGGCATGACGTACAATTATAGGATGAGGAGATCAGGTATTATGCGTATTGGTTGGAGAAAGTTAGCTCTACAAATTTGATTACAAGAAGAGAGCGATAAGAATTACGGTGAATGGTACCGAATTCGGGCTAAAAGAAGTAGAGAAATAGAGATAATGCCCCCAATTAACCTACAAATTGTCAAAACGAAAGTACAACAGGAAAACTACCTCTGTATGGGACATTTTAGCATGATTAAGGAAGGTAAAAATGAGAACAATCAAGCTAGCAAATAATGAATTGATAAAGGTATATGATAAGATCGAGATTAGAGAGTTACTGAAGGAATAAAGTCTAGTTTTTTAGGAGAGGAAAAGTCCATGAGAGAAAATGATCACTCTATCCCTTTTAAACATGGAAGTGAGCCACCTACACTTACATTTTAAAAATACAATTTCCAGCAAAAATAAAGATTGAGAGGTTGTCAAAGAATGTTGCAGACGGAAATAATCAAAGTGAGCAAAGAAAAGGGATGGGAAATGGAGGTTCTGTGTGGACTACATAAATCTCAACAAAACTTCTAGCAAGGAAAAATTTCTAACACCAACAATTAAAAAGTTTTTAGATGAATTACACGGCAGCTAATATTTTCTCAAGTTGGACTTAAGATCTGGTTATCCCCACAACAGACTCAAGCAAGGGGAGGAGCTCGAAACATATTTCAGAACTCACAATGGCCATTTCGAATTGAAAGTAATACCCTTTAGCCTAACTAATGCTCTTCAAGTTTTCAAACTCTCATGAACCACATTTTGCATCATTATTTGATAAAATTTTGTCTAGCATTATTTTGTTTTGCTCAGTGAAAGAAAGAAATTTATCGATAAAACCAACTAAATCTTCTAAGAAGGAAACAGAAACCAACAAAAATCAACCACAAAAGTGCAAGAAAAACATGAGGCAGGTGAAAGAAGAAAGGTAGAACAAGGAACAGGGAGGAACAAGGAGGAACAGAGGAGGGCTTAATGAATGACCCTTCTTCTGATCTCCATGTCTTCGAGAAGGTGGACCATTTGAGCATCAGTAATGGAGTATTTGACCCTCATGAACTTGCAATATCATGTTCGATTTGCATTTTCACGAGGGTTGAAATCATCTTGGAAACTAGATCTCGATTGATCGATTGAAGAAGAGGATTCCGAAACAAACGTATGCACCGCAACGGCTGCACTTTACTTTTAGCTTTGAGTTTCCTTCTTTTCCGTCGTCTATTATTGATGAAATGATTAGCACTTGGCCCAGAAATAGGCCCAGCTTGGACCACGGAATCAAAATCAATTAAAGTTGTACTGGAAATCGACGTTACCAAGTTTCTAAGGTTCGCGTCCACAGAAGCGACAGAGGAAACATCTTTGGGAAACGAATGGTCACCGTTGCCATCGGGATGGTCACTATTTGCGAGGTCGACGGAAGATAGTACATGGTCTGCAGGCGGCAAAAATTCCCCATCCTCGACACCGGATTCCGATTCAGCCCCTTCCTCGACACCAGATTCTCGTGTGGTCCTAGAATATGCCCCAGACGAAATCGACAACCATGAGTTCAAGAACTAATTCGAATCCGATAAGATGATTGGCACTGCCCCTAAATCATAACCAACGATTCGCACCTTGAAATTATTCCCCATAACAGAGATGGAAGCCAACTTCTCATTTTTTTCCAACGAATCAGAGGGGACGAGAACCAGGGCTCTATCGAACCGATGACCAGAGATTTGTTGGGGTTCCCTAGCGGATCAAGCGCAACATAATTGGAAAGATTGACCCGACCCCTCAAGAATCTTTATGCTTACACTAGATGAATAATGAACTACAAGAAAGATGAGAAATTTTACCTCTAGAAATGTCTAGCAAGCTTGTCATCCTCGAATCCCAAACAAGCAATCGAGCTCGCTCTCTACGTGTGCACACACAACCGGGCTCGAACCTCACAAAGCTAAGACCTTCAAAAGAATCACTAGCTTACTTGGTGGCCTCTCTTTCTCTCTTGTTCTTCTATTCTCAATGAGAGAGTTAGAAGAAACCTTTTGGGTGAATATCAAATGTCCTCTATGAAGCTTATGTAGGTTCTCACCCCAAGCCTCTATTTATAGGCTTGGGTGAGGGCCTCTAGGGCTCAGCCCGTCAGCCTATGGTGTCGATCGACACTCCTCTGAGAACAGAGGTGTTGATCGACACCCCATTGGCGACAACCCTGATCGACACCACCTAGGTGTCGATCGACGCCCTATTGGCGATGGCCCCGATCGACACCACCAAGGTGTCGATCCACACCCTATGTGGCGTGCGCCGATCGACATCACAAAGGTGTCGATCACCACCCACATGCCACACTTCTATTCCACCCATTTCGGACCTCTTGATTTCTATCGAGAAGCTTCCGTTCATGCCACTGGTGTGTGATCCTGTAGGCCCGCGACCCATTGGCAGATCGAGTGAAACACCATTTCACCCGATCCATCACAAGTGGTCTCTGGTAAGACGTCGTGATTACCCAATGTCCACGAGGTATCGATTCGATATCTCCTTCCTGTCATCTGTATCACTAACCCTTTGTTTGCTTTAAGACGTATGAGATCGAATGAGGCATAGAGTTGTCATCCTCATGTATTCGATCTAGTTCCTTGAATTTCGAGATGACTGATACGTAATTGGTGCGGCCGCACACTTTCTCAGTCATGCTCATCAAGGGGTCAAGAACCATACCCTTCACCACGTCACACATTGGGGAAACAAATCCCTTCGGACACAATGTGCGCTCCCTCTGTAGCCCGTCCAATAGCCAACAATACCCGTTATGACTACCCTGTTACAGGCAGCGTTAGGGCATGTCAAACTACTGGAGTGACGTGCATGTGAGCCACTCACTCCAAGGTCTTAAGGTAGTGATCACACGATGACAGAGTATGTGTTGGTGACTTAATTTATGCGCCATACTCCAATTCGGGTCACCCGATATCGTCTCACAGACGATATCTGTGATACGACTCAATATCTTGATCAATAGAACATGATCGTAAGTCATCCTCACGCTAGTCACTTATGTATAAGTATTTGACTAGGGATATGTTAAGCACGATTTCATAGTATCTAAAGGTTCCACTATTAGTGATGACACAGTAATGACTTTAGAAGAATCATTGCTCGACACATTACTATAACACAATAATAATGTAAATGTCATTCATTGCTAAACAGAAGATTATGTAGAAAAGACTTGGAATAGGGCACAAGCTCTTACAATCTCCCACTTGCCCCTAGCTCCAATCTAAATCCCAACGTAAACCCATAGACCTTACATGGCTTTCAAGTTTAGGCTGTGAGAGAGCCTTTGTCAATGGGTCGGCTGCATTATCTTCTGTCACAATCTTACAAATCTTCACTTCACATTGTTCGATGTACTCTTGAATAGAGTGAAAAACACCACAGTTCATTTTTGGATCTTGCATGCGATCTGGGCTCCTTAGCATGTGCTATGGCGCTAGTGTTGTCGCAGTACAAGTTAATCAGATCGGACAGATTCTTCATCACGTCCAATCCAGCCATGAACTTCCGGATCCATACAACCTCTTTTGCTGCCTCTTAAGCAGCCATGTACTCGGCCTCTGTAGTGGAACTTGCAATGGTTGGCTGTAGGGGTGTTCATGGGTTGTTCAACCGCCCAAATGAAAATATATTGACCCAACCATAGAGCGGGTCTGATATATTTGAAACCGTGCGAGTTCGCGGTTGTATTGGTTGACGACCCGCATCAGCCGTCTAAATTTTCACAATAATATAAAACTTCAAAAAGGAAAATTTAATTTCATATTATACCTAAAACCCATTAAAACAATGCATATTGATTGCAAATGTTTTTGGTAGTTGGAGCATTCAAAGTGAGAAGACGCAAACTTAGTAGAGAGAAAACTCTCTGGAAAAGGAGAATCGGTGGTCACTGGTCACCAAGTTCAGTTTGTGGATGTGGAGAGTTGTTCAAATAAGCCTCCTAAATTAAATGGGCTACCTTACTTATTGGCCTAAATTGATTAAATGGATTGGAAGTTGTGTAGTGCGGGCATGCCGGTTAACCATGATTTTGATGTATTCAACCCGCAACCCGCCCATTCTCGTGTGGATCAGGTCTTTTTCATCCGCAACCCACCCTTGAACCCGCGGGTGAAGCCTAATGGGTTGCGGGCCAATCCAGGTGAGCGGTTGGGCCGGTTTTTGGTTGGAATATGAACACTCCTAGTTAGCTGCTTGAAGCTCTTCAAGCCAAAAGCCCTACCGTTGAGCGTAAACACATAACAAGACTGAGACCGCGAGTCATCCGGAATAGTCTGGACAAGGCATGAAACCAAATTCTTTTATGGCTTCATCGAAACGAAAATCCCAATTCCGGGAAGGCTGCTTCAATCCATAAATGGACCTCTGCAGCTTACAAATCTTTCCGGCATTCTCTAAATCGACGAAACCCTAAGGTTGTGTCAAATACACGTCTTCAGTTAGCTTCCAATTGAGGAAAGTTTTGACATCCTTCTTCCATATCTCATAATCATGATATGCAGCTAATGCGAATGGAATCCGGATTGATTTGACCATGGCCACTGGCGAGAAAATTTCATCATAATCTACTCCATGAATTTGCCTAAAACCTTTTGCAACCAGTCGGCCCTTATAGGTCTGAGGAACTCCATCCATGTCATGTTTGATCTTAAAGATCCATTTGCAACCGATCGTCTTTACACCAGGGTTTGGATCCACCAAGTTCCACACTTGGTTGTCATGCATGGATTTCATCTCTTTCTTCATGGCTCTCAACCATTTCTCGAAATCAAAACTCCCCATGGCTTCTTGAAAGGTTGTCGGATCATCAGAATCCATAATCTTCAAGTCACCACCCTTAGTTACCATAAATCCGTATCTGACGGGTGCCTGACGAGGCCTTTCAGAATGCTGTGGGGCTTCAGGAACTATGTTGGGCACTGCATGTGCCTCTTGTTCCAGCTTAGGCTCTACCTCTACACTGTCTTAGTAGGGATCCCAAAAATTTTCAGGATTCTCAATACTTGTGCCATCTTTGATCTCTTCCTGATGCACAGTCCTCCCACTGACTATTTTGGAAAGGAATTCCATCTCCAAAAGACACCTTTCCGAGCAACAAATTCTTTGTTCTCGTCGGGTTTGTAGAATTAGTACCCAAAAGTCTCTTTCGGGTACCCTACGAAGATACACTTGTCAGATCTTGGTTCGAGCTTGCCTGCCATAAGGCGTTTGACGTAAGCCTCGCAACCCCAAATCTTGATGAATGACAACTTGGGACGTTTCCCACTCCACACTTCGTATGGCGTTGTCTCCACCGCTTTCATAGGTGCCTGGTTTAGGATGAACGCATCTCTCTCGAGAGCGTATCCCCAAAAGGATACGGGGAGATTTGTCTGACTCATCATAGAGCGAACCATGTCTGGCAAGGTTCGGTTTCTCCTTTTGGACACACCGTTCAATTGAGGTGTTCCAGGCGGAGTCCACTCAGACAATATCCCACACTCTCATAGGTGGTCGATGAAGTCTTGGGTCAAGTATTCGCCACCTCGGTCTGAGCAAAGTGCTTTAACTTTCGTCCTAGGTTGATTTTCAACTTCAGCCTTAAACTCTCTAAACTCTTCAAACGAGTCAGACTTATGCCTCATAAGATAGACATAACCATACCTACTATAATCATCACTAAATGTGATAAAATATCTGAATCCCCTTCTGGCTTGTGTACTCATGGGTCCCACATACGTCAGTGTGTATTAGGCCCAACAAGTCACTCGCCCTCTCACCCTTACCGGTGATAGGCGACTTCGTCATTTTTCCCATCGAGCAAGATTCGAACCTATCAATTTGTCCGAATTCAAACGGACTTAACAGTCCACACTTTGTGAAATGCTGACATGTTAGAATTATGCCCCAGTCCAATATAAAAGTGATCTACAGATGTAATGTTTTATCATCTTTTCGAATTAATAAATCGGTATATATTACTAATGTGTTGTAGTAATATATCGAATGTAATTTGATCTATGTCATTACGTGTGTAACCACTAATAGTATAACTGTAGATCCGAAAGAATTACATTTGGTTAATCCTTGATCAGCTAAGCTTCTTTATGAAGCGATCAGTATGAGACCAACTCCTTGTGATCACGCTCTACTGATCATGGCAAAGTATGTGCCAGAGTTATATCATAGATATTATCAGGTCGATGACATCGGAGAACCCGATTGTGAGTATGCAACATAGATACCGTCATGAGATACTCACAGATCGTAGTTTGTCATTATATGCTAAGACCAAGGAGTCTTTGTGTGCACTGTGTAATGAATCTCCAAGTTTGACCTAGTCTAACGTTACCTGTAAAAGGGTAGCCATAACGGCTGTGATTGGCTTGGTTATGAATTACATTTGTGAACTCGAAAGACGTCTAAGGAATTTTTCACTCATACTCCGGTATGAGAAAAATATCCGTTTAGGCCACTTGATGAGTATGACTGAAGGAATAGCACTACTGTGCAGGTGATACCTTAGTATCAGTTTTCAGTCATCTCAGATATCAAGAAACAGTGATTGATGAATTAGAATGACGATTCTATGCCTATTGATCAATCTGGATATCGGTTTGATAAAAGGACAATGACATGTTCGATAACAGGTTAAGTCGAATAATTGATAATCACGAATGTTGGGTAATCATAATGTCTTACTAGAGACCACTTATGATGGAAAGGGTAAAATAGTAATTTTACCAGTCTGCCAACTGTTCGTGAGCCTAGAGGGTCACACGCATTAAGCACGATACATGACAAATAAGCATGGATGGAAATTGGGAGAATCGGGTTTTCAATTTAGTAAAATTGAAAACGATTCGGTTGATTTATAGCCTAGGGTTTTAACCAGACGGTTGAAGAAATCAAGTTGAGGAAATTGAACCGATTTGTCTAGACCGAAATTAGAACTCAATTTAATGGGTTTAATTTGGTTTTAGTTAAACTGGCTTAAAGCCCATTTAGGGTTTTAAGTGATGAACGGGGAAAAGTGCAATTAAGAGTTTAAGAGGGTAAGATATGTAATTAATTGATTTTGAAATTCAAATCAGATTTTTTTTTGGTTTTGATTTCAAATTAATTGCAAAATATTTTCCCTCATTTTTCTCTCTAATTTTGGCAACCTCCCCCTATTCCCTCTCTAGTTTGCCAACTTCCTCATGAACTCTTCCTCCATTGTTGTTTTGTCAAAATTCTCAAAATACATTCATAGTAAATGTGTGAGAGAAAACCAGTTTTGGTTGTTGTGCTTTTGTGGACTCAATAGAGAAACACTACATTGTGTTTTCATCGATTTATAAAGGTAATTTTCAGATTTGAAAAGGTTAAGAACATGCTGAATTTTTTATTAAGATCTTCATCTTGTTTCAATCACCATGGTTACATATGTATCCGCTGCATGAAATTTATCGTTTGGAACCCATGGTGATCCCTTTCAGTGGTATCAGAGGATGGTTGTTATGAACTTTATTCAACATGTTTAATTCTGAATTTTATTTTGTTTATGTGTTCATCACCTTAGTATGCATGTAATTGAAAAAAAAATTCAGATTTAATTAATTTTGAAAAAATTGGAAAATTAAATTTTTTGGACTGTTTCGGGTTAGCCATGTCCGAGCCATAGCTAACCAGGGTCGAGATCCTTGGTGGACCATGGAATGCCCAAGGGTAGCCCATGGTCGGCACCAGGGGCCGACCAGGTTGCCCACGGGCGACCATGGCAGCCCTCGCGGGCCACCATGATGGCCTCGCGGGCAACCAGGGTGTGCCCTAGGGACGACCATGGTAGCCCTCACGGGCCACCATGGTCGCTCCCGTGGGCGACCACGGTCAGCCCCGCGGGCGACCACGACAACCCTCCCGGGCCACCATGGTTGCCTCCGCGGGCGACCTCGGTTGGGCCGGTTCGTGAGGATTTTTGAAGCCCTAAAATTTAATTTTCAGATTTGGTTCGGTTTCAATAAACCAGCGAGAACCGGTTAAAAATTGAATTATTAAATTAAACCGTTTGGTTTCGATAAACCGAAATTTTTCCATACTTAAGAAAGATAAAATTTGGAAAATTTTGTTGTTTGATAAGCATGTTGAATGTTCACATGATCTTTGATAACATGATGTTTTCCACATGATGCATAGCTAAGCCCTCTAGACTTGTATTTTAATTTCGGTTTTGCAACCTGCGTGTTGCTTAATTTTGGGTTGTAGTAAATATGGTTTGAGTTTCGTGATTTGTATTTCATTTTATTTTATTTAAATTTGTAATCACGAAGACCGACACAAGAAGAAAGTCAAGAGGAAGACTCAGATTGGAGGAGGCTTGAAACCAGTGGGAGTTCACAAGAATGGAGCAAGTCTGGACCTTGAAGACCAAGTCTTTAGGATCAGTATTGCTAGATTGTTAGGAACTTAAGATGGGCTTAGTTATGCATAAATTTACCGTTTCATTTGTATGTATGAATGTATGAATGTATGAATGTTTAATATACAAGTTCATGTATGATTTGCTATCACCCACATGCAAAGACTAAAAACCGGTATTTAATCAGACTTGCATGTTAGTTGCTAAGGGATCATCTTTGCATGGATTTGCAATTGATGATTCCAGATTAAGATTGTATCGATATACAATCAGACAGTAGTAATTCATTTAAACGCAAATAGTTACAAGTCAAGCGTGATACCATCATGGTTTGGGCACTCAAAAGGGCTTTGAGCCTATGGATGTCGGTACGCCTCCGCGTAACATTCATAGAAGAGAAGTCTGGATGAGATGGGCAGTTCTATGTGGGTGCGTCCGCCTCCGCGTAGTAGCCACATTAGTTCTGTTTATAGTCCAAGCTTGGTAGACTTGTCTACGATTGTCAGCTAGGGCTGACCTAGGGTATCAGTATAGGGTATGCCGTGTACTTTTAGTACAGACCCTAGCCAGAAACTACATAGTCTTGTAGATGGATATATTCCTACCTTGATGCTCTCAATTGGAGCAGTGATCCTCCGTTCACTTCAATTGAGAGTATGATAGGATCCTAGTTCAGATTCTAATGTTTGAATCAGACAAGTGTTTTATAACTAAATCTCCAACTTGAATTTTAAATAAATTTGACCATGTAGAACTAAAAGGTAAACACAACACAAAGGAGTAATAGCGCACTGAGAGTCCAGATTGAGAACATACTCAAGGGCATGAATTGCTCAGATTGGAATAGAAACTTGAGGCTTATACTCAAGCATGATTGCAAGTAGTATATCCTTACCAAGGAACCTCCTGCTGAGCCACCGCTGAACGCTGCTAGGGCACTAAGTATACTTATCAAAGTTCCTTAGTAACCAAATCGACGTGTCATGCATTATGGTGGGCAGTTGGTTGCCAGAGTTGCCGAAGCAGTTCAGGAACGTTTCAGATGACCCTCATACCTGTAAGGCAGAGGTCAAGGAAATGTTCAAGGAGTAAGCTCGTGTCGAAGATTTAATGTCTGGAGCCCTGTTAGTTCCCATGTCATGAAGATTTAATGTCTTCAAGAACATCTAACCAGACTCAGTTTTGATGATCAGGTGGAAATGGCTGCAGATTTTATGTTGCAGACACTTCCAGATACATATAGTGATTTCATAGTAAATTACAATATGCATGACATGGACAAGTCTTTAACAGAGCTTCATGAGATACTTGTGACCACTGAAAAGAACCTCAAGGGCAAGACCAAGGAGTTCCTTATGGTCAACAAGAAGGTCAGCTTCAAGAAAGCTGATCAAGGTAAGGGTAAGGCTCCTGAGCACCTTGTAGGGCAGATCAGACACCCCAAGCGTCCAATGGTTCAAGCAGCTCCCAAAGCTGCTGTGAAGATTAAGGAAAAAATGGAGGAGATATGCTATCACTGCAATGAGCCAGTACACATGAATAAGGGATTGTAAGTAATACAAGGATCATGTGAAGAAGAGTGTGTATCCACGTCTTAAGGATCAGATATTTACGTTGGTAAGATTAATCGCTATAATGTAAATAAGAAAAGGCTTAAATCTGATGATTCAAACCAAGTTATAATCTGGTATTGTCATTTAAGGCCCATAGGCGAGAAACGCATTTCACCACTTCACAAGTGTGGACTTTAAGTTCGTTTGAATTCACTCAAACTGAAAGATGCAAGTCTTTCCTAATGAGCGAGAAACGCATTTCTACACTTCACAAGTGTGGACTTTTAAGTTCGTTTGAATTCACTCAAACTGAAAGATGCAAGTCTCGCCTAATGGGAAAAATGAAAAAGGCACCTTTCACAGGTTTATGTGAAAGGCGAGTGACTTATTAAATCTAATACATTCCGACGTATATGGACCTATGAGTACTCAAGCCAGAAGAGAGTTGAACTAATACTTGACTCTGAAAACAGCCACATTCATTTTGAATCGGGCTCCGATGAAGACTACGATAGTACACCTTGTGACAGTCATTCTGTCTCCCAATACAGTGGATGCGTGCGCCTCCACGTAGTATTCATTGGGATGCGAGCTGAATAAGGTAATCAGTTCTATTTGGATGCGTGCGCCTCCGCGTAGTAGCCAAATAAGAGCGTGACCAGAGTCATAGAAGGTACACCACATGACACTCATTACGTCTTCCGTTACTGTGGATGCGTGCGCCTCCGCGTAGTATTCATTGGGATGAGAGCGGGATGAGATGGTCAGTTCTATTTGGATGCGCGCGCCTTCGCGTAGTAGCCAAATAAGAAATTGACCATAGTCATATATGGTGTGGGAAACATCCTAGTATGTTTTTTCTAAAAGACTTGGGTAGTAGAGATGCAGGCATCCAAATCAGAGAAATGTGTCTTCGTAAGGTATCCTTAAGAAAATAAGAGATACAACTTCTACATACCCAGCGAGTACAAAGTCTTTGTTGCTCGAGGAGGGGTATTTTTGGAGAAATATTTTATTTCCAAAACAGCTAGTGGATACGGAATAGCCTGAAGCAATTCAGGAGCCTGCTATGTAAGATGTAGAAGTATTGGAGCCTCAGATGATCGTAGATGAAGAATCAGTCCCTAAAGAAATTCCAGATGGTTCAAGGAGGTCTGAAAAATTTCGTCATGTTCCGGACATATATGGCTTCATAGCCACTGAGGGAAATGACTTGATGATTGTGGATTAGGATGATCCAGAAACCTTCAGACAAGCTTTGACCAGTCCAGACTCCGAAAAATGGCAAAACGCCATGAATGAGGAAATGAAATCCATGTAAGGCAACCAAGTCTGGTGCTTGGTTGATCAAACCCCTGGGATAAAACCCATCGGTTCTGAGTGAGTCTATAGGATCAAGACCGACATGGATGGAAATCCTCAGACCAATAAGGCTAGGATGGTTATAAAAGGGTATCGTCAGATTCAATGCATGTATTTTGATGAGACCTTTTCACCAGTAGAAATGGTCAGTTTGATCCGGATTATTTTAGCCATAACTGTGGCAGATGGATGTCAAAACCCCTTCCTTAGCAGGAACTTACTAGAGGGCGTGTATATCACACGACCTGTTGGTTTTGTAGATCCAAAGAATCCCGAAAAGATGTGTAAGCTGCAAAGATCCATTTATGGATTGAAGAAAGCTTCAGGGAGTTGGAACCTTCATTTTGATAAAGCTGTAAGGGAACTCGGCTTCATCAAAAACATAAGTGAGCCTTGCGTATATAAGAAAGCGAGTAGGAGTAATATTGTATTCTTGGTATTTATTCATCGGGAATGACATCCCGACCTTGCCAACAAAGCTTGGTTAGGGAAGTACTTATCGATGAAGGACTTAGGTGATGCTACATTTAATGTAGGCATCAGGATCTCTACAGATCATTCCAAAAGGATTTTGGGCCTAAGTCAGAACATGTTGCTAAGTCAGAACATGTACATAGGTAAAGTGTTGAGAAGATCTCAATGCTTGATTCTAAGAAAGGATACATACTTATGCGTCATGGCATTAAGCTCAGCAAGCTACAGAGTCCTAGTACTCCTGATAAACTGAGCATGATGAGTCAGATCCCTTATGCTTCGGCTGTTGGGACCATCATGTATGCTAGGATGTGCACGAGACTGGAAGTCTCGTTTGCTCTAAGCTGTACTAGCAAATTTCAATCTAACCCCGACCAATTACACTAGATTGCTGTCAAAGGTCATCCTAAAATATTTGAGGAGGACCAAGGATGCATTCCTACTTTATGAGGATGTAGATAGAGAACTAGCAGTCAAACGACAAGTCGATGCTAGTTTTCAGACATATCTAGATGACTACAAAATTCAGTCAGGATGTATTTTGTGTTGAGTGGTGGCGCTTTCAGCTGGATAAGCTTTTAGCAAGCCAAAATTGCCAACTCTACAACGGAGGCTGAGTATATAGCTGCAACAAAAGCAGCTAAAGAGGCCGTATGGATTAGAAGCTTTCTGATCGGATTAAATGCAACGCCGCGAGCGTCTGATCCGATAAGCTTGTTGTGGGACAACACAAGTGCCGTATCTATTGCTCAAGAGCCCAAATTCCACAACAGATCCAAACATATCTTCAGCAGGCATCACCTCGTGAGAGTTATCACATATATTGGTGATGTGGAGATTAAGCACTATTCGACTGATGATAATATGGTCGATCCCTTGACAGCGGCTCAGCCGCAGCCTAGGCATAAGGAACATGTAGGGTCTATGGGAGTAGATCAGAACTTAAATTGGAACCAGGGGCAAGTGGGAGATTGTTAGAGTTATGCCCCAGTCCAATATAAAAGTGATCTACAGATGTAATGTTTTATCATCTTTCCGAATTAATAAATCGGCATATATTACTAATATGTTGTAGTAATATATCGAATGTAATTCGATCTATATCATTATGTGTGTAACCACTAATAGTAGAACTGTAGATCAGAAAGAATTACATTTGATGAGTCCCTGATCAGTTAAGCTTCTTTATGAAGCGATTAGTATGAGACCAACTCCTTGTGATCACGCTCTACTGATCATGGCAAAGTATGTGCTGGAGTTATATCATAGATATTATCAGGTCGATGACATCGGACAACCCGATTGTGAGTATGCAACATAGATACCGTCATGAGATACTCACAGATCGTAGCTTGTCATTATATCGTAAGACCAAGGAGTCTTTGTGTGCACTGTGTAATGAATCTCCAAGTTTGACCTAGTCTAACGTTACCTGTAAAAGGGTAGCCATAACGGTTGTGATTGGCTTGGTTATGAATTACATTGATGAACTCGAAAGACGTCTAAGGGATTTATTACTCATTCTCCGGTATGAGAAAGATATCCGTTTAAGCCGCTTGATGATTATGACTGAAGGAATAGCACGGCCGTGCAGGTGATACCTTCGCATCAGTTTTAAGTCATCTCAGATATCAAGAAACAGTGTTTGATAAATTAGGATGACGATTCTATTCCTATTGATCAATCTGGATATCAGTTTGATAAAAGGACAATGACATGTACAATTAAGAGTTTAATAGGGTAAGATATGTAATTAATTGATTTTGAAATTCAAATCAGGTTTTTTTTTTGTTTTAATTTCAAATTAGTTGCAAAATATTTTCCCTTATTTTTCTCTCTAATTTTGGCAACCTCCCCCTATTCCCTCTCCACTTTGCCAGCTCCCTCATGAACTCTTCCTCCATTGTTGTTTTGTCAAAATTCTCAATATACATTCATAGCAAAAGTGTGAGAGAAAACCAGTTTTGGTTGTTGTGCTTGTGTGAACTCAATAGAGAAACACTACATTGTGTTTTTATCGATTTATAAAGGTAATTTTAAGATTTGAAAAGGTTAAAAACATGCTGAATTTTTCATTAAGATCTTCGTCTTGTTTCGATCACCATGGTTACATATGTATCCGCTGCATGAAATTTAACGTTTGGAACCTATGGTGATCTCTTTCATGACAGTCGTCTCTCGCTTATGTGGCCCAGAAGGAAGTGCCGTAACCGAGTCTCACTCGATTCATCAACCTTGAGCCTTTTGGTATTCACATTGTATACCTCATTCTCGTTGATGTCACTAGTTTTCAAAACATAGAGACCGTTAACAAGTAATGCCATCGCGGTCTGAGCGAAGTCCTTTAACTTTCTTCCTAAGCTGATTGTCAACTTTAGCCTTGAACTCTTTGAACTTGTCAAACGAGTCAAACTTATGTCTCATAAGATAGACATAATCATATCCACTGAAAACATCAGTGAATTTGATGAAGTATTCGAATCCCTTCTCGGCTAATGCACTCATGAGCCTGCATACTGTTAGATTTGTGCTCTAGTCTAGTGTCATAAGTTCATTTGTATACAATGATTTATCATTTTTGAAGAAATAAAACGACATTATATTACTAATGTGTTGTAGTAATATATTATATGTAATTTGATCTATATCATTATGTGTGTCATCACTAATAGTAGAACTGTAGATCAGAAAGAATTGCATTTAATGAGTCCCTTATCAATTAAGCTTCATTAAGAAGCGATCAGTATGAGGCTAACTCTTTATGATCACGCTCTACTGATCATGGCAAGGTAGTGCCGGAGTTAGATCATAGATGTCATCAGGGAGGTGATATTGGACGGCCCGATGGTGAGTATGTAGCATAGATGTTGTCATGAGCATACTCACATATCGTAGTTTGTCATTGTATCCTTAGACCGAGGAGTTTTTGTGATCATAGATGTCACCCAATCTAATGTTGCCTGTAAAATGGTAGCCATAAAGGCTTTGATCGGCTTGGGTGTAAGTTACATGAGTGAACTGAAAGAGATCACCATGGGTTCCATTCGATAAATTTCATGCAGCAGAAGTTATGTGACCATGGTGATCGAGAAATACAAAGATCTTAATGAAAATTCAACATGCTATCAACCTTTCAAATCTGAAAAATACCTTTATGAATCGATGGAAACACAATGTTAGTGTTTCTCTATTAGGTCCACACAAGCACCACAACCGAAATGGTTTTCTCTCACACTTTTTCTATGAATGTTCTTGAGAAGCTTTGACAAAAAAAATTGGTGGATGAAGATGGTGAGAGGATTCGGCCAAGAGAGGGAGAAGAAGAGGGGAAGTGGTTGCCAATAGTTGGAGAAAAAGATGGAAGATATTTTGGAATTTTAATTTGAAATAAAATTGAATTTCAAATTAATAATTGCATATCTACCCTTCTTAAACTTCTATTTGCACTTCTTCCCCATTCATCACTTGAATCCCTAAATGGGCTTTAAGTCCGTTTAACTAAAACCCAAATTAAACCCATTAACTTGATATCTAATTTCAGTTTAGACAAAACGATTCAATTTCCTCGAATTGATTTCTTCAACCGTCTGGTTAAAACCTTAGGCCAGAAAACTACCGAATCGTTTTCAATTTTCACCCATAATTATTTGTCATGTATCGTGTTTAATGGGTGTGACCCTCTAGGCTCACGAACAGTTGGCAGATTGGTAAAATTACTATTTTACACTTTCCATCATAAATGGTCTTTAACAAGACATTATGATTACCCAACGTTTGTGGTTATCGATTATTTGACTTAACCTGTTATCGTACATGTCAATATCCTTTTATCAAACCGATATCCAGATTGATCAATAGGCATAGAATGGTCATCCTAATTTATCAATCACTGTTTCTTGATATCTGAGATGACTGAAAACTGATATTAAGGTATCACCTGCACGGCCGTGCTATTCCTTCAATCATACTCACCAAGTGGCCTAAACGGATATCTTTCTCATACCGAAGTATGAGTGATAAATCCCTCAGACGCCTTTTGAGTTCACTAATGCAATAAATATCAAAGCCAATCGAAGCCGTTATAGTTACCCTTTTACAAATAACGTTAGACTAGGTCAAACTTAGGTATTCGTTACATAGTGTACACAAAGACTCCTTGGTCTTAGGATATAATGACAAGCTACGATATGTGAGTATCTCATGACTGGATCTATGCAGCATACTCACAATCGGGTTGTCCGATATCATCGACCTGATGGTATCTATGATATAACTCCAGCACGCACTTTGCCATGATCAGTAGAGCATGATCACAAAGAGTTAGTCTCATACTGATCGCTTGAGAAGAAGCTTAGCTGATCAAGGACTTTATCGAATGCAATTCTTTCTAATCTATAGTTCTACTATAAGTGGTTACACACATTATGACATAGATCAAATCACATTAGATATATTACTACAACACGTTAGTAATATTATGCCTTTTATTATGTAGAATAATGATGTCCGTTACAATATAGATTAGGGAATTACATTGGACTAGGGCACAAACCTAACAATCTCCCACTTGCCCCTAGTTCCAACCTAAGTTCCAATCTACTCCCATAGACTTCACGTGCGCCTCATGCTTAGGCTGCGGTAAAGCCTTTGTCAAGGGATCAACAACATTGTCATCAGTTGATACATAAGTAATCTCCACATCACCGTTATCTATATATTCTCTGATAATGTGATACTTCTTCTGTATGTGTTTAGTTGTGTTGTGGAATCTGGGCTCTTGAGCTAATGCTATGGCCCAGTGTTGTCACACAACAAGCTTACCGGATTAGAAGCTCACGGCATTACATCTAATCCGGTTAGAAAGCTTTTAACCCATACGGCTTCCTTAGCTGCTTCTGCTACAGCTATGTATTCAGCCTCTGTTGTAGAATCGGCAATTGTGGCTTCCTTGAAGCTCTTCCAGCTCAATGCTCCGCCATTTAACACGAATACAAATCCTGCCTGTGATTTGAAATCATCAGGATCTGTCTGAAAACTAGCATCAACATATCCTTTGACTGCTAGTTCTCCATCCTTCCCACCATACACTAGGAATGCGTCTTTAGTTCTCCTTAGATATTTAAGGATACTCTTAACAGCAATCCAGTGCACCTGGCCTGGGTTAGATTGATATCTGCTGGTACAACTTAATGCGAACAAGATGTTTGGTCTCGTGCAAATCATATCATACATGATAGATCCCACAACCGAAGCATATGAGATCTTACTCATTTTGCTTAGCTCATCAGTAGTCTTAGGACTCTGTTGTTTGCTGAGCTTAATGCCATGCCGCATGGGTAGGTATCCCTTCTTAGATTGAAGCATTGAGAATCTTCTCAACACCTTATCTATGTAAGTGCTCTGACTTAGGCCCAATATTCTTTTTGGTCGATCTCTCTAGATCTTGATGCCCAGAATGAAAGCAGCATCACCTAAGTCCTTCATCGAGAAGCATTTTCCTAACTAAACTTTAACCTCAAGCAAGGTTGGGATGTCATTCCCGATGATCAGTATATCATCAACATATAGCACTAGGAATACAATTTTACTCCCACTCTCTTTCTTAAATACGCAAGGTTCACTTTCGTTTTGATAAAATCGAATTCCCTTACGGCTACATCAAAACGAATGTTCCAACTCCGTGAAGCTTGCTTTAATCCATAAATGGATCTAAGCAACTTACAAATCTTTCTGGAATTCTCTAGATCAACAAAACCCTCGGGTTGTGTCATATACACATCCTCTTTTAAGTTCCCGTTAATGAAGGCGGTTTTGACATCCATCTGCCATATCTCATAGTCGTAGTATGCTGCTTTGGCTAGAATTATCCGAATAGACTTGACCATAGCCACAGGTGAAAAAGTCTCGTCATAATCGATACCTTTGATCTGGCGATAACCTTTCGCAACCAGTCTAGCTTTATAGGTCTGAGGTTTTTCATCCATGTCGGTCATAACTTTATAGACCCATTTGCAACCGATGGGTTTTATCCCAGGGGTTTGATCCACCAAGCGCCGGACTTTGTTGTCGGACATGGATATCATTGAAATTATGATCAGCTAGTCGTGCAAGATGCCACACACAATGTTACGTGTGAAGCTATAACGTTGTGTCTGACTTCTTGCGTAGATAACTTTAGGACAGTAAAGATAAAGCTATAGACAATGATACAGCAGATTGTTTACCCAGTTCGGTGCAACGTCACCTACGTCTGGGGGCTCTCAGCCTAGTGGAAAGATTTCACTTATCAGTAATCCGTCAGAACATACAAGTACCTGTGATCACCCCTAGATCTATACTTTACGCTACGTCTTACAGTGCAATCTATCTCAGGGTCTCCCCCTGAATCCAAGAACGTCTTGATTCCACTCTTCGACCAATCGCCTTACTCTGTCGTCTTCAAGTCTTCTTCAAGCTTGGTGGTTGCGTGCAGTCTTCACTCACGACTTCAGTAAACCCTCAATCACCTAACTCTCTATAGTTATGTGATACACAATATCCTAAGCTCAATCTGCAATTTCTCAGCCCGCAAACCTTCACGTCTAAGAACCTTGCAAATTGTTGCTAGGAAACAAATAATAGAACCACACGATTGCTAAGGGGGTAGCCTGAGCTTTTATAGCAATCGTGGATGAGTACTAACCCTAATGGGTTTCCTCTTAAGCGCCGTCTTTCTTCTTTTCAGATTAGGAGTCGTTCTGCAATTTCCTAATCGTCTTCTTGCTTTTCTGCCGAATCTGCACTTTCCTGATTTCTGTCGATCAGGATGTTTGCCGGTACGCTGTCAACAATGTTACACAAGATGTCGTAGAAGATGCTTCGACATTCTTTGTAAGATGTTTCTTCAGTTCCTTTAAAAATCAGCCAATCTCTTAAACCGTCGTAACTACAATCTCCCCCTTTGGCTATTTTTAAGGACAACATTCTTTGTCGCATTCTGCGTCGCATTTGTTGTCTCGTCGATCGGCAGTCTTGTGTCGCGCGTATCATCGCGTCGTCTCTGCGTCGTCGCGTCGTCTCTATCTTTTCGATATCTATACTTTAACTCTTAGTCCCCCTTGCTGGCTCAAAAAGAGCCAAAATATAAACAAATATTGTAACAAATCCGGGAAATAAGCAAAATAAACCCAAACATAACTCACACTCACTCTCAATCAGCAGTCGAGAGTCAGTGTGATACAATGTTCAACAAAATATTACAAAATAAAGTTGTTCAGTAGTTCAAGAATCAGAGAGTTCATGAAATTTAAATAGAGCTATTGCTGGAACTTGCAGTCTCTTCTTCTGTTGCTTCAGTGGAGGCTTCTTGGGTAGCTTCTTCTGGATCATTAGGCAGAGAGGTTGTGTCATCATCTTCAGAGCCCGGAGGAGAATGGATTTTAGCAGGTTGGCGCATTGAGTTCGGCGCTGTGAGAGATGCTTCAGAGCTGTCTTCAAATTGACAATGTCCTCGTCAAGCACAACAATCTCTCGTTCAAGCATAACTGCATCCCTGCTGGTGGTCCTAGTTAGAGGGACGACACTTGTGGCTCGACTGGTCTTTGCCTTGGCTTCTGGCCTGACAAGATCAGGAGCATGCTTCCCCTCAAACAACTTGTGGCTTACCACAATCAGTCCTCCTCTTTTGCCTACCTTATCCGATGTTTTCAACACTCCGGGGTGTTGATGTACAAGCAGTTCAGAGATAAGGGATGGAAAGGTAATGGGAATTTTCACAGCAAGTGATCTAGCATGGAGAATAAGATGATCAATCACAAATTGCCCAAAGTCAAGTTTAGATCCAGTACCTATTTGGTAGATCAGTATTGCCAGCTCAGGTTTGATGGATGATGCGTGGATCAATGGAGCCCAATTTGCTACTCCAATCCGGAAGAGAATGGAGTACTTGGAAGTTAGATCTGATGCTGCCACAGTGCCTTTGGTCGGCCATGTTCTGCTTTTATCTCCGGTAATCTCACGGAGGACTTTGTTTAGGTCGGGTGGTGGCATAGATCGAACCCTCTTCCTTCGCAGGAAGTAATTGATAATGTCAGAGGAGATGTTGAAGCTAATGCCTCTGACATAAACCATCTCAAACTCCGGATCATCTGGAGTTCCAAACCCAATAAGCAGATTTGCAATGAATTCTTTAACCAGGAGGGGATAGTGGTTACCAATGTTTGTGACGGTTCTCATCAATTCTGCCTTCTCCAGGAGCTGTACAATGGCATCTAGTCCAAGCAGCTCCGATGACAGTGTCTTTTCTAGGTACGCCGTTCTTTGAAACACAAACTCCCATCTTTTTGCACCGTCTGCTGAGTGAAACGACACATTGTCGTAAGTGACACTCACAGTGTTCTTGACCGTCTTCAGGGCCTTCTTCTTCTTTTCTTCTTTGGTAGGAACCTTTTCTACTTCATCATCGGTTGCTTCATCTATCAATCTCCTTGTGGAGATCACTTTCTTCCCTTTTTCTTTGGCATACATCTTATTCTTTTTGTTGCCGGGCCCTCCAGCATCCTTGACCTCCTTTCTTTTCCTCGTTTCTTTTAGTTTTCCAACCATAACAGCCAAACTTTCATTTTCTTCTAGAACTTTTTTCTTCAGGGATGACAGCACTGTGTGTGCCGTCTCAGCAGCTTCTTCCGTGACATCTTCTCTAGCATCCAGAGGGTTTTCTTCTGTGTTGTTGGTGGTGGCATCCTTGTTCTTCTCAGCTTCTTCCAGATCGGTCTCTCCGTTTCTGGTTTTTTCTTTCTCTTCTTCTTCCTCGGCTTCTTCCGAGTCAGCGATTTCTTCCTCTACTACAACTTTTTCAGTGGCTTTCGGCATGGCATCTGTTCCTTCTTCTTCTTCTCCTTCTCCTTCCGCAATGCGTTCCAACCCATGACTGACCGGGGTCAGATCCTCCTTTTCTCCTTCTGGACTTATTAGTTCCTCTACCACACCTTCTTGAGGTGGGTCCTGGTTTTCCAGCAGTGATTTCAACAAATCACTGTTCCTAGAAGTATCGGCAGAGATATCGTTACCTGGGATATTTGTTGGTGTTGGAAGTGCGACGATTTGCATGGAGGCTTCTCGACTTTCTTGGCCAAGATCAGTCTCCCTTTCTGGCCCAGTTAGGTCAGACATGGAGAATGTAGAGCTTCCGGTCCGAGACTTTTTGGGAATTCGAGTAAAGACTGGCATTGGGGCTTTCTCTGGTGAAGCATCCTTGGGGATTTCTTCTGACTTCTTCAGGGTTTTTGGCCCTTTAATCCGAACTCCATGCTTATTCGTTTTTGCTTTGCTGCTCTTGGAGTTTTTTGCTTCTTCTTTCTTTGATTCGGAGGCTTTCTTAGGAGCTATCGTGCTTCGTGTTTTCACCATTGTTGTGTAGGTTGCGAGATTTGCAGAGAGTGAATGGTGAAGGAGATGAGAGCAAACACAAGAAGGGGCAGACTAGGTTTAGATTTTGAATAAAAATCGATTCAAATCTTTTAACGTCTGAGCGTATCTTTCCCTTTCTTTTATATGGGCTTTTGGTATGCTTGGCCCAATGGCATTTCTTGGGATTTTGGACCGGTTCATGAAGAGGCACCAACTAACTCCTCTCAACCGTTACTGCAACTTCTTATTATTCACTGATGGTGCACAGACCGAGTGATGATCTGAGATCCTCGAATCTGCTCGCATCTAATGCCTTTGTGAAAATATCAGCAAGTTGCTTCTCTGTAGGAATGTGCTCTAGGATGATCTTCTTATCTTCGACCAATTCTCGAATGAAGTGGTGTCTAATATCAATGTGTTTGGTCTTACTGTGTTGGACAGGATTTTTGGAGATGTTGATAGTACTGACATTATCACAATATAAAGTCATGGCATCCTGTCTGACATTGTATTCGACTAACATCTGCTTCATCCATAGTAGCTGTGTGCAGCTACTCCCAACAGCAATATACTCCGATTCGGCAGTGGAAAGGGAAACACATTTTTGCTTCTTACTAAACCATGATATGAGGTTGTTGCCAAGGAAGAAGCATCCTCCGGATGTGCTTTTCCTATCCGATGTGTTTCCAGCCCAATCGGCATCACAATACCCCACCAAGGTAGAGGATGTGTCGAATGAGTATAACAAACCCAAGTCTGTAGTCCCAGAGATATATCTAATAATTCTTTTGGCTTGGGAGAGATGACTAACCTTAGGATTAGCTTGATATCTTGCACATACTCCTACAGAGTAGGCAATATCTGGTCGACTTGCAGTAAGGTAGAGAAGACTACCGATGATGCTTCTATATAGGTGTTGGTCGACAGCTTCTCCTGGATCATCTTTAGTTAGCTTGACATGTGTAGCTGCTGGTGTCCTTTTATGTGAGGCTTTCTCTAGCCCAAACTTCTTAACAATATTCTTCGCATATTTGCTCTGAGATACGAAGATGCTATCCTTTTGTTGTTTGATTTGGAAGCCTAGAAAATAGGTAAGCTCTCCCACCATGCTCATCTCGAATTCTGATTGCATCTGTTGAACAAATATCTCTACCATCTTGCTTGACATCCCTCCAAACACAATGTCATCGACATAGATTTGAGCTATCATTAAATTCCCGTCTTCATTCTTCACAAATAGGGTCTTGTCGACTCCTCCTCTAGTGTAGTCGCTTTGGATGAGGAATTTTGTGAGCCTTTCATACCAAGCCCTTGGTGCTTGTTTCAACCCATAAAGAGCTTTCTTGAGTTTATACACATGATCAGGATAGTGAGGATCAACAAATCCTTTGGGTTGTGACACATATACTTCTTCGTTGAGGTCCCCATTCAAGAATGCACTTTTGACATCCATCTGGTAGAGCTTTATCTGTAGATGGCATGATATCCCTAACAGGAGACGAATTGCTTCAAGTCTTACCACAAGAGTAAAGGTCTCATCGAAGTCGACACCCTCAATTTGAGTATACCCTTGAGCAACTAACCTGGCTTTGTTGCGGGTGATGTTGCCAAGCTCATCGGATTTGTTCTTGAAGATCCATTTAGTGCCTATGATGTTTCCTTCACTTGGTTTGGTCACCAGTTCCCATCCCTGATTTTTCTCAAATTGAATCAGCTCTTCTTGCATTGCATTGACCCAATACTCATCATTGATGGCTTCATTGATGTTTTTGGGTTCTGTCTTTGAAACGAAGCAAATATTGCCTATCATCTGTTGTAGTCTTCAGGAGCTTTTGACCGAGTTCGTATGCCTTCATTCAGATTTCCAATTACTCCAGAGATAGGATGATTAGTCTGGGTTCTCCGCGAGGGATTCTTGTTGCTGGTTTCAGGAACTCCTTTGTCATGATCGACATTTGGGCTAGCATCATCAGTTTCTGTTTTACTGCTGGCATTTTCTCTAACATCAGTAATGACATTCCTTCTGACATTGTTGGGAGGATAGGCTCCGTCTTCGTCCGTCATCTTCTGAAGCATCTTCGCAGTCATCATCAATAATAACATTGATTGATTCCATCATGGTTTTGGTTCGTTTGTTGAAGACTCGGTATGCGCGACTATTTCTTGAGTAGCCAAGGAAGATGCCTTCATCGCTTTTTGGGTCAAGCTTTTGACGAGGCTCTCTATCACCTAGAATATAACAAGTGGAGCCAAAGATATGGAAGTACTTAACATTGGGCTTTCTCCCCCTCCATATTTCATAATGAGTCACTGACATACCTGGTCTGAGAGTGACTCGATTGTGGATATGGTAAGCTGTGTTAAGTGCTTCTGCCCAAAAGTGAGTTGAGATGTTCTTAGCTATCATCATTACTCTAGCCATCTCCTGTAGAGTTCTGTTTTTGCGCTCAACAATGCCATTCTGTTGGGGAGTGATTGGTGCTGAGAATTCATGCGCTATCCCTTCTGAATTGCAGAAGTCTGCAAACTTGCTATTTTCGAACTCTTGACCATGATCGCTTCGAAGGCGGATGATTTTGCCAATGGTCTCTCCTTTTTCTCGTTGGACCTGAATGCACAGATTCTTGAAGATCGAGAAGGTGTCTGATTTGTCACGAGGGAAGTCAACCCAAGTGTATCGTGAGTAATCATCTACACATACAAAAACATATCGTTTTCCCCCAAGTCTTTCAACTTGCATTGGTCCCATGAGGTCAACATGTATCAGCTCAAGTACCCGAGAGGTGGTGATATGCTGAAGCTTCTTGTGTGACATCTTGGTTTGCTTACCAATCTGACATTCCCCGCAGATCTTTCCTTCTACTATTTTCAGGTTTGGGATTCCTGTAATTGCCTGCTCTGAGATTGCCTTCTGCATACTTCTAAGATTTAGATGTCCAAGCTTTCGGTGCCATAGTTTTGTTTCTTTTGCTTTGGAGACAAGGCACTTGGTCGCTTCGATATGTGTCTCGGGAGACCAGATATAGCAATTATCCGTTGAGCGAACACCTTGTAGAATAGTGACCTGATCGAAGTTTTTAACTATACAGGCTTCTTTAGTGAATTTCACTTCTAAATCCTGATCACAGATCTGACTGATGCTAATCAGGTTTGCCTTAAGTCCTTCTACAAGTAATGCTTCAGTCAGGCAAGTGGCTCCTGGATGCTTGAGCACTCCTTTTCCAATGATTCGAGCTCGAATCCCATCTCCAAACGTAACAAAGCAGTTTGTATATAATTTCAGATTGGAGAGAAACTATGGAGTACCTGTCATGTGTCGCGAACATCCACTGTCGAGATACCAGTCCTTGTTTGTTGAAGCACTTAAGGATGTATATGCAACATTAGCTCGATAGACCAGGTTCTTAGGTCTCCATTCAAGGCGGGATGTCTTCGGAGGAGATGCGAGATGCCTTTAATATTTCCTTTGTGGTAGCTGAGCTTGCTTCCTCTCAAGAAGTTGAAAACAAAAAGGTCTGATGTGACCTGGTTGACCACAGTAATGACATATCCATTGATATTGATAAGCTGGTCTTCTGTAGCTTTGTTGTCTTCGTGGAGGATGTCTTCTGGCAGTTACTTGACAAGAACAGGTTGTAGACGATGTTATGGCTTTTGTTGTAGGTCGTCCTGTAGGATGTGTTGGGGCATCTAGTAGTTTCTTGTCAGCCATGGCTTGTTGTGGGATAAACTTTGTCACTGCTGTTGAGGGGACAGCATGTGTGTACCCTAGTCCCATCGTATCTTTGGACTGTTTTCTCACTGATAGAATCTTGTCCAGGCTATCTATGCTAGGATTCATCATCTTTACCGATTTAGTCATGATTCTAATTTCTCCATTGAGTCTGGTGATTTCTCGTTTTAGCTCCACGATCGTCTCTAGAAATCTAGACTTGTCGCTGGTAAGACTAATAATCCTTTCGCCTTGTTGATCAAGTATCAGAGTTTCCTTGATCCATCTGGTATGCAAGCCTTTGTATGCCTCGACTAGTTGCTCTTTAGTCCAATTCTCATTTGGAGTAGGATCATCATTGATATTGGCAGCATTATCATCATTATATGCAGGAGTAGTGGTAGTGAATGCAACAAAGTTGCTTACCTCTTCAGATCCGCTATCTTCATTGTCATCATCTGATAGGGTGGCATTGTATCCACGTTTTTGTTGTTTGAGGAAATTTGGACATTCTCTACGGAGGTGGTCGAATCCTTCACATTCATGACATTGAAGTCCTTTGCTTTTGTTCTCTTCCCCACTCCTGTTTGGTCTGTCAAGACTTCCTCCAGCTTGAGCTTTTTGTGGAGCTTTGTTTCTAGCATTTGCCGTGACATTCTGTCCACCCATTCGACTAACTCTTCTCATGGCTTTGTTGTAGTTTTTTGTAAGAAGGGCCATTGTAGCATCGATGTCTTCATCAGAATCGGAATCTTCAAGATCTGGTTGCTTGAGTGTTGAGCTTTTGAAAGCAACTCCTTTGTTCCTTTTGTCGATGTTGGGTAGAGACAACTCATAGGTCATTAGAGACCCCATCAGCTCATCAAATTTCAAGACCTTGAGGTCATGAACTTCCTCAATTGCTGTGATCTTCATCTTAAACCCAGGGCTAAGAGCTCGCAGGGTTTTTCTTACCAATTTTTCATCAGACATTGGTTCTCCCAGAGAGTAGGATTCATTGGCTAGATCACGAATACGAACATTGAAATCTGCAATTGATTCGTCTTCTTTCATGATGAGGGCTTCGAAGTTGGTAGTCAGGTACTGCAGCTTTTGTTCTCGAACCTTAGTTGTTCCTTCATATGCAACAGGCAGGATGTCCCATGCTGATTTGGCAGTTGTGCATGTGTTGATCAGTCTGAACACGTTTTTGTCAACACCATTGAAGATAGCATTCAGAGCTCGAGAATTTCCAGTCATTCTTCATCTTCATCATCAGTCCAGTCTTTTTCTGGTTTTGGTCCGATAGGATTGCCATCACTGTCACTGAGTTGTGGTGCATTCCAACCATTGATTACAGCCTTCCATGTCTTGTTTTCTAGTGACTTCATGAAGGCACACATTCGAGCCTTCCAATAGCCATAGTTGCTTCCATCTAGAACAGGTGGTCGATTTATGGATCCTCCTTCTTTGGTATTGTCCATCTTTGATCAAAATATTTGTTTAGGACCTTCACCTAAAGCTATAGGTGCCCCCTCTAATACCAATTGAAATTATGATCAGCTAGTCGTGCAAGATGCCACACACAATGTTACGTGTGAAGCTATAACGTTGTGTCTGACTTCTTGCGTAGATAACTTTAGGACAGTAAAGATAAAGCTATAGACAATGACACAGCAGATTGTTTACCCAGTTCGGTGCAACGTCACCTACGTCTGGGGGCTCTCAGCCTAGTGGAAAGATTTCACTTATCAGTAATCCGTCAGAACATACAAGTACCTGTGATCACCCCTAGATCTATACTTTTTGCTACGTCTTACAGTGAAATCTATCTCAGGGTCTCCCCCTGAATCCAAGAACGTCTTGATTCCACTCTTCGACCAATCGCCTTGCTCTGTCGTCTTCAAGTCTTCTTCAAGCTTGGTGGTTGCGTGCAGTCTTCACTTATGACTTCAGTAAACCCTCAATCACCTAACTCTCTATAGTTATGTGATACAAAATATCCTAAGCTCAATCTGCAATTTCTCAGCCCGCAAACCTTCACGTCTAAGAACCTTGCAAATTGTTGCTAGGAAACAAATAATAGAACCACACGATTGCTAAGGGGGTAGCCTGAGCTTTTATAGCAATCATGGATGAGTACTAACCCTAATGGGTTTCCTCTTAAGCGCTGTCTTTCTTCTTTTCAGATTAGGAGTCGTTCTGCAATTTTCTAATTGTCTTCTTGCTTTTCTGCCGAATCTGCACTTTCTTGATTTCTGTCGATCAGGATGTTTGCCGAGACGCTGTCAACAATGTTACACAAGATGTCGTAGAAGATGCTTCGACATTCTTTGTAAAATGTTTCTTCAGTTCCTTTAAAAATCAGCCAATCTCTAAAACCGTCGTAACTACAAATATCATTTCCTCATTCATGGCGTTCTGCCATTTTTCGGAGTCTGGACTGATCAAAGCTTGTCTGTAGGTTTCTGGATCATCCTGATCCACCAACATCAAGTCATTTCCTTCAGTGGCTAGAAAGCCATATCTGATAGGAACTTGACGAGATCTCTCAGACCTTCTTGGACCATCTGAAATAGGTGTGGGGATTGGTTCTTGATCAATGACCTGTTCTGGCTCCTGTATTTCTACATTCGGCATAGTAGGTTGTTCTGTATCTTCTTGAATTTCTTCAAGATGCACGACACTCCCACTAGCACTTTTGGAAATAAATTCCTTTTCCAAAAATACCCCTCCTCGAGCAACAAAAACTTTGTTCTCGCTGGGTTTGTAGAAATAGTACCTCCTTGTTTCTTTGGGGTACCCCACAAAGACACATTTATCTGATTTGGGTTCGAGCTTATCGCCTAGCAGACGCTTGACGTAAGCTTCACATCCCCAAATATTAAGGAAAGCTAATAAGGTTTCTTCCCGTTCCATACTTCGTATGGAGTTCTTTCCACTGCCTTTGTAGGAGCCCGATTCAATATGAATGCGGCCGTTTCTAGGGCATAGCCCCAGAAGGAGATAGGGAGGTCAGCCTGACTCATCATTGATCGAACCATGTCAAGCAGGGTCTGATTTCTCTGTTCGGATACACCATTCATTTGAGGTGTTCCAGTCGGAGTCAATTCAGAGAGGATCCCACACTCCTTTAAATGACTGTGAAATTCTTGGTCTAAGTACTCGCCGCCTCGGTCAGATCGAAGCGCCTTTATACTTTTATCAAGTTGGTTCTGTGCTTCGTTCTGGAACTCTTTGAAATTGTCAAAGGTTTCCGATTTATGTCTCATAAGATAAAATACCCATATCTACTGAAGTCATCAGTAAATGTAATGAAGTAGTGAAAACCTTTTATGGCCTGAGTGCTCATAGGCCCACATACATCGGAATGTATGAGACCCAATAAGTCACTAGCCCTTTCACCTAAACCGGCAAAAGGTGCTTTGTCATTTTTCCCATAAGGCATGGCTCGCATCTCTCAATTAAAGTGAATTCAAACGGACTTAGAAGTCCACACTTGTGAAGTGTTGAGATGCGTTTTTGGCCTATATGGCCTAAGCGGCAGTGCCATATCACAGTCTGGTTTAAATCACCGGATTTTACCCTTTTGTCACTTATATTAAAAATCGAGCTAGTGTCAGTGTTTTGAATATTAAGAATACATAAACCACCAACCAATGAAGCATTGCAATAAAACATATTATTCTTGAAAATATTGAAAATTCCATTGTTAATTAGGAAAACAATATCCTTCCTTGTCTAGCGCGGATGTAGAAATAATATTCCTGCGAAACGCAGGTACACAATGAACATTGTTTAAGAACAAAACTAGCCCACTGGGAAAATTGAGACTAATATCTCCTACTGCAGTTGTCAAGACTTGATTGCCGTCACCAACTTGTAGGTCCGTCTCGCCCTTGCCCACTTCTCTTCTACTTCCTAGAGCCTGCACATTAAAACAAATGTGAGATTCTGCACCGGTATCAAGTACCCAAGAATCTGTAGATAAACTGAGATTGAGCTCAATAACAAAATTACCTGATCCTGAAGATGTGGAAGCTCCAATCTTCCTAAGAAACAGCTTGTGTTTCTTACAATCCTTTTTCCAGTGCCCCTGTCCTTGGATATAGAAGCAGATGACATCCTTCTTAGGATTCTCAACAGCCTTTGGAGCTGCTAGACCCTTAGGTTGTCGAATCTTTCCTGCTAGGTGCATAAGGGCCTTATCCTTACCCAGGCTGGCTTTCTTGAAGCTCACTTGCTTGTTGACCATAAGAACCTCCTTGGTCTTGCCCTTGAGGTTCTTTTCAGCAGTCACGAGCATACCATGAAGCTCTGTCACAGTCTTATCCATGACATGCATATTGTAATTTCCAACGAAATCACGATATGTCTCTAGAAGTGAATGCATCACAAATTCTGCAGACATTTCCTTATCCACAGTATGACCGAGTCTTGTCAAGTGTTCCAAAAGACGTTTCATCTTAAGGACATGTGGACTGACAGGAGCTCCAACCTTCACCTTGCAAGACATCAGTTCACTGAAAGTATCGTATCTTTCGACACGCGCTTTCTCTTTGAACATTTTCTCGATCTCTGCCATACAGGCTTTTGGGATCATCGGAAATGTCCAAGAACTGTTTTTGCAAGTTAGGCACCATACTGCCCATCATGATGCACTGCACGTCGATCCGGTCGCTAAGGAATTTCTGGTAGGTATCCCTTAGCGCCCTTGAGGCGTTCAGTGCTGGTTCAGTAGGTGCTTGTTCCTGGGTAAGGATATAATCCTTACGGTCATGCTTGAGAACGAGTCTCAAGTTCCGATACCAATCGAGAAAGTTTACGCCGTTAAGCTTATCATGCTCGATTAGTGACCTAAGCGCGTTGTTACCAGAATGATTCGTGTTTGCCATTTTATATTTACACAGTAAACAAATTTTAATCAGTATTAATTAAAATTGAAGTTGGAGATTAAGTTATAAAACACTTTCTGGTTCTAACTTTAGAATTTGAACCAGGATCCCATCATACTCTCAATTGAAGTGAACGGAGGCTCACTACTCCAATTGAGAGCATCAAGGTAGGAATACATCCATCTACAAGACCATGTAGTTCCTAGCTAGGGTCTGTATTTGTAAGTACGTGGCATACCCTATACTGATACCCTAGGTCAGCCCTAGCTGACAATCGTAGACAAGTCTACCAAGCTTGAACTATGGATAGAACTAATGTGGCTACTACGCGGAGGCGCACGCACCTACACAGAACTACCCATCTCATCCAGACCTTTTCTTCATGAATGTTACGCGGAGGCGTACTGACATCCATAGGGTCAAAGCCCTTTTGAGTGCCCAAACTTGGATGGTGTCACGCTTGACTTGTAATTATTTGCGTTTAAGTGAATTATAAAAGTCTGATTGTATATCGATACAATCTTAATCTGGAATCATCAATTGCAAATTCATGCAAAGATGATCCCTTAGCAGGTTACATGCGAGTATGATTAAATTCCGATTTTAATCTTTGCATGTGGGTAATAGCAAATCATACATGAACTTGTATATTTAAACTATCATACATTCATACATTCAAACATATAAATGTAATGATAAATATATGCTTAGCTAAGCCCATCTTAAGTTCCTAAGAATCTAGCAATACTGATCCTAAAGACATGGTCTTCAAGATCCAAACTTGCTACATTCTTGTGAACTCCCACTGGCTTCGAGCCTCCTCCAATCCGAGTCTTCTTCTTGACTTGCTTCTTGTGTCAGTCTTCGTGATTACAAATTTAAATAAATAAAATGAAATACAAATCACGACACGCAGGCCGTATTTACTACAACCCAAAATTAAGCAACACACAGGTTGCAAAACCAAAATTAAAATGCAAGTCTAGAGGGCTTAGCTAGCATCATGTGGAAAACATCATGTAATCAAAGATCACGTGTACACTCAACATGTTTATAAAACAAAAAAATTTTGCAAATTTTATCTTTCTTAAGTGTGGAAAAATTCCGGTTTATTGAAACCGGATGGTTCAGTTAATTAATTGATTTTTGAACCGGTTCTCGCTGGTTTATCGAAACCGAACCAAATCTGAAAATTTAATTTTTCAGGGTTTCAAATTATTCTCGCGAACCAGTCGGTTCAGCTCGAATCTGGTCGAGTCGAACCGGCCCAACCGAGGTCGGCCGCAGAAGCAACCACGGTGGCCCGCGAATGCTGTCGAGGTCGCCCGCGGGGCTTACCGTGGTCGACCACGGGAGCGACCATGGTAGCCCGCGAGGGCTGCCATGGTCGCCCGCGAGGCAACCATGGTGGCTCGCGAGGGCAGCCATGGTCGCCCGCATGGGCAGACCGTGGTCGCCCGCGACAGCGACCATGGTCGCCCGTGAGGGCTGCTATGGTTGCCCGTAGGTGACCCTTGGTGCCGACCATGGTCTGCCCTAGGGTATTCCATGGTCCACCAAGGATCTTGACCCTGGTCAGCCATGGCTCGGCCATGGCTAACCCGAAACTTCAAAAAAATATTTTCCACTTTTTCCAAAAATCAATTAAATCTGAAATTTTTTTCAATTTACATGCATGCTAAGGTGATGAACATATAAACTAAAAAAGAACAGAATTAAACATGTTGAAAACTTCATAACAACCATGCTCTGATACCACTGAAAGAGATCACCATGGGTTCCATTCGATAAATTTCATGCAGCGGAAGTTATGTAACCATGGTGATCGAGAAATACAAAGATCTTAATGAAAATTCAACATGCTATCAACCTTTCAAATCTGAAAAATACCTTTAAGAATTGATGAAAACACAACGTTAGTGTTTCTCTATTAGGTCCACACAAGTACCATAACCAAATGGTTTTCTCTCACACTTTTGCTATGTTTGTTCTTGAGAAGCTTTGACAAAAAAATGGTGGATGAAGATGGCAAGAGGATTCGTCCAAGAGAGGGAGAAGAAGAGGGGAAGTGGTTGCCAATAGTTGGAGAAAAAGATTGAAGATATTTTGGAATTTTAATTTGAAATAAAATTGAATTTCAAATTAATAATTGCATATCTACCCTTCTTAAACTCCTATTTGCACTTCTTCCCCATTCATCACTTGAATCCCTAAATGGGCTTTAAGTTCGTTTAACTAAAACCCAAATTAAACCCATTAACTTGAGTTCTAATTTCGGTTTAGAATAAACGGTTCAATTTTCTCGAATTGATTTTTTCAACCGTCTGGTTAAAACCTTAGGCCAAAAAACTACCTAATCGTTTTCAATTTTCATCCATAATTATTTGTTATGCATCGTGCTTAATGCGTGTGACCCTCTAGTCATACTCACCAAGTGGCCTAAACGAATATCTTTCTCATACCGAAGTATGAGTGATAAATCCCTCAGATGCCTTTCGAGTTCACTAATGCAATAAATATCAAAGCCAATCGAAGCCGTTATAGTTACCCTCTTACAGATAACGTTAGACTAGGTCAAACTTAGGTATTAGTTACATAATGTACACATAGACTCCTTGGTCTTAGGATATAATGACAAGCTACGATATGTGAGTATCTCATGACTGGATCTATGCAACATACTCACAATCGGGTTGTCCGATAACATCGACCTGATGGTATCTATCATATAACTCCGGCACGCACTTTGCCATGATTAGTAGAGCATGATCACAAGGAGTTAGTCTCATACTGATCGCTTTAGAAGAAGCTTAGCTGATCAGGGACTTTATCGAATGCAATTCTTTCTGATCTACAGTTCTACTATAAGTGGTTACACACATTATGAGATAGATCAAATCACATTAGATATATTACTACAACACATTAGTAATATTATGCCTTTTATTATGTAGAATAATGATGTCCGTTACAATATAGATTAGGGAATTACATTGGACTAGGGCACAAACCTAACATGAACTCGAAAGACGGTTAAAGGATTTATCCCTCATACTCCGATATGGGATTGATATATGTTTAGGCCACTTGATGAGTATGACTGAAAGATATTCTATGGCCATGCGGGAGATACTTTGTATCAATTTTTGTTGCTACGTTTAATAGTTGGCATGATTTTTTAGCGGAAAAGTAAGAAGTCGAGCAACATGTTGCATGACGTGTGGAGCGACTTGTTACAAGACAGATTAGGAAAGAACTGAAAGCTTTCCTATTTCGACAAAGCTTGGAGCGAAAAGAGAAAGACGCCACGGAGACTTGGAGCGCAAGAGAGTGACGTCGACAAGTCAGACGACTTCCAGCTGGCAGTTACAGGTCAGCAAAAGGCAGCAACCAGACTTGCCTGATTTCATCAGCAAGTCAGAACAGGCAAGACGACTTCCAGCTGTCATGGAAGGCGGCAACAACTTGCCTGATCATCCGTTAGCAGATCATCCGTTCCTGTTCTAACAATTGCAAGATTTCTCAGAGCTCTTAACCGTGCACCATCGGCGTGTTGAGAGGCTGATGAATATTCGCTAGAACGGATCTTTGCTCCGGTCAAACATCAAGTCGCGAAGACGAAGTGTTTGGATCGGTTAGGGTTTTTGTTTGTGATTGAAGATTCACAACTCCGTCAAGAAGACAACGACACCAAGCATAGGAGCTTGCTCGAAGGGTGGAATTGAGGGAATCTCAAAGACAGGGGGAGAGGCTCCTGGTCGAGGTGATTCACGGTGAGATCTATAGTAGCTTAGGACAATAGCTTCTGTGATAGCTAGTTGGGCTTGAAGTTGTAGTATTGACTACCTGATAGTGAAAAACCTTTCCACTAGCAAAGTGCCCCCAGACGTAGGTGCGGAGTCACCAAACTGGGTAATCATCTCTGGTGTCGTGATTATTATCTGTCTATTACTTTGCTTATTGTTTCCACAAGAAGTCGATACACAAGTTACAGACTTTGTGTTCGACTTCCTGACTCGGCTACGATTCAGAATTTCAATTGGTATCAGAGGAGGCACCTTAATCTCTTAGGTGATTTTCCTGTAAAAATCTGAGTAGCTAATATGGATTGAAAGGAAGGAGGATCTGTCAATCGTCCGCCGGTACTCGACGGAAGAAACTATGGTTATTGGAAAGCACGGATGTGTGCTTTCCTGAAGTCCCTCGATAGCAAAACCTGGAAGTCTGTCATCAATGGCTGGGAGGAACCTTACTATTCGGATGCTCATGGAAATCAAACCAGCATCAAACCAGAAAAGGAGTGGAGCATGGAAGAAGATGAAGCCGCCCTAGGTAATTCTCGTGCACTCAATGCTATCTTTAATGGAGTAGACAAAAATGTGTTTCGACTCATCAACACATGCACAAGTGCCAAAATTGCCTGGGACACACTTGTTGTGGCTTACGAGGGTACTTCTAAAGTCAAAGAGCAGAAGTTACAGTACCTCACGACTAACTTTGAGGCTCTGACCATGAATGACGACGAGACTATTGCGGAATTTAATGTGCGCATCAAGGATCTGGCCAATGAATCATATTCACTTGGCAAGCCTATGACCGATGAAGATTTGGTCAGAAAGACACTGAGAGCCCTAAGTTCCAGATTCAAGATGAAGATCACCGCCATCGAAGAAGTCCATGACTTAAAGACACTAAAGTTTGATGAATTCATGGGCTCACTAATGACTTTCGAGCTCTCCCTACCTCCTATTAAGAAGAAACTTAAAGGTGTGGCTTTCAAAAGTTCTAATCAGAAGAACTCAACACACTCTGAGTCGGATAGTGACATCGAGGAAACTATCGCCATGATGGCCAAAAACTACAACAGAGTCATGAAAAGATTTGGCCAGATGACAGGAAGAAAAGTCACCCGAGAAGTCAGAGACAAGCCACAGCACAAGTTTCAGAAGCTCGACATCACAGCTAACGATGGAGGATGAGGAGAACGATCAGGTAAAGGCGCTCAGTGCTTTGAATGTGAGGGGTATGGACACATACAGAGAGAATGTCCCAACTTCTTAAAGAAACAGAAGAAGGGATTCAATGCCTCTCTAACTGACGATAAAGATGAGGAAGATAGTGACCTTGAGCATACAAGTAACTATGTGGCTTTCACTTCCTCCACAATAGATCAACCAACTGAAAGATCAAAGAAGTGTGACTCTGATGATGAGCTATCCGATGAGACTCTCAACAACGCGTACAACGAATGGTATGTCAAGTGGCTTGAAGACTCTCAGGTAATCGAAAAACAGAACGCTCTCAGTCTTACTCTTAATGAAGACAAGTCAAGACTTCTTGAGACGACTATTGATCTCAAAAAGAAAGTTGCTCGACTAAAAGGCGAGTTAGAGCAGGTCACCAAGTCTGTAAAGATGATGAATCCAAGTACTGATACTCTGGACCAAATACTTTCGATCGAAACCATCAAGAAATATGGAAGGTCTTGGATATTCGAAAGAAGCCTCATCATCGCACACCATCTTCGTTCCTCAGAAGTCTGTCCCCCAGAAGTCTCGTCAGAAGTCTCCTAACTTCACGGCAGACCAAGCGACCAAAAAGCCTTCTACACTGGCCGCGTCAAAAACCCAGAACGAAAGACATAACTGGGTTTGTCATCACTGTGGACGAAGAGGACATATTCGACCCTTCTGCTATCAGCTATATGGGAAGAGCTCGGTCAAGAAAAGGACCACCGTCAAGAAAAGCCAACCTCGGAAGGAATGGCGAGTCAAAGAGGTAAACTATCGAGCTAACATCGCGTACACCGCTTTAAAGACCTCAACCAGCAACGATTGGTACTTCGATAGTGGATCCTCTCGACATATGACGGGTAATAGCTCCTTCTTGGTCACTTTAACACCATGCACAAACAGCTTCGTCACTTTTGGAGATGGTGTAAAAGCTAGAGTGCTCGGGAAAGGAAAACCCAATCTTCCCAACTCTCCATGTCTGAAAGAAGCTCTGCTAGTAGAAGGTCTCACAGCAAACCTCATCAGCATAAGCCAAATATGTGATTTAAATCTGGATGTCCACTTCACTCGTGACAAGTGCTCGGTCAAAGACGAACAACAGAAGGAAGTCATGATAGGCCACAGGTCCCTTGACAACTGCTATCTATGGTCTCCAACAGTCAGTACCGTGCCAGCCAAGTGCCTTTTATCCAAAGCTCAAGAGACAAAACTATGGCATCAAAAACTTGGTCACATCAATTTGAGGAGTATGCAAGAGATTCTCTCTGAAAAGGCGATCATTGGAGTTCCCAACCTTAAGATCATTGAAGGAAAAATCTGTGGAGAATGCCAGATTGGGAAACAAGTCAAGACGTCACACAAGAAGGTACAACATCTTACAACTTCTCGTGTTCTAGAACTTCTTCATGTTGACCTTATGGGACCCATGCAAGTAGAAAGTCTAGGAGAAAAGAAGTACATATTTGTATGTGTAGACGACTTCTCAAGGTACACATGGGTAGATTTCATTCGAGAGAAGTCAGATACCTTCTCAGTCTTTGAAGCCTTATGTCGAAGAGTTCAACGAGAAAAGGGAGAAGTTATTGGGAAAGTCGTTCGACTTCGGAGCGATCATGGAAAGGAGTTTGAGAACATCAGCTTCACAAACTTTTGTGATGCTGAAGGAATCGCCCATGAATTCTCTGCTCCCATCACTCCTCAGCAAAACGGAATCGTTGAAAGAAAGAATCGCACTCTTCAAGAGATGGCAAGAGTCATGATGTTAGCCAAAGACATCCCGCAACACTTCTGGGCTGAAGCTTTGAATACGGCATGCCATATTCATAATAGAGTGACTCTTTGCCCTAGAACTTCGCTCACTCTTTATGAAATATGGAGGGGGAGAAAGCCGAATGTCAAATACTTCCACATCTTTGGATCGGTCTGCTACATACTCGCAGATAGGGAACCTCAACGCAAGTTGGACCCTAGAAGCGACGAAGGCATCTTCCTCGGATACTCCAGAAATAGTCGAGCGTTTCGGGTATTCAACAAACGCACCCGGACTATCATGGAATCCATCAATGTCGTAATTGATGATGACAATAACGAGCAAACAAGTGACGAGGACGAAGAAGTCCTGAATCTCTCAGGAGAAGTCAGACCAGATGTCAGACCAGAAGTCAGACCAGAGGTCAAGAACGATGAGCACAACAAAGAGTCTGAAGACGAAAGCCAAATCATCCTGGATGAAGAGGCAAATCCTACACGGCAAAGAGCTCTGTCAAGAAGAATTCAGAAGTATCATCCACCCAGGGATGTGATTGGAGACATTAATGAGGGAGTTCAGACTCGACAAAAAGCATCTCTTGACCGCCAAGAACTGATAGGTAACATGTGCTTTATTTCCAAAATTGAGCCAAAGAATTTACAAGAGGCCATCAATGATGAATACTGGGTCTGCGCGATGCAAGAAGAATTGGTTCAGTTTGCAAGGAATGAAGTCTGGGAACTTGTACCCAAACCTGACAATGTCAATGTCATCGGGACAAAATGGATATTCAAAAACAAATCTGACGAACAAGGAAACATCACTCGAAACAAAGCGAGACTGGTGGCTCAAGGGTACACACAAGTCGAAGGAGTCGACTTTGAAGAAACCTTTGCTCCGGTAGCCAGACTGGAAGCCATACGACTTCTTCTCGGCATCGCATGTCATCTGCGCTTCAAACTCTATCAGATGGATGTAAAGAGTGCCTTCCTTAATGGAAATCTAAACGAAGAAGTCTATGTAGCCCAACCAAAGGGATTCGAAGACCATAACTCTCCGCACCATGTCTACAAGCTAAAGAAAGCTCTCTACGGTCTCAAACCAGCTCCACGAGCATGGTATGAACGTCTTACCCAATTTCTTGTACAGAATGGCTATATTTGAGGGGGAGTAGACAAAACTCTCTTTGTGAAGAAGGAAGGAAAGGACATCATGATAGCTCAAATATATGTCGACGACATTTTATTTGGAGGGAAGTCAGACAAGATGGTGGAACGCTTCGTTCAACACATGCAGTCTGAATTTGAGATGAGTATGGTCGGTGAGCTCACATATTTCCTAGGCTTCCAGATCAAGCAGATGTCAGATGGAATATTTATCTACCAGAGCAAATACGCAAAGAACATTGTCAAGAAGTTCGAGTTAGAAAAGGCTTCACACAAGAGGACTCCTATTGCCACACATGACAAGTGCACGAAGGACGAGATGGGAGAACCAGTTGATCAAAGTCTTTATCGAAGCATAATAGGAAGTCTCCTCTATTTGACAGCAAGTCGACCCGACATTGCTTATTCTGTGGGAGTCTGTGCTAGATATCAAGCCAATCCAAAAGTCAGTCACTTGGCTCATGCAAAGAGGATCATAAGGTACATCTCAGGAACCTATGAATTGGGATTACTATATTCCTTTGATACCTCTCCTACTCTGGTTGGATATTGTGATGCTGACTGGGCGGGAAGCACACCAGATCGAAGAAGCACCTCTGGAGGTTGTTTCTACCTGGGGAACAACCTTGTATCATGGTTCAGCAAAAAGCAAAATTGTATTGCTTTGTCTACTGCCGAGTCCGAATATATCGAAGCTGGAAGTAGCTGTACTCAGTTTCTTTGGACGAAACAAATGTTGGCAGAATATGGAGTCAAGCAAGAAGTCATGACTTTGTTCTGTGACAATATCAGTGCAATCAACATCTCGAAGAACCCAGTGCATCATAGCAAGACAAAGCATATTGACATCAGGTACCACTTTATTCGAGAGCTTGTAGAAGACAAGAAAATAAAGCTCGAATACCTACCCACTGAGAAACAAGTCGCTGACATCTTTACAAAAGCATTAGATGCTAAAAGGTTTGAAAGTCTGAGGTCAACCCTTTGACTTTGCTGTCTAGAATAGCCAGAAGTCAAGCAAGAAGAGGAAGAGCTTTTAGTTGATTTTACTCTTTCTCTCGATCAGGACCAAACAGGGTCCACAAAATCAAGTCGGGCCCAAATCCTTTTATCAAAAGCCCGTTAGTCCTTTTTGAATTTTGGGAATGATTACGATCTGACTATCCACCTATCAGAAATCATTGTGTTCAACTCCCACAGACTCTGCACCTCCTCCATCATTTGAAATCGCTAGGGTTTCTCAGATCAAAAAGCTTAGCAAAAATTTGCTTTCCCCCACAAAGAACAAAATCCTAGCTAAATGGTTGGTACTCGCAGCGGTAGAATACCATCTGCTTCAAAAGTACTTCGAGCAAAGATGAGGGCAAAAGTCATTGCCAAGAAATTATCTGCCTCCAAATCGACTAGAACCAAGCATGGAGTAAGGATCCGAGGAGGAAGAGGCTTAGGGGAAACTTCGGCAACACCTCAGGATGTAACAAGCTCGCCCCCATTTGTTACGCCGGAAGACACAATCCCCGTCGCTGAGAAGGACGACGCTCTAGCCGCTTCTGCAAACATTGAAGAAGACGCTTCTCTCTCTACTCCGACTCCAACACGAGGTAAATCTGCTATCCTTTCTGAAGAAAACTTAGAAGAAAGCCTGCCTGAAGAGGGTTTAGAAACCCTTGTTCCTGAAGTCCACGACACTAGCACCGAGGACCAACCTAGCCTCTCTAAGTCGACACCCGCACCAGAGAAATCTCCTCTAAACGAGGACTTGGAAAAGGAAGAAAGTTCCCTTATCGCCCCGAACAGTGATGCAGGGCGTGATGATAATCCTGAAGTCATTCCAGAAGTCACTCAACTTTTAGAGGAACCTGTCAAAGAAAGTGTCGATATTGAAACCATGGAAAAGGAAGAAGCTGTGCCCAAGAGGGCTGTGAGAAGGAAACTACCAACACAAAGGTTGGTTAATGAAGAAGAAGAACCTCAAGTTCAGAGAAGATTGACCCCAAAGAGAAAGGCAACAGAAAAAGGAGAAGCTTCGGCGTCCAAACAGTTGAAGAAGTCAAGAAAGAAGTCAGTAACCACGGCAACAACCTCTGTCCCTGAAGAAAAAGAATCTGAAGAAGAAGACACCCTAATTGTGCTACCACAGGTGAAGAAGACATTAGGAGGGCAGAAGCTCCCCAAGTATGTACCGAAGGCACCCACAGACAACGTCTCTTTCCACTCTGTAGACAATGCCGTTAAGTGGCAGTATGTCTATCAATGGAAAATTTATCCAGAAAGAGAACTCTCCACTGAAGCACAAGGGATAAAAGCAATTGTAGAGCTTATTCGTAGAGTTGGCCTGACCAACACGGCCATAAATATTGGCCCATTCTACCCGAATTTGGTTAAGGAGTTTATCGGCAATCTATCAAGCGAGTTCGATGACCCTGAAGATGCTGAATACCGAAAGGTGTTTGTTCGGGGGGAATGCTTCGAAGTCTCTGCCTCAACCATCAACACATACCTTGGCAGAGATGACCCAGAAGTCACTCCGGAAGTCCCGCACTAGAACAAAGTAGCGGTCGAAATAACCAGAGGACGTAAGAAGGGATGACCAGTCAAGGACACCATTGCGGCAACCGAGCTCACAGCAAAATACTCTATTCTCTACCGCATCGGTCTGGCTAACTGGGAACCCTCTACGCATGGTCAAGCATCAAAAAAGAGCTGGCAAAACTCATTTACCAAATAGGTACGCAGTCTCCCATTGATTTTGGCGCTTACATTATTGACCATCTAGTTAAGCACGCCAAATCATGTGCGATCAAACTTCCAATCGGGTTCCCTTCGCTAATCACCGGTATCCTTCTCCAACAATGTCCTAACATTGTCCGAGAGTCGGATATTCCGGGTAAAAAGCCACTCCCTCTAGCCATCAATCTCAAGAACTTTGAAGGGCAGCAGTTGAAGGACCTTGGACTTCCTATGGCCAAAACTCCAGGAGCTGGATCAAGCTCTCGTCCCTCAGGGCCAATTGGCGCTAGGATGCAGGAAGAACTGGTGGAAGTGATTGCTGATCTGGAGAAGTCAATTGCCACGCTCTCAACTCGCAAAGTCGCCTGTGAAGTCCTTCTAGAAGACCTCCGATGTGCTGCTGCTGCTGCTACTGCTGAAGAAGAAGATAACGACTCCGCGTCGTTTTAGTAATTCTCTGAAATTTACTATGATATCTTTGTCCCACACACACTTTTAAATTCTCGTGGTTTGTCCGAGTTAGTTTCCGCACAATTTGACTGTTTATTTTTGGGATATTTGCTCTTGATTGAGCTGGATTTGAGCTCATGTTTGAGCCGTTTATTTGCTCAAGGTGTGAGCTGGTTTACTTTTATCCTGCTGTTTGGTCAAATTTAGTTATGAGATTGCCTTTGGCAATATTATTAGACAAACATGGGGAGATAAATGTACGCCAGGAGTTACGCCAGAAGTCGCGCCAAAAGATGTACATAGAAGTCGCTGCTCCAGAAGCCACTCAAGAAGTTAAGCTCCAGAAGCTACTCTAGAAGATACACTAGAAGCCGCACAAAAAGTCGCATCGGAAGTCACGAAACTTGCTGTGTGCGTAACTGCCTCAAGGTGACGACGATATGCCTGCTTGGAGTAAAGAAGTCACATCACTTGTTGTGCGTAACTGCCACAAGATACTTGGCTTCCCATTAGCAGATCATCCGTTCTTGTTCTAACAATTGCAAGATTTCTCAGAGCTCTTAACCGTGCACCATCGGCGTGTTGAGAGGCTGATGAATATTCGCTAGAACGGATCTTTGCTCCGGTCAAACATCAAGTCGCGAAGACGAAGTGTTTGGATCGGTTAGGGTTTTTGTTTGTGATTGAAGATTCACAACTCCGTCAAGAAGACAACGACACCGAGCATAGGAGCTTGCTCGAAGGGTGGAATTGAGGGAATCTCAAAGACAGGGGGAGAGGCTCCTGGTCAAGGCGATTCACGGTGAGATCTATAGTAGCTTAGGACAATAGCTTGTGTGATAGCTAGTTGGGATTGAAGTTGTAGTATTGACTACCTGATAGTGAAAAACCTTTCCACTGGCAAAGTGCCCCAGACGTAGGTGCGGAGTCACCGAACTGGGTAATCATCTCTGGTGTCATGATTATTATCTGTCTATTACTTTGCTTACTGTTTCCACAAGAAGTCGATACACAAGTTACAGACTTTGTGTTCGACTTCCTGACTCGGCTACGATTCAGAATTTCAATTTTCATTCATCTCAGATATCGAGAAACAATGATTGATTAAATAAGGATGACAGTTCTATGTCTTATGCTCAATCTGGATATCAGGTGATAAAAAGATAGTGACATGGACGATAAGAGGTTAAATCGAATCATCGATATTCATGGACGTTGGGTAATCATAATGTCTTGCTAGAGGCCACTTATGACGAAAGGGCAAAATAGTAATTTTGTCCGTCTGCCAACGGGTCGTGAATAAAAGGAAGTTATGTGAGAATTAGAAGGACTGGGAATAATTCTCCTTTCGGTTTATTTATATCGAATCGAATTAGTGTAGACCTGAAATCAGTTTAAGGGAATTGAATAAGACTAGCTAAACCGTTTAATTAGAACCCAATTTAAATGGGCTTTAAGCCCATTTTTAATATTAATTAAAATACAGTTAATTAATATTAATGAATTTAAATTTAGGAAGTTATGTTTTCAAAAATAAAAAATTATTGTGATCCTCTCTCTCTCTCACCCCCCCCCCCCCCCCCCCCCCTAGACGAACCACCCTCCTTCTTCTCTCTTCTTCCAATTTTGCGTTTCTTCAATTAGTCTCTAGCAAAACAAGAGAAGAAACCTAGATCAAAAGAGGTGCCTTGCTTGTGTGGATTAACTCTACAGATTATACATTTGTGTGCTTTGTGATTCGATCAAAAGGAGAAAGGTATTTTTTGATTTTTCCATGAGTTTTTATATGTTGAAAATTTATTCACATGTGTTAGAGTTATGCCCCAGTCCAATATATAAGTGATCTACAGATGTAATGTTTTATCATCTTTCTAAATAAATAAATCGGCATATATTACTAATGTGTTGTAGTAATATATCGAATGTAATTTGATCTATGTCATTATGTGTGTAACCACTATTAGTAGAACTGTAGATCAGAAAGAATTACATTCGATGAGTCCCTGATCAGCTAAGCTTATTTAAGAAGCGATCAGTATGAGACTAACTCCTTGTGATCATGCTCTACTGATCATGGCAAAGTGTGTGCCGGAGTTATATCATAGATACCATCAGGTCGATGATAACGGACCACCCGATTGTGAGTATGCTACATAGATCCAGTCACGAGATACTCACAGTTTGTAGCTTGTCATTATATCCTAAGACCAAAGAGTTTTTATGTAGACTGTGTAACGAATACCTAAGTTTGATCTAGTCTAACGTTATATGTAAAAGGGTAGCTATAACGGCTTCGATTGACTTGGATATTTATTGCATTAGTGAACTCGAAATGCGTCTAAGGGATTTATCACTCATACTCCAGTATGAGAAAGATATCCGTTTAGGCCACTTGATGAGTATGACTGAAGGAATAGCACGGCCGTGCAGATGATACCTTATTATCAGTTTTCAGTCATCTCAGATATCAAGAAACAGTGATTGATAAATTAGGATGACCATTCTATGCCTATTGATCAATCTGGATATCGGTTTGATAAAAGGACAGTGACATGTACGATAACATGTTAAGTCGAATAATCGATAATCACGAACGTTGGGTAATCATAATGTCTTGCTAGAGACCACTTATGATGGAAAGGGTAAAATAGTAATTTTACCAGTTTGCCAACCGTTCGTGAGCCTAGAGGGTCACACACATTAAGCACAATACACAACAAATAAGCATGGATGGAAATTGGGAGAATCCATTTTTCAGTTTAGTCAAATTGAAAACAATTCGGTTGATTTCTGGCCTAGGTTTTTAACCAGACGGATGAAGAAATCAAGTTGAGGAAATTGAACCGGTTTAGCTAAACCAAAAATTAGAACTCAATTATATGCATTTTACTTTGATTTTAGTTAAACGGGCTTGAAGTCCATTTGGGGTTTTAATTCATGAAAGGGCAAGAGTGCAATTATGAGTTTAAGAAAATGATAATGTGTAATTATGTGTAATTATGTGAAATAATTATAAAAAAAAATCTGATTTTTAAATTCAAATAAATAATTACACATATCACACCCTTAAACTCATAATTGCACTCCTAATTTATCAATCAGTGCAATTATGAGTTTAAGGGCAAGAGTGCAATTATGAGTTTAAGGGGGTGATATGTGTAAATATTTTATTTGAATTTAAAAATCTGATTTTTTGATAATTATTTCATATAATTACACATTATCATTTCCATTTATTCTTCATGATTATGGCATCTTCTTCCACCCTTCTTTTCTTCATTTTGGCCGACCCTCCCTAGAGCCATTCCACCATTGTTTTCTTTGTTCATACTTCTCAAAAACATCATTAGAAAAAGGTTGAGAGAAAATCATTTTTGGTGATTGTTGGGCTTGTGTGGACTCGATAGAGAAACACTATCTTGTGTTTTAGTCGATTAAACAAAGGTAATTTTTCATATTATAAAGTTCATAAACATGCTGAATTTTTCATTAAGATCAAGTTTTTATTTCGATCACCATGGTTACATAAAGCTCCACTGCATGAAATTATTGATTGGAACCCATGGTGATCCCTTTCAACATGATGATTTTCAAAGTTTTTCATGACTCCATGGTTAAAATTGCATGAGGTTTATTGTTTGGAACTCATGGATTCCTTCAGTGGTATCAGAGTTATGGTTGATATGGGTAATGATTTTGAGCATGCTAGGATTATTTTTCAATTCTAGAAAAATTCATGTATATTTATGGGATTAAATGTTGCATGAACATGAAAAAATTCAGATTTTGAGTTGATTTTGAAAGACTAAAATATTAATTTTTGGGGTTGTTTTGGGCTAACCATGGCCGAGCCATGGCTAACCAAAGTCGAGCCCTTGGTGGACCATGGAGAGCCTCGGGCCGACCATGGTCAGCACCAAGGGCCGACCATGGGCAGAGCCGTGGGCGACCGGGGTCGAGCCCTAGGCTCGGCCATGGGAGGCCCTCGGTTCGACAAGGTCGAGACCAATGGCTCGCCCATGGGAGGCCCTCGGGCACCCATGGTCAAGCCATTGGCCGACCAGATCGGTGGTCCACGGTCACATCCATGGTTGCTCGCAGGCGACTTGTGGGCGAGCCGGGGGTTGGCTGATCAGCCCCGGGGGCATGGACCAATGTTTGGCCCGTGTCACGTCCCGAGAATTTCCCCAAAAATACAATTTTTAGACCCGGTCAGTTTCGATAAATCGGGGGTAAGCCGGTTCAATTTCAACTAATTAATTTAAACCGTCCAGTTTCGATAAACCGGATTTTTTCCCACATTTAAGCAAGCTAAAATATGAAATTAATCTATTGTTTGATGACATAGTGTTTGACAACATGATTGATATCAACATGATATGTAGTTTAGCCCGTCTAGATTTCATTTTTTGCAACCACTGTAGTTGCTTTGGTTTGTAATTTAATTACGACATGCGTGTTGTTGTTTTTCTATGTAATGTCATTCATTAATGTAATTAATAAGACCGACACAAGAAAGAAATAAAGACGGAGTTGGTGGAGTTCCTAAGGAGGCTCGAAGCCAGTGGAAGTCGACGAGGAGAAGACGAGCACAAATCTAAAAATTTAGTCTTTAGGATTTGTTCTTCGTTTTTCTTTGTTTTTGACGGGCTAGGTTTACATATTTATTTACATTTATGCTTGGATGTATGTTTAGTTTAAATGCATGATTTAATGTAGTTAAACTATCACCCACATGCGAAAGATTAAAACCAGAATTTAATCAGACTTGCATGTAATTGGACTTGTAATCATCTTTGCATCGATATGTAGTTGATGGTTCTAATTAAGATTGTATTGATATACAATCAGAGAATTAAAAACTCTTAATTCACAAATAATTACAAGTCAAGCGAGATACCACCCAAACTTCAATTTGAGTTGGACGTGTAGCATTCTCAGGGGAGAAGGGCCATGTGAGTTGGACAATTTAATATGGGTGCGTGCGCCTACGTGTAGTAGCCATATTAAGTTGGGTGATAGTTGAGTTTTGTTAGACTTGTCTACGATAGTCAGCTAGAGCTTACCTAGGGTATCATGATAGGGTATGCCGTGTGCATTTTATGTACAAACCCTAGCCAAAAATTATATGGACTTGTAATTGGATGAGGTATCCTACCTTGGTGCCATCGGTTGAAGCGTTGAGCCTACGTTCACTTCAATCGAGGGTATGTGAGGGTCCTAGTTCAGATTCTAAAGTTTAGAATCAGAAAAGTGTTTTAAGATTCAAATCTCCAACTTTAATTTTAATTAATACTGATTAAAATTTCTTTTTACCATGTAGATAATATGGAAATTACAATACAATCTGGTTTTAGCACTCTCGGGTCCTTAATCGAGCATGATAAGCTTAACGACATTAACTTTCTCGATTGGGACCGGAACCTGAGACTTGTTCTCAAGCACGAACGCAAGGATTACATCCTTACCCAGAACCCGCCTGCTGTGTTAGAGTTATGCCCCAGTCCAATATATAAGTGATCTACAGATGTAATGTTTTATCATCTTTCCGAATAAATAAATCGGCATATATTACTAATGTGTTGTAGTAATATATCGAATGTAATTTGATCTATGTCATTGTGTGTGTAACCACTAATAGTAGATCTATAGATCAGAAAGAATTACATTCGATGAGTCCCTGATCAGCTAAGCTTATTTAAGAAGCGATCAGTATGAGACTAACTCCTTGTGATCATGCTCTACTGATCATGGCAAAGTGCGTGCCGAAGTTATATCATAGATACCATCAGGTCGATGATATCGGACCACCCGATTGTGAGTATGCTACATAGATCCAGTCACGAGATACTCACAGTTTGTAGCTTGTCATTATATCCTAAGACCAAAGAGTCTTTATGTAGACTGTGTAACGAATACCTAAGTTTGATCTAGTCTAACGTTATATGTAAAAGGGTAGCTATAACGGCTTCGATTGACTTGGATATTTATTGCACTAGTGAACTCGAAATGCGTCTAAGGGATTTATCACTCATACTCCAGTATGAGAAAGATATCCGTTTAGGCCACTTGATGAGTATGACTGAAGGAATAGCACGGCCGTGCAGGTGATACCTTATTATCAGTTTTCAATCATCTCAGATATCAAGAAACAGTGATTGATAAATTAGGATGACCATTCTATGCCTATTGATCAATCTGGATATCGGTTTGATAAAAGGACAGTGACATGTACGATAAGAGGTTAAGTCGAATAATCGATAATCACGAACGTTGGGTAATCATAATGTCTTGCTAGAGACCACTTATGATGGAAAGGGTAAAATAGTAATTTTACCAGTTTGCCAATTATTCGTGAGCCTAGTGAGTCACAAGCATTAAGCACGATACATGACAACTATTATGGATGAAAATTGAGAACGATTCAGTAGTTTTCTGGCCTAAGGTTTTAACCAGATGGTTGAAGAAATCAATTCGAGGAAATTGAGCCGTTTTGTCTAAACTGAAATTAGAACTCAAGTTAATGGGTTTAATTTGGGTTTTAGTTAAACGGGCTTAAAGCCCATTTAGGGATTTAAGTTATGAATGGGAAAAAATGCAAATAAGAGATTATGAAGGATAGATATGCAATTTTAATTTTAAATTCAATTTTAATTTTCAAATTAAAATCACATAATATCTTCCATTATCTTTTCTAATTTTCAGCAACTAATCCCATCATCCTCTCTCCCTCATTGCTGAATTCTCTCTCCCCTCTCATCCTCCATGGTTGTCAAGCTTCTCTCAAAATTCATAGCAAAAATTTGAGTGAAACCTTCTTCGGTTGTGGTGCTTGTGTGGACCTAATAGAGAAACACTAAGCTTGTGTTTTCATCGATTAAAAGAGGTAACTTTTAGATTTAATATATATGTATATATATAACATGTTGAATTTACATTAAGATCATAGCTTGCATCGATCACCACGGTTACATAACGTCCGCTGCATGATATTTATCGATTGGAACCTGTGGTGATCTCTTTCATGCTGAGCCAGCACTGAACGCCGCTTGGGCGGTAAGGGATGCTTACCAGAAATTTTTTAGCGACCGTATCGATGTTCAGTGCATCATGATGGCAGATATCAAAGTAATGTTCAAAGAGAAGGCGCGTGTCGAAAGATACGACAACTTCGCTGAACTGATGTCCTGCAAGGTCAACGCTAGAGCTCCTGTGAGTACCCATGTCCTGAAGATGAAACGTCTTCTGAAGCACCTGACCAGACTTGGTCTTGTAGTTCAGAAGGAAATGACTGCAGACTTTGTGCTGCATTCACTTCTAGATACATATCATGATTTCGTTGTAAATTACAGTATGCATGACATGGATAAGACTATGACCGAGCTCCATGGGATGCTTGTGATTGCAGAAAAGAGCCTCAAAGGAAAGACCAAGGAGGCTCTTATGGTCAACAAGAAAGTCAGCTTCAAGAAAGCTGGAGTGGGTAAGGGTAAGGCTCACATGCACCTGGCAGGGAATATAAGGCACCCTAAAGGTCCAAAGGTTCAAGTAGCTCCTAAGGCTGCTGTGAATCCTAAGGTCACACATATTGTCTGTTATTATTGTTAGGAACCGGGGCACTAGAAGAGGGATTGTAAGAAACACAAGGAGTATTTGTGGAAGAATGGGGCTTCCACGTCTTCAAGATCAGTTATTTATGTTATTGAGCTTAATCTCAGTTTATCTACTTCAAATTCTTGGGTACTTGATACCAGTGCAGAGTCTCACATTTGTGTTAATCTGCAGGTTCTGGGAAGTAGACGAGGTATGGGCAGAGGTGAAGCGGACCTACGAGTTGGTGATGGCAATCAAGTATCAACAATTGTTGTAGGAACTATTAGTCTCAGTTTTCCCACAGGACTTATTTTAAATTTAAATAACGTTCATTGTGTACCTGCGTTTCGCAGAAACATCATTTCTATTTCCTTGCTAGACAAGAAAGGATATTGTTTTTCTATTTCTGATGGATTATTCAATATTTTTAAAGATAATGTTTAATATGGAAATGCTTCATTAGTTGGTGGTTTGTATATTTTAAATACTCAAAACATTGACACAAGTTCTATTTATAAAAAAAATAATAAAAGGCTTAAATTCGATAATTTAAACCAGACTGTATTATGGCATTTTCGTTTAGGGCACATAGGTGAGAAACGCATCTCAACACTGCATAAGTGTGGACTTCTATGTCCATTTGAATTCACTTCAATTGAGTGATGCGAATCTTGCCTAATGGGCAAAATGACAAAGGCACCTTTCACAGGTTTAGGTGAAAGGGCGAGTGACTTATTAAGTCTTATACATTCCGATGTATGTGGACCTATGAGTACTCAGGCCAGAAGGGATTTTAATTACTTCGTCACATTTACTGATGATTTCAGTATATATAGCTATGTCTACCTAATGAGACATAAGTATGAAACTTTTGACAAGTTCAAAGAGTTCCAGAATGAAGTACAAAACCAGCTTGGAAAGAATGTGAAGGCACTTCGGTCTAACCTGGGCGGCGAATACTTAAACCAAGAGTTTTACAGTCATTTAAAGGATTGTGGGATCCTTTCTTAATTGACTCCGCCTAGAACGCCTAAATTAAATGGTGTGTCTGAGTGGAGGAACCGGACCTTACTTGATATGGTTCGATCAATGATGAATCAGGCTGATCTCCCAATCTCATTCTGGGGTTATGCCCTAGAGACGGCCGCATTCATTTTGAATCGGGCTCCGACAAAGGCAGTGGAAAGTACACTATACGAAGTATGGAGTGGGAAGAAACCCATGTTGTCTTTCCTAAAGATTTGGGGTTGGGAAGCTTATGTCAAGCGTTTGTAAGGCGATAAGCTCGAACCAATAAGACAAATGTGTCTTTGTAGGGTACCCCACGGAAACGAGGGGGTACTATTTCTACAAACCCAACGAGAACAAAGTTTTTAGGCAGTGGAAAACATTCCATACGAAGTATGGAACGGGAAGAAACCCTTATTAGCTTTCCTAAAGATTTGGGGATGTGAAACTTACGTCAAGCATCTGCTAGGCGATAAGCTCGAATCCAAATCAGACAAGTGTGTCTTTGTGGGGTACCCCAAGGAAACAAGGGGGTACTATTTCTACAAACCCAGCGAGAACAAAGTTTTTGTTGCTCGTGGTGTGGTGTTTTTGGAAAAGGATTTTATTTCCAAAAGAGCTAGTGGGAGTACCGTGCATCTTGAAGAAATTCGAGAAAGTATGGAACAGCCTGGAGTAATTCAGGAACCTACTATGCAAGATGTACAGATACAGGAGCCTGAAATAGTCGTAGATGTGAAACCAATCCCCACAGACATTCCAGAAGGTCCAAGAAGGTCGGAAAGATATCGTCAAACTCCCGTTAGATATGGCTTTCTAGCCACTGAGGGAAATGACTTGATAGTTGTGGATCATGATGATCCAGCAACCTTTCGACAAGTTTTTGCCAGTATCGACTCCAATAAATGGCAGGAAGTCATGAATGAGGAAATGAAGTCCATGTACGATAACTAAGTATGGACCTTGGTTGATCAAGCCCCTGGGATAAAACCCATCGGTTGTAAATGGGTCTATAAGCTCAAGACCGACATGGATGGAAAACCTCAGACCTATAAGGCTATATTGATCGCAAAAGGTTATTGTCAAATGGAAGGAATTGATTATGATGAAACCTTTTCACCAGTAGCCATGGTTAAATCTATCTGGATCATTCTAGCCATAGCTGCATATTTTGATTATGAGATATGGCAGATGGATGTCAAAACCGCCTTCCTGAACGGGAACTTAAAAGAGGGTGTGTATATGACACAGCCTGAAAGTTTTATTGATCCAGAGAATCCCGGAAAAATTTGTAAGCTGCAAAGATCCATTTATGGATTAAAGCATGCTTCACGGAGTTAGAATCTTTATTTTGATGAGGCCATAACAGAATTTGGCTTCATCAAGAACGTAGATGAGACTTGCGTTTATTAAAAGGCGAGTAGGGGTAACATTGTATTCCTAGTGCTTTATGTCGATGACATTTTGATCATTGAGAATGACATTCCGGCCTTGCTTGAAGTCAAAGCTTGGTTAGGGAAGTGCTTCTCAATGAAGGACTTAGGTGATGCTGTATTTATTTTGGGCATCAAGATCTATAAAGATCGTTCCAAAAGGATTTTGGGGCTATGTCAAAGCACTTATATAGATAAAGTATTGAGAAGATTCTCAATGCTTGATTTTAAGAAGGGACACATACCCATGCGATATGGCATTAAGCTCAGCAAGAAACGATGTCCTAGTACAATTGATGAGTGGAGCAGGATAAGTAAAATCCCATACGCTTCAGCTGTAGGATCCATCATGTATGCCAAGAACACTGGACTACTGTCAAGACCATCCTCAAATATTTGAAGAGGACTTAGGACGCATTCTTAGTGTATGGAGGGAAAGATGAAGAACTAGAAGTTAAGGGATATGTTGATGCTAGTTTTCAGACAGATCCCGATGACTTCAAATCTCAGGTAGGATATGTCTTTGTGTTGAACGGTGGAGCATTCAGCTAGAAAAGCTTCAAGCAAGCAACAACTGCCGATTCTACGATGGAGGCTGAGTATATAGCTGCAGCGGATGCAGCTAAGGAGGCTGTATGGGTTAGAAGCTTTCTAACTGGTTTAGATGTAATGCCGCGAGAGTCTGATTCGGTAACCTTGTTGTGTGACAACACGAGGGCCATAGTACTTGCTCAAGAGCCTAGATTCCACAACAAAACCAAGCACAAACATAGAAAATATCACATTATCAGAGAGTACGTCGATAATGGTTATGTGGAGATTGTATATGTTTCGACGGATGATAACATAGCCGATCCCTTGACGAAGCCTCCGTCACAGCCTAAGCTTGAGAGGCATGTGAAGTCTATGAGAGTAGATTGGAACTTAGGATGGAACTATGGGAAAGTGAGAGATTGTTAGATTTGTGCCCTAGTCCAGTGTAATAAGTTCATCTGTATATAATGATTTATCATCTTTCGAAGAAATAAAATGACATTATATTACTAATGTGTTGTAGTAATATATTAGATGTAATTTGATCTATATCATTATGTGTGTCATCACTAATAGTAGAACTGTAGATCAGAAAGAATTACATTTAATGAGTCCATGATCAGTTAAGCTTCATTAAGAAGCGATCAGTATGAGGCTAACTCTTTATGATAACGCTCTACTGATCATGGTAAGGTAGTACCGGAGTTAGATCATAGACGTCATCAAGGAGATGATATTGGACGGCCCGATGGTGAGTATGTAGCATAAATGTTGTAATGAGCATACTCACATATTGTAGTTTGTCATTGTATCCTTCAGGAATGAACTCGAAAGACAGCCAAGGGATTTATCCCTCATACTCCGATGTGAGATTGATATCTGTTTAGGCCACTTGATGAGTATGAATGAAAGATATATCATGGCCACGCAAGAGATACTTTGTATCAGTTTTTCAGTCATCTCAGATATCAAGAAACAATGATTGATTAAATAAGGATGACGGTTCTATGCCTTATGATCAATCTGGATATCGGGTGATAAAAGGATAATGACATGGACGATAAGAGGTGAAATCGAATCATCGATATTCATGGAAGTTGGGTAATCATAATGTCCTTCTAGAGGCCACTTATGATGGAAATGAAAAAATAGTAATTTTGCCAGTCTGCCAACGGGTCGTGAGCCTAGAGGGTCACACACTTTAAGCAATGTATAGAAAAACGGACTTGGATAAGTCAGTATGTGAGAATTAGGAGGATTAGGAATAATTCGTATTTTGGTTTAGTTAAATTGAAGCGAATTGGTGTAGACCATGAATCGGTTTAAGGGAATTGGATCAGGCTAGCTAAACCGTTTAATTAGAACCCAATTTAGGGCTTTAAGCCCATTTTTAATATTAATTAAAAGATAATTAATTAATATTAATGGATTTAAATTTAGGAAGCTATTTTTTCAAAAATAAAAAATAATTATTTTGATTTTGGTCTTCAACTTCCCAAAATTTTCTCCACATTTTGGTGATCCTCTACCCCCTTGATTTTGGTCTTCTTCCATTTTTGCTTTGCTTCAATTAGTTTCTAGCAAAACAAGAGAAGAAACCTAGATCAAAAGAGGTTACTTGTTTGTGTGGATTAACTCTAGAGAGTATACATTAGTGTGCTTGGTGATTAGATCAAAAGGAGAAAGGTATTTTATGATTTTTCCATGAGTTTTTATGTGCTGAAAATTGATTCTCACATGAAGATCTTCAAAGTTTTTCATGAATCCATGGTTAAAATTGCATGAGGTTTATTGTTTGGAACCCATGAATTCCTTCACATACATCTAAGTGTATCAGGCCTATGAGTCACACGCCCTCTCACCATTACCGGTGAAGAGCGACTTTGTCATCTTGCCCATCAAGTAAGATTCACACTTATCAATTTGACCGAATTCAAACGGATTTAACAGTCCACACTTGTGAAGTGCTGATAGTCGTCTCTCGCTTATGCGGCCCAGACAGAACTGCCACAATCGAGTCTCACTCGATTCATCAACCTTGCGCCTTTTGGTATTTACATTGTATACTGCACGTTTGTTAATGTCGATTGTTTTAAAACATAGAGTCCATTAACAAGTGTTGTTTCCCCACAAGAAACATTATTTCTATAAAGTTTAAATAAACCATTAACAATGGTAACATTACAAATTTCAACGTTCAATACAAAAATAGAAATAATGTCTTTGTGGAAAGTCGGTATACAATAAACAAGTTTCAAACGAAGTCCCGACGGGGAACTAAGATAAACGACCCATACTACTGTCGCCACGACCCTCTGGTCATCCGCAGCCAGTATGTCCGCTTCATCTCAAGCCAAATCTCGTCTAATTTCCAGCACATGCACATCAATACATGTGTGAGATTGCGAGCCTGTACCTAGCATCCAGCCGAAATGAGTAGACAGATTCACTTCAATGAAGTAAATACCTGAAGCGCCAGTGCCATTGGCCTTCTTCTACTCCTCTAGGAACTTATTGCAGTTCCTCCTCCAGTGACCACGTTGAATGTAGAAGAAGAAAATGGCGTCCTACACGTCCAACTTGGCCTTGTCTTTGCCCTTATGGACTATGTGACCCTTTCTTCTTCCTTCAGTCGATGTGGAGGACTTGACCGAGCTCCCACTAGCTCTCTTGAAGCTAGTGCCCCTTCGACCATCATCTCCTCTTTTGAGCTAACCAATTCTTGACATGTACACCAGAACTTGATTGGAGAAAGCTAATGCATCTGCGCCCCAAACAAAACTATTTACCTCTTTTAGCTTCGCTCCAACGAGCGCTCTGCTAACGCACACGACGCTCGTGGTCACAAATTTTGTCAAGTGTCAAAATTGTCATTTCAGTAGAGACAAGCATCCCGTGGAGCTCTTCGATAGCCTTGTCCATGACATGCACGTTGTAGTTCATGATGAACCCATCATACATTGAAGGTTAGAGTTGACAGAAGCATGTCGACCTTCAACTCATTTGTGAATTCAACACCGAGTCGGGCAAGGTGTTCGAATTGACTCTTTATCTTCAGGACGTGGCGGCCGATTGACTCTCCTAATGGAATCTTAGTGAACATAAAACCCTTAACGGACTCGACCCTTTGGGTCCTAGTCCACTCCTTGAACATCTCCGTGAGTTTTCTAGGAAGACGAATAAGTCTGCACTAATCTCCATCAATCGTTTCGGAGATCAGTCTCCATCGTGCTCAGCATGATGCATCCCACATCGAGCGAGTCGTTAAGACGCTTTTGATGACCATCTCTAACACTCCTTGTGGAACTAGCATCTGGCATAAGGGGAATGGGCTGGTCAAGCACATATTCCTTCCTCTCGTGTTTGAGTACAATCTTCAAATTATGCTCCCAATTGAGGAAGTTCGTGCCACTAAGCTTCTCCTTCTGCATGATTAGCCTTAGCGACACGACATTTGTTTGGCTCGCTGCCATTATCTATACAGATCAATAAATTCAAGTTAGACTCCAAATTTATCCATGAAGATTTGTTGCAAAACTTTGACCATTTTGATCCTTCGCAAGAATCAAGAACCAAGACCCTTAATTGACCCTCTTTAAGTGAGCTAATGCATCAATGCTTCAATTAGTTTATCTAGGTAGGACTACTTTCCAATCACACCGTGTGTGACTCTTGGCCAGAATGTATGTACAAAGTACATCGGCATTGTTTAGTCTGATGCTCTAGGTCAGTGCAATCATACATATGCGGACCAGATCTTGATTGGAGAGAGCTAATGCATCTACGCCCCAACAAACCTCTCTGCATCCTCTATCATTGTTTTCATGAACGCTCTGCTAACGCACACGACGTTCATGGCCAAGTTGAGTCAACCAATTAACGACTTATGGACCAGAACTTGAACTGGAGAGAGCTAATGCATCTACGCCCCAAAACAAAATTGTCCACCTCTACTAGCTTTGTTTCCACGAACGCTCTGTTGACACACACGACATTCGTGGTCATGCAGTTTCGTAGAATGTCAAAATTGGATAACATCATCGCATGACTCAATTTCATTACGATATGAACAAGTTTTGCGAGACATGCACCAAGTACATTCTCTACATGACAACTCTTCATCCGTACCGGGTACCATGATATGTTTCATGCTTCACTTAGTTTTGCATGTCCAAGTTTACGTTATTTAACCAATTGCGGACATGCAAAACATATGTACGTTTAAACTTATCATGCTCTCATGCATATAAAATAAACATACATTACTAATCATGCAATTCTAAAAGGCACAATTTAAACGTGTATAGCCTAAGCCCATATCTAGGTTCGATCTTTATGGGGCAAGTCCATAAAGATCGGGGTCACATCCTAAGTGTGAAGATTACAACTAAATAAGTCTTCTTCATCCTTGGCGACCCACCCACTGGCTCCTTGACGTCTCCACGACTCAATGCCAACTGCAAGACTCCCAAGGTGCCATCTCCGGGAAGTGAGTTTACAAAATATCAACGGCTCGCAGGCCGGGGATAAATATAATACATGTATACTACGACGCATCTCGTCGCAAAATATATACAACCCAAATCTTAAGATGGCACAAACTGCCATTTTACATTTCCAAATCGAATGCAATGTAAGCGGTCTTGTCTTGATGGGCTTTAGCTATACATCATGTGATCTAACTTACGCATGTTGCAAGCATATCATGTTATCAAACATATATTTTGTCACAGAATGCATGTTATCAATCACATTAAATCATATTTTAACCCTTATGATTTTATCGTATCGATCTCACTCGGCACTCGAAAGTCCCGATCTTAAAATCCTAAATCGAGATTCTCCAGTTTTGAGCAAAAGTGAGAATCGGTCCTTCATACTAATCGCAGACCCAACCTCGCCGTCGTTCGATGTAATCACTTCATCTACCAGTATGTTGAGACTCTAGTGTATTGAGCAAAACCCTAATAGGTCGTTGGGTGATACAAAAAGTTTAGCATAATATGCCAACAATGTATCGAGTACATTGAACGACACAAGAATGCAGTCCTCCAGTTTCTCGGGTCATCAATCACGTGGAAACTCGAGAACGTACTTTATCTCGACGAAAAAATAGTTTTCGATATCATTATATACTCGATCAAAACCATTTGAACCATATCGAGGATCGAGTATATTCATGGCATCAATACAAAAATTAAACAATCCCATTCAACCTCCTGATTTGCCTCAAGGTCGAAATTTTGACTCGAACTGAACCTCTCTGTCCATGGGTGTCGATCGCCACCCCAAGCGACCAAGTGGTGTCGATCGACACCCCTTGACTCGCGCGGAGAAACCGAGGAGGGTGTCGATCGCCACCCTATGGATATCGATCGACACCCTCCTCAACCTGATCCACAATCGGTCATTCCCGAGCCCAATTCTCGATCTGATTTAACTTTAGTCGACTCCCGAGGCCCGGGAATGATTGCATGCACCAAGTGCACAATTACCCAATCGAAATAACACCTGAAAACAAATAAAAATCCCGACTTTATCTGAAGAACGATAAAAATCGGATTTTCACTTTGTCATGAGACCAAATCAAGAGAAGAAATAGAGATTCATGCTTAAAACAATCATGCCAACAATCACATATCATCAGACAAACAATTTTACCATGAAATCATGCATAATGATTCATCTAGAGAGCAACTAGCCTCTGATACCACTGTTGGGGTTCCCTAGAGGGTCAAGCGGAACGGAATTGGAAAGATTGACCAGAACCCCTCAAGGATCTTTATGCTTACACTAGATGAATTATGAACTACAAGAAAGATGAGAACTCTTACCTCTAGAAATGTCTAGCAAGCTTGTCTTCCTCGAATCACAAGCAAGCAATCGAGCTCGCTCTCTACGTGTGCATACACAACCGGGCTCGAACCTCGCGAAGCTAAGACCTCCACAAGAATCCCTAGCTTCATTGGTGGCCTCTCTTTCTCTCTTGTTCTTCTATTCTCAATGAGAGAGTTTGAAGAAACCTTTTGGGTGAATAGCAAATGTGCTTTATGAAGCTTATGGAGGCTCTCACCCCAAGCCTCTATTTATAGGCTTGGGTGAGGGCCTCTAGGGATCAGCCCGTCAGCGTATGGTGACGATCGACACTCCTCTGTGAACAGAGGTGTCGATCGACACCCCATTGGCGACAGCCCCAATCGATACCACCTAGGTGTCGATTAACACCCTATTGGCGATGGCCCCGATCGGCACCACCAAGGTGTTGATCACCACCCACATGCCATACTTCTATTCCACCCATTTCGGACCTCTTGAGTCCTATCGAGAAGCTTCGGTTCTTGCCACTGGCGTGGGACCCTGTAGGCCCGCGGCCCATTGGCAGATCGGCGTGAAATATCATTTCACCCGATCCATCACAAGTGGTCTATATTAAGACGTTATGATTATCCAATGTCCACGAGGTATCGATTTAATATCTCTTTCATGTCATCTGTATCACTAACCCTTTGTTTGCTTTAAGGCGTATGAGATTGATTGAGCCATAGAGACGTCATCCTCATGTATTTGATCTAGTTCCATGAATTCCGATATGACTGATACGTAATTGGTGCGGCCGCACACTTTCTCAGTCATGCTCATCAAGGGGCCTAGAACAATACCCTTCACCACGTCTCACCATGCGGAAACACATCTCTTTGGACGCAATGTGCGCTCCCTTTTAGTCCGTCCAATAGCCAACGATACCCGTTATGACTACCCTGTTACATGCAGCATTGGGGAATGTCAAACTACCGGAGTGATGTGCATGTGAGCCACTCGCTCCAAGGTGTTAAGGGTGTGATCACACAACGATGGAGTATGCATTGGTGACTTAATCTATATGCCATACTCCAATTTGGGTCATCCGATATCATCTCGCAGGCGATATCTGTGATATAACTCTATATCTTGATCAACAGAACATGATTGTAAGTCATCCTCACGCTAGTCACTTATGTATAAGTATTTGACTAGAGATATGTCAAGCACGATTTCATTATATCTAAAGGTTCCACTATTAGTGATGACACACTAATGACTTTAGAAGAAATCATCGCTTGACACATTACTATAACACAATAATAATGTAAATGTCATTCATTACTAAACAGAAAATCGGATTTTTATTTGTCATGAGACCAAATCAAGAGAAGAAATAGATATTCATGCTTAAAACAATCATGCCAACAATCACATATCATCAAGCAAGAAATTTTACCATGAAATAATGCATAATGATTCATCTAGAGAGCAACTAGCCTCTGATACCACTGTTGGGGTTCCCTAGCGGGTCAAGCGCAACAGAATTGGAAAGATTGACCCGAACCCCTCAAGGATCTTTATGCTTACACTAGATGAATTATGAACTACAAGAAAGATGAGAACTTTTACCTCTAGAAATGTCTAGGAAGCTTGTCCTCCTCGAACCCCAAACAAGCAATCGAGCTCGCTCTCTTCGTGTGCACACACAATCGGGCTCGAACTTCGCAAAGTTAAGACCTTCACAAGAATCACTAGCCTACTTGGTGGAAGCTCTTTCTTTCTTGTTCTTCTATTCTCAATGAGAGAGTTAGAAGAAACCTTTTGGGTGAATATCAAATGTGCTCTATGAATCTTATGGAGGCTCTCACCCCAAGCCTCTATTTATAGGGTTGGGTGAGGGCCTCTAAGGCTCGTCCCGTCAGCCTATGGTGGCGATCGACATTCCTCTGAAAACAGAGGTGTTGATCGACACCCAATTGGCAACAACCCCGATCGACACCACCTAGGTGTCGATCGACACCCTATTGTCGATGGCCCCGATCGACACCACCAAGGTGTCGATCGACACCCTATGTGGTGTGCGCCAATCGACACCACACAGGTATCGATTACCACCCACATGCCACACTTCTATTCCACCCATTTCGGACCTCTTGATTTCTATCGAGAAGCTTCGGTTCTTGCCACTGGCGTGTGATCCTGTAGGCCCGCGACCCATTGGCAGATCGCGTGAAACACCATTTCACCCGATCTATCACAAGTGGTCTTTGGTAAGACGTCGTGATTACCCAATGTCCACGAGGTATTGATTCGATATCTCCTTCCTGTCATCTGTATCACTAACCTTTTGTTTGCTTTAAGGCGTATGAGATCGAATGAGGCATAGAGTTGTCATCTTCATGTATTCGATCTAGTTCCTTGAATTTTGAGATGATTGATACGTAATTGGTGCGACTGCACACTTTCTCAGTCATGCTCATCAAGGGGCCCAGAACCATACCCTTCACCATGTCTCACAGTGGGGAAACAAATCCTTTCGGACGCAATGTTCGCTCCCACTGTAGTCCATTACAGGCAGCGTTGGGGCATGTCAAACTACTGGAGTGATGTGCATTTGAGCCACTCGCTCCAAGGTGTTAAGGCAGTGATCACACGACGATGGAGTATGCATTGGTGACTTAATCTATGCGCCATACTCCAATTCGGGTCATCCGATATCGTCTCGCAGACGATATCTGTGATATGACTATATCTTGATCAACGGAACATTATCGTAATTCATCCTCACGCTAGTCACTTATGTATAAGTATTTGAATAGGGATATGTCAAGCACGATTTCATAGTTTCTAAGGGTTCCACTATTAGTGATGACACACTAATGACTTTATAAGAAATCATCGCTCGACACATTACTATAACACAATAATAATGTAAATGTCATTCATTGCTAAACAGAAGATTACATAGAAAATATTTGGACTAGGGCACAAGCTCTTACAAGATTGAATCTTGGTAAATGAAAACTTGTTCGCCAACCAGATTAGCATTACCCAAAATGGGTATGGTTGGCCAACAGGTCGAAGGTAATCAAGAGATAATATTCCATTGGAAAATACATCATCTCTCAATCAAATGAGGCTTGACTTTGAAATCGATGAACCACATGTTGAATATGACCCCTTTCTCTTTCTTTGATTTAGCGAAAGACTAAGTGTCAAAGGAGATGAGTAACGATCGGTTGCCCGAGAGGAGAGCGAAGCATCCAAAATACTATCTTCTTCCATTTTGAGACAAGATAACCTCAATGTCGATACTAGAACGTGCAATGGCAATGATGCCAAGGTCAATTTTTCTCGTTACAAAAGGGTATTTGAATGTAGAGGACTTTTCGATCAACCAATATGATGTAGAAACTACTTTATAAGGCAGAGAATGATAAGTAATGTGCATAGTTTAACTTTGAGCCTAATCGTGTTCAATTTTGAAATTGAATGATTATTACGATTTAGGAAAGTCATTCAACTTGAATCCTAATAAAATTAGAAAATTTATGTTAGGTTATCATAATAATATATTTGACTCAATTAATTAGGAAACAATTACTAAGGTAACAATTTATTAGGTATATTTAATTATGTATAATTTATTGTATTAAGTAAAAATATATTACTTAATTGTAAACGAGCCGCCTTGAGTGAGGAGGGTTTCTTGCTCGGTCTAGTAGAAGGGAAGAGGATTCTCGCTTCGATATCAAGCTCCTGCGTGTGCGAGACGGTAGAGGATGGGTCCCGAGGACGTGTCTCTGTTAAAGTTGTGCCCTACCCCAATGTAATAAGTCATCTATATTATAATGTTTTATCATTTTGGAATAAATAAAATCGACATTATATTACTAGTGTGTTGTAGTAATATATTAAATGTGTCTTGATCTATATCATTATGTGTATCAGCAATAATAGTAGAACTATGGATCAGAGAGAGTCACATTTAATGAGTCCCTGATCAAGTATGCTTCATCAGAAGCGACCAGTATGAGGATAACTCTATATGATCACGCTCTACTGATCATGGCAAGGCGAGTGCTGGAGTTAAATCATAAATATTATTCGGGGAATGATATTGGACGATCCGATGGTGAGTAGGTGGCATAGATGTTGTCATGAGCATACTCATATATCGTAGCTCGTCAACGTATCCTTAGACCAAGGAGTCTTTATAGTTACTATGTAGTTGGTAGCTGAGTTTGATGTTGCCTAACGTTACCTATAAAAGGGTAATCATGAGGGCTCTGATTGGCTCAATAAGAAATTACATGAGTGAACGAGTAAGACGGCTAAGGGATTTATCCCTAATGCTCCAACATGAGTATGATATCTGTTTGGGCCACTTGATGAGTATGACTGAAAGGAAATGCATGACCATACAAGGAGATACGTAGTATCAAGGTTTTCAATCATCTCACAGATCAAGAAACGGTGATTGATAAACAAGGATGACGGCTCTAGGCCTTGTGATCAATCTGGATATCGTGTGATAAAAGGATAGTGATATAGACGATATCAGTTTAAATCGAATCATCGATAATCACGAACGTTGGGTAATCATAATGTCTGACTAGAGGCCACTTATCATGAAAAAGGGAAAATTGGTAATTTGCGTCGATCTGCCAACGTGTCGTGAGCCTAGAGGGTCACATACTTAAAGCGATAAGTATGGAAAATATGAGAGATATGAGAATTAGGAAAAATTCACTTTCCTGTTTTAGTTAGACCGGAACGGAATAGACAATTTCCAGTCTAGATGGTAAACCGGATAGTTAAGGAAATTGGTCTAATTGAATTATGGGCTGATCTAAGTTAAGTCATTTAATTATAATCTTAAGTCTTATTGGGTTTTACAAGATTTAGTTAAATAGGCTTAAGTGATTGGGCTTGAGACCCTTTATGGTTTATTAATTTTAATTATAATTATAATTAAAACAAAACCTAAAAGGGAAAGGATTAGGGAATATATTATATATACCCTAAATCACTCCCCTCTCCCCCTTCTTTAACCCTAGCCGGCCGAACCCCCCTCCTCTCTTTCTTCTTCTTCTCTCTTGCCTCCTTCAAGTAAGAACTAGTAAGTTTTGCTTGAAGGTCTTGATCTCGAGATCATCACATCGCTTGTGTGGACTTTATAGGGAGCACATCCTTTTGGTTTTGCTTTGTCAGGATTCGAAAACAAAAAGGTACTATTTAATTCGTGTATGATCTTATGCCGAATCAATCTGCATGAAGATCTTAAATTACAAGAATCCATGCTTCAATTATGCTTCCGCTGCATGAAATTAATTGATTGGAACCCATGAAATTCCTTCAGTCTCTTGATCGGTTAATCTTACGCTTCAAGAGGTAAAAATATGATATTTCTCGACACATGATTCATTTAGAGATTGAACAAGATTCTAGACGGGATTCTTGATTAATTTTTGCTGCGCCAAACCCCGAGAATCCCCAACATCTGCCTCTAAGAAAAAATATGAAATTAGTTCTTTGGTCCTTTCCAAGTTATTGAAATACTGGGAAAAGTGGCTTATAGATTAAGTTACCTCCAAACTAAGGGATACAATATATCTTCTTAAAAAGCAGGTCGCGAACAAGAACCAACTCTTCCCAACCTTGGCGGACATATATAACAGAAGAAGGGCAACTCAAGATTCTGCATCAACACCAAAATCATTAAAAGACATAATGTAGTAATAACACATTCGATGGGCTCGATCCACCGTCTGAGGATGCCATTTGGGAAGATATGACGATGATTTAGTGCTCAGTTTTCAGAAAGCTAGATGTTCAAAAAGATTGAGGTCAAGCTTTTTTAAAGGAGGCTCTGTCACAAAATCATCTAAATTTCAAAAATACAATTGGGGAAGGAAAGAAAAAACAATATGTTGCATCTTGAGCAAGCTGAAAACAGAGAAACGTAGTGTTTGAAGGCTAGTGCTTAGTTATTGACTGATGGTCGAGGGTAGGGCTGTCCATTTCTATCCGGGACCCGACTCACCCGACGGCCCAACCCGACTCAAACCCGTATGACCCGAGAGAAAATCAGGTTGGATCGACCCGTACGCGACATCAAGTGAGTCGGGACTTGGGTGTGATTTCTGAAACCACCGAGTAACTCCACTCACCCGAATCCACTTCACACAAAGGGCCTGCCCACATTTTTATTTCCATGCCCAAATCAGCCCACTGGTAATAATGAGTGCACAACCCAGCCCAACTCGTGGTTTTGAAAACAAAACCAACACGGAAGCTTATAAACATTTTAAAACATTTATACGCTTCCGATGTGGGATGTCTGTAAGAGAGAAAGAGAGCTATCAGCTCTCATGTAGACGTGGCGCCTCCTGCGTCGTCCATCGCGAAGTCTTCTCTAATCTCAACTGTCTGTTTGAAACAAAATACCTCTCCTCTCGCATTAATCCCTCACAACTCACTCACACACACCTCGTTCTCCCTCGTTCTTTCTCAGTTTGAAACCCTGGGTCGCAGAGCTCATCCTCTCCATCATCGCTTCCTTTCTCGACTCTCTTTCTCTCTGTCGCAACTTGCAAGCCTCAGTCACCTCAAGCACTATCTCCATCTACTTACAATTATGAATCGATATGTTGGAGAGCCTTAATCTCCATCCCTATAAATCAAGCGATGGTTGAGAGAAGACTCACCAACAGAGTTTCAACGACAGCGACATGCAACATCAGTTATGGTTAGTGTTTCTTCTTCTCCCTCTTTCATTTTTGGATTAAGGGATTTGGTTTCAATTTGGGGATTATTAGGTTTCAATTTGGGGATTAAGGTTTCAATTTGAGGATTATTAAGGTTTTCAATCCAAATTTCAATTTCAATTTAATTGTAAGTTCTGAATAGTAGGTTTTCTTTTATGAATAAGGGAATTAGGGTTCGAATTGGGTATTTGGAGATTTTTAAGGTTTTCAGTCCAATTTCGACTTTTATTCTATTGTAAGTTTTGAATTGGGGAAATTGAGGGTTTTTTTGTTATGAATTGGAGAAACCCTAATCAATTTAGGGTTTAGGGTCAAAAAGCGATCGAGTCCATCCGACCGACCCGATGAACAACCCTAGTCGAGGGTCTTCTAGTCTTTTGCTTGTCGCTTTATCTAAGGATTAGTTTACATGAACAATGTGTATTCGGAAAATTAAACTTCCTCAAAACCAGGACGGATGAAGAAACCCTAAAATATGGTAGAGTCCTTGGTTTATGATAGTGCCACTAATGCTGAAAACAAAAAAATGATCTGCAGTATAGCATATAAAATAAAGATATTATTTGGTATCCTCAACGGAGAAAGAAGCATCAATGTCCATCATTGGCAAGATTGTTTTCAGGGCCACTCCACAATATTGAGTCATTTTTTTTAAGTCTTCCATGATCCGGCCAATTATAAGCATTATATATCACTTCTCCACCGTACATTAAAAAAAATTGGTTGCTTCACCAAAGAAAAGATAAGGGTTTGATTCTATGACCGATTTTGTGATAATGGCCACTCGGATCCATGCCTTTGGCGTAAGTTACTGGAGCCTGACCCACCGGCATTGGCAGCCTGATGGAATGCTAAATCTCTGTCGGCTTGATTCAGTGAGAATGAAGGCAAGTGATCTCTTTCCCACCCATGAAAACGTGGGTTTTCTGGTTCTTGTGGGAAGAAATAGAAGCCACTATTCTGGTCAGAGGACGAGGCCATTGCCCCTTGTTGAGCCATTCCCCTTTGACTGCTGGATCTTCGCGTTCCAGAAACAACTGGTGTACGCACATTACTAGGTTGTTGTTGTTGATAATATGCTTGAAGAGCTTGGACTCTATCATGGGCCCTGGCGTTACTCCCTGGATATGGAGGAATCATAGGGGAAGCAATTGAGCTCCCAGGTCTAGCCCCAGAACTGCAAAATAAACACATCCATCTATATCCTCAAATGATGCAAATAACAAAATCTGATATGTTTACTCAGTTTTAAATATGCGCGAGGTAATCACTACATTTTCAACATGAGTGCTGAGTTCAGGCAGAAGGAAAAACTAAAACTCATAAACATCAGCCATGTATTGAATACCTGTGACCAACAAGAAAGGGATGCATATAAGATCCTGATCTTGAAATATCGGAATTGGGCCTGGCTGATCTTGGAGCAACAGGCAGCTGGTCAGCACCCCCAATGCGACTGCCGGCCATAGAGAAGGTAGATGGGTGGTGATGATGTTGATAACGGAGATCCATACCAGGAAAACCATAAGAGGTAGGTACTGGTGGACCATTCCAGTGATTACTGAAATTAGAACTATCTGAAACACTTCTACTGGAGTTTGAGGATGAAGGATGAACCGGTTCAATGTAAGCAACATAAGGACATGGGTGGGTAGCAGAAGACACTGGTGTATGTTCAGCAAATGTGGCATGTTGTCCCAATAGATCATGATCTGCATTACAATGTAACTCCAGTAAGTATTCCCATGTCGTCTCCCAAGGAAATAACTGGAAAAAAATTGATACTGAAGAAGGGAAGATAGATTTACATGCACCAGACGAAAACTCCCCCTCCCTGCAAAATGAAGTACAACGAATCATATTCCAGTGATGAGACCGACAAAGAAAGAACATATGGGTAAAAGGAAATCCTCAACTCCAAAATTCCAAAATGTGACTAATGACAAAACAGATCAATAAAAAAAATTAAAGATAGAGCCCTACTGTAACATAAAAGGAGCATATAGGAGAAAAAAAAGGCACTGCAACTCCTAGGTACAGACAGCTTAAAGCCATTAAATTAATTATCTCATTAAATGTCATATAGCCGCAAACAATTTAATAGTTACAAATACAGCAGAGTTTAATATGAATTCAAACTGAAGAGTTCATACAGCCTTGAAAACACCCAGAACAGACACTACGAAAGAAAGTATGGATTTCATCAAAATTCATAATATGCCAGTAAATCATAAATTTGATCTCCTATGAAGTGAAGAGAACATGATAGTGGTAACAAAATAAGGATAGCAACCATAATATACTCATAAGTTATTTCGTCATAAATATGAATCTCGAGACGTGGTTAAACATCAAATGAACTCATGACTGAATTTTGCCAGAGAAAGACGAGCATTGCTACATTTGAATTCATTCAACTACATAAGGACATTTAAAAACTGTCAGCTGAAAAAGTTCCCTGTCAAGTGTCAACCACTTCCAGCAAACGTTTCCTCTATCCTTGTTCCACTTATAACCATTCTTCCAGTTGGGAGAGGCCCCTTGTCCTAACACTTGTCTCTTTCACAAAGGTTTTATTTCAGATACTCTCACGCATTTTTATCTTTAAAGTTGACAAGATTTTCAAAATATGAACTCATGACAGTTCAGAGGTTTGAAATGAAGAAAAAGAAAATTAGCAGCATAGAGTAGTATGAGCAAAGAACTAAGAGGTGACCATATTGAGTTTAATCATGCTTACACAAAAGACGAAGGGAGTCGTGCCAACTGACCAAATGGACACCAGTGAACCCCAAATGACTGCAAAACCATTCAAAATCCGAAGTAAAAATGTAGTAAGTATTCCATCAGGTATATTCAAATGCACATGCATCCGTTTATTTATCTAATATTCACCCACATCCATTCTGTAACAACAGAGACAAATATACAGAGACGACCCTCTAACAATGTGACCAACACACTAACCAAAATATAAAGACAAAAGTAGCAAATTAGCAATTGATTAAATATAGAATGTTAAGGAGGGAAATGATCTGAAGTAGTATACAGCTCTATTGATTGCATTGGCTCACTGCATGTTAGAAGGTGAATCATTTGATTGACAACTTTTTTTATCTGCGGAAGGCATTAAAATAAAAGATGACATGATCCCAAAATAGTATCAGCCAACTCTTAACCAAGGATTGGCAATACAATGAAAATCCAGAGAGATATCTTGAGAGAGAAAAGATACAAAACATGAGAAATCAAGAGAAAGTGATAACTTATTTGCTTGCATTTAGCTGTCTAGCAAATCACATCACCATAGGGATGTAATCTCACAATATGATTTGACAATCCCATATGTTTGTTTCATATGCAGTAACTGATAGTACTAATGTACCTCATTTTGAAGGGTCACAGCAAAAATGAGAATAACTCTAGTATCAAATCCTTAGAAGTTAATGATTTCCTTCCTATAGATGTTCTCAACATGGCTTGTGGATGGACTATTCTACTTCATCCAGCTGATTGTTTACACAGAACATCTGTCATAAAGTGTTTTGTTTGAATCACAACTATAGTTCCAACATCTTTCACCTACTTCATGTACGATATTTCCTTCCGTACTTCCCTTTCTGATTGATGGCGTCATGCCAGGTATCCATTCCCTAACCTCTTGGGTTCCCTTTCCTTTGCATGTTTCTAGGATTAATCTATTTTTCTCAAAACTATTTCTTCTCAGATTTTTTTATCAACAATACCACGGACATGGGGATCGGAACCAGCTATCTCATGCTTATTACATGAGGTCTCAGCCCCTTCATCCACAGCCTTTGGTATTTGTTGTCACTTCTCACATCTGACTTCAAGGAAAAAATAACAAGGCTTCAGCGCGTATATAGTGGTTGAGTGACTCGAATCTGAATAGGTGATATAGAAGAGACGGTAAAATGCTATCTAGCCACAAGGTGTTACAATTAAAAGAGAGTAATCTAAGATCAACTTGTATAATGTAATTCTCACATCACAGTAACCCAAGGACAGAAGACATTGTCAGTGATATTTTTGATTCTTTGTGAAATAGAGCCAACTTAACTTGGGCCATCAACTGATCTTCAGGAAAAGGTTAAATAGATGCAATCATAATTCATGTCAATTCACAATAGGAACATTTTTATGCCTGATTTTACAAGACATTAAGTTTTTGTTTCTCCAAACCAGGAATAAGAAATGTGAATACTTATGGCAGTACTCCTTTTGTTGCCCTCAAATATGCAGACAGAAAATTTTAATTTCACATAAGAGCATTTAAATTCCTAAGTTATTGAACTAAACTAAATGGGCTCCACATTTAAGAAGAATTAATCCTAAAATAAATTTGCTAAGTATGTTCTCTAATGTGTTTAATAACCAATGGATTCAGGGTTTGGGTATTGGTTTTCTACAAATATCGGGGCTCTTACTTCGCATACTACTGTGGCTTCCTAGCAAATAAAGCTTCCCTTTGTCATTCAAGAGCTCAATATTTATTGATAGCAATATCGCCAGCATGGGGATTGGAACCGGTGACCAAACGCTTATTACTTGAGATCTCTGCCACTTCACCCACAACCTCTGATGAGTTCAGCATAAATTAGATAAAAAGAGCAGTGTTTTAGGCGGATATAAGCTCCTTTTTTTTCAAAAAATGATTTTTTTAAAGAAAAATAACAATATAAATGCTAAAATTATAATAATTTATACTAATAGATACATTTGTTGGTACTTTTATTGTTTTTGATGGACATGAATGTAACAAATATTAAAAATTTATATTATTATATCCTAAATATTTATAATTATTACTTTTATATATTATAATGCATATTTTAATTGTGTATGTATAATAACTTATTTGATAAAAACAAAAAATAGAGAAATTTTAATCTGATTAAATCCGATTAGTCCCCGGAGTCCCTATCTGCCCGATTAGCGTCTAGCCTTTTTTAGAACCTTGGAAAAGAACAAAGATTTATTTCAAGGGACGATATGAATGTAACCAAATAAGAAAAAAGCTACATTCATTCTTTTCCAGAGAAGGTCGAATGTCTTATCTTAATAAGGATGCATATATATTATATGATGACAAGAAAATAAAAATAAACAAAACATTTTGCTACAATAAATATCTGCAAAAAGTGAAGTACAAGTGTCTTTCTTTACCATTTCAGAGTAGCTTAAATCATAAAGATCCTCATCATGGATCCAGTCTTCCATGCTTAATTCTGGAAATGAACGACAACCATTTCCATAAAGCCATTGACCTTTCTCAATTTTTCTACAATTAGGGCATTGCATAGTACCCTTTACATTGAAAGCTGAACCAATACAATCTGGAGAGAAACATGTAGAAGAAAAATCATAAGCACGAGGAAGGATTTCATATATTTGAAAGTATAAGTTCCCCAATATCTATTAATTAAATATTTAAGGCAACTAATTATCATACAAAATTAATTTTATCCAATGTGTGTATGAACTGAAATTAGAATATTATGGTAAAGACACATGGAAATTGAACATGGATCTCCTTGTACTAAAATAAAAACGGCAATAACTTAAGTGGAGATCTAAGTGTGGTGCCTACAGAATTTTTAAAGATACGACTCATAGTTGTTGCGCATTTAGTAGATAACTCTATAAGATTTGCTGGATAGAATAAATCTGTGTGCTTTTATAGCAAGTCTAATACAAATGATATGTCAATGAACCAATCCATTCTATAATAGACAATAAAATAACCGTATGCCCATCCTAATAGAAGCTAAGAGACAAATGAAGACAATAACTAGAGAGCATCTTCAATTTCATGAGAAAACACTTGGAATTTGAAACTCTTATTAGTGAGAGATGACAATATATGCTTCTGTTTTTAGCATAAACTACAATAGTATGGCTTCTCCTCAAACTAAATGATAAATACTGGTGCATATCCTGAAATGGGATAGTGGTTTACCAATAGTTTTTTACAGCTTCCATTTACAGATAAATAATGTTCAACTCTGTCATTGAAACAGTTTCGGAAAGCACTGGTATAGATATTAATAAATTATGCAATTATATATTCCAGTCAAGTTCTTTTATATGTAATTTTTCTCACTTTACAGGAACCCCATCAAGAACATACTTGAATGGATGAATCTATGATTCTAAAGCCCACTTTCACCACCCAATATACTGCAAGTGTTTCAAAATTCTGAACTACAATGTTGGCTTTCTCCACCCAATATACTTTAGACTACAGTGATGTTTTAAACTTGTGATCTACATTGTTGGCTTTATCCTGAATGATTCGAAAATGCGAATTCTACTGCCATGTGATCGAGCAGTTTATTATTAGACACCATTTTCAACCACAAATTGAAATATCATGGACACAGAAAACATATCCTTAGTATTTGATTACACAATCTAATAATTGATTCTAAAGCTCTCCGCGTCTAAATCAAGCAGTAAAATGGATTTGTTTCCAAACAAAAAAACCTACAGAAAGGGGAAAGTCACAATTTTGCATTTTAATTGACATCACTTGTATAGTTCTAAAGCTTCTGCTGAGGCAAACATCATACCCAACAGATAAAATCCAAAATTTACCACTTTCCAATTCAATTTCTTAGCATTCAATCAACACGTTCACAAGAACAAAAAACTAGCATATCAACAACACCAACGATCAAAATTAGACCCAGATCTATAACTCACAGACAATTTACAATCTTCATAAAACGAATTCATAACAAAATATCCAATTCCCACTCACCGAGGTGAAATTGGTGACCGCATTGAAGCTTGGCCAGCGACCGATCCCCATTATCGGCAACCACGTCGAGGCAAATCGAGCAGGACACCGACAACGGCCCAAACGCCAAGCCTCCGCCTCCGTGGCCATGATCGCCGTCGACATCATCGCTATTACCCAACCCCATAAATCTCAAAAACCCCCACAATTCCCAGATAAACACCGTACGCAATTCGAATCTCTCTGTTTCTCCTCTTACAATCAAAGACAAAATTGGTAACCAGTAGAACAAGCTTAACGACGATAAGGACGAGAGTGGATTGGATTGGCAAAAGAATTTCCTGTTCGAAGGAGAAAGAAATCGATTTCTCTTCCTTTTTTTCTCTGGTTTATTTCCAAAGTCTTCAATAGGTCTGGGCCTCCGTGAACCGTTCGATCAGGCAACCGCTGAGCTCACGGACGGTTATGATTGCCCATTTTGTTATCTGAATTTAGATTTTATTTCACCAGACACAGAAATGGGTTTTGAGGATAAAATGTGATGGCCGACAATTTTAGGCACTTTCAGAGAACGGGCAAATACTTATTACTGTGTAGTTTTTTTTAAAGGAATTGGTTAACTTTCAAAAGTATCATTAATAATAACTAGTGGAAGGCACGTGCGCGATGCACACTTTAAATTTGATGGAAATGTGAATCAAACATTGTTAGATAAGTTGATTTTATAAGATGTAAATACACACAAAAAATGAAAACACTTATGTTTATGTAATAATAATAATTTATACTCCATTGTGAGTGGCAACACAATTTATGAAACAACGTGTATTCTTGATTGACTTTGGCAAGAACACATTTCTAAAAAATTCAAGAGTGTAAACTTTAGAACAACCTGATTCAATGAATGATAGATGTAGAAATGCGAGCAAACTTACATCAAGAGTGGAATCAACAATGAATATCTCGCTACCTGATACGAACAACTTACCCTAGTGTTTACTTGGAGACCTCAACAATATTACATCTCAGTGTGACATTAGGGGTGGTGAGTTATACCCAAATTCCCTTATTAATGGCTTTAATGAAGTTATGTCTGACTGCGGATTGAATGATATTCCTCTGTCGGGCTATGACTACACCTGGGAGAGGGGCAGAGGGACGACCGCGTGGGCAGAGGCCAGCCTTGACAAGGTTCTGGTTACGGAAAGTTGGAGGGAGAAGTTCCCTGCTGCCAGATTGATTCACCTAGGGTATTCAACATCTGATCATGCGGCCTTACTGTTGGAACTGGGAATCAAAATCATTTCGAGACCCGCTAAGAAATTCAAGTTCGAGAACTGGTGGTTGAAACAATAGGGGTGTAAGAATGTGGTTCAAGATGCCTAGTCGGCCACCGAAGGCTTGGAGATGGCGCAGAGACTCAATATATAGTAGGTGAAAAGCTGGCGCGGTAGGGTAGATTAGAGGCTAGAGACCTCAACGGCGAAATCTCATCCCTCCAAGCAGAAGTTTGAATGAATTTTTTTAGGGTTCCAATCAATTAGTTTCATGCCCATACAAGAAATTAACCTCAAAAGTCCATATAAATTTAAGGATCTTACATGATCATTGATTGATCATGAGATTTAGGCTAGAAAAATAAATCATAAAATATACCTTGATTTGAAATCCCTTGTCACTAAAATAATTTAGTGACCTCTAGAGAACGTCCACACAGGAAGAGCAATCCGAAGATACTCACAACGATCCTTGCTAGAAGACCGAAGCAAGCAAAACGGGAAGGAAAGGGAGAGGGGGTGCCGATCAGCCAAAGGAGAGAGAGAGAGAGAGAGGGGCTAGGATTTTTCTTGGAAAAATTCTTTTTGATTAAAAATATGAAAATTTCCCTTTTATATCTCTTTTTGAGAATTAATTAATTAAAAGCCTTAATGAGCTTAAAGCCCAAAACTTATTAATTAATTAAGCAGAGAAGCTCATTCTAGCTTAGCCCAATCTGGCTAGGCCTATTTAGCTAAAATTAATTAATTAAATATGTTGGTTTAGATTCTAATTAATTGGTCCAGCTAAACCGTTCTTGATTTCCAGTTTAATCCTAAGCCGAAATCGGACTAATCCGGTTGAATCCAAAACCGGAATTTATCTCTCTCATGATTCCTCTACATGATTCCATCCGTTTTACTCAACCTTTAGTGTGTGACCCTCTAGCCTCACGACACGTTGGCGGACTGGTAAAATAACCATTTTACCCTTTCCATCATGAGTGGCCTCTTGCAAGACATCATGATTACCCAACGCTTGTGATTATCGAGATTTCAAATTAACCTTGTCGTACATGAAACTATCCTTTATCCTCTTGATATCTTGATAACCACGAGGCATAGACAAGTCATCCTCGTTCAATTGTCTTGTTTCTTGATCTGAGTTAACTGAATTGTGACTGATACTCCGTATCGACTGCATGGCCATACTATTGTATTTCAGGTTTACTCATCAAGTGGCCTAAACAAATAACTGTTCATACATCTGTATGAGAGATAAATCCTTTGGCGATCTATTGAGTCAACTCATGTGACTCGTGATCGAGCCAATCATAGTCATTATTGTAACCCTGTCACAGGAGATGTTAGAGTGAGTCAAACTCGTCACTCATCACATAGTGGCCTCAAAGATCATTCCGTCTGAGGATGTGATTTCACGTACCGACAAATGAGTATGTTCATGACTGTATCTATTTACCATACTCACGATCGGGTCATCCTATATCACCCCGTCTGGCGATACTATGACCTAACTCCGGCCCCCTTCTGGCCATGATCAGTAGAGCGTGATCATTTAGAGTTAGCCTCATACCGATTGTTTCTTGTGAAGCTATTATGATCAGGGACAGCTTAAGTGTGAAGCTATTCTGATCGGGGACAGCTATTATGTGTTGACACATCAATGATACAAATCAAATCATACTTAAGATATTACTACAACACTTAGTAATATAAATGCTGATTTTATTTCAACTAATAATCTCATTACATGAGTAGATTGAAAATACATTGTGATAGGGCACAAAATCCCAACAAAGTTTATAATATGTCTAAAAGCAGAGATGCAGCAAGCATAGCCATTTACGCAAAGAAAGCTGGCAAATTGGGAGTAGCTCTGGAAAAAAAAATAGCATGGAGACAAAGATCTAAGCAGCTATAGCTCCGAGAAGGGGACAAAAATACCAAGTACTTTCACGCGAGTGCTTCCAACAGGAGGAGGATGTACTTCATCGACAAACTTAAAAACTCCTCGGGGAGTTGTAGTGATTGGGAGTCAGGGCTGCAGAATGTTATTGCTGAATATTTTAACTCTCTGTTTAGTTCTAGTAGTGGAGAGGCGGACAAGGTTCTCGACCTTATTCAACCTGTAGTGACTCCGGAAGAGAATGCAAAGCCATTAGAAGAAATAACGGAGGAGGAAGTCAAGGAGGCAGCCTTTAGCATGGAGTCGGCTAAGTCTCCAGGTTCGGATGGTTTCACTCCGGGTTTTTTCCAAGGTTGCTGGGATATTGTCAAGGAAGATGTTGTTCGGGTGGTGAAAGATTTTTTTGAGAAGGAACCTTTGAGCCAAGCTTGAATTTCACTTCTCTAGTGCTTATTCCAAAGGTTAAAATTCCGACCAGCTTGTCAGAATTGCATCCCATCGCTCTTTGCAATACCATTGACAAGATAATGTCGAAAGTGGTGGCAAACAGGTTAAAACCTCACCTTTCAAGGTTGATAGCTGAATCCCAAAGTGCTTTTATCATAGGAAGGCTTATCTCGGATAATATTCTCGTGACATTCGAGACATTTCATTATATTCGGAGGAAGGATCGGGGAAGGAAAGGAAGGATGGCTATGAAAGTCGATATGTCGAAAGCGAATGACCGGATCGAATGGAATTATGTTCTTGGAGTCATGAGCAGGATGGGATTTAGCATCCACTGGTTAACAATAATCAACATGTGTGTATTGTCGGTGCGGCTCGAAGTGGTCTCCAGCGGTAGAACCATCCAGCTTGCTTCTCCATCGAGGGGAATAAGACAAGGTGACCCTTTATCACCTTTCCTTTTTATACTAAGTGCTAAAGGTTTATCGAGGTTGTTTGATGAGTTCATCAGTCAAGGTCGGTTACAAGGATGTACGGTGTCTCGGGGAGAGCCTAAAGTATCTCATCTCTTGTTTGCAGATGACAATTATCTGTTCAGTGAGGCAACAGAAGAAGCTGCCAGAAGCATTAAAGAAATTTTTTCGATATATTAGGAAGCCTCGGGTCAGTTAATTAACCCGCTGAAATTCAAAATTCAGTTCAGTCCCAATACATGTGGCGAGGACCGGGCTATAGTTGTGAGGGAATTAGGCTTTTAAGAAGAGGAAGATCCGTCGATGTATCTTGGCCTCCCAACCTGATAGGCCTAAATAGGAGAAGAGGTTTCCCCTTCTTGTTGGGCCGGATTCGGGGAGAAATCAGCGGATGGCACGGAAGGCTGTTCTCAAAAACATGACAGGATGTCTTAATAAAAGCTATTCTACAAGCTATTCCGATCTATTCCCTCAATGTGTTTTATCTCAAAAACAGGATGGGATTCTTAATGACATAAAGAGGTTACTGGCACGCTACTGGTAGACCGACAAGATCGACGGTAAAGGCATAATATGGAGAAGTTGGGACTGCTTTTGTTCGCATAAATAATCAGGTGGGCTGGGGTTCCTAAGACTCCAAGAATTTAATATCGCTCTCCTTGCTAAACAGGGTTGGCGATTCATGTTGAATCCCAATTCCCTCTATTCTCGAGTTTTTAAGGCACGTTATATTCTGAGAGGCTCCTTCCTAACGGCTCAAATTGGGAACAATCCAATCTTTATTTGGAGAAGCCTTATCAGACCCCAACCTATTCTTAAACAAGGTTTCCGCTTGGCAATCGGGCCAGATTTGTCGAATATTTGTTATCTACCTTGGTTCGAGGGTCCACCTATTCCAACCCAGAATAGTAATGACTCTACTGTGATCAGAGACCTCTTTGTAGAGGGTCAGAGAACTTGGAACAGAGACTTGGTTGTGGCCTCTTTCCCAGTTGAGGTGAGCAATGTTATCCTTGCCACCCCAATAAGTTCTTCTATTATGGAGGATAGTCTTTTCTGGAAGGAGGGGCTGTCCGGAGACTTCTCAGGCAAGTAGCTTACCGACTTCAACTCCGTAATTTGGGGTGTGGAATGTAGCGCACCAAGGGAGCTATTGGAGGAAGCTTTGGCACTTGGCTGTCCCTCATAAGGTTAGACAATTTTTATGGAGTTGTTTTCGTAATTGCATCCCAACTCTAGACCTTCCTGCTCGACGTGGGGTTATTCTTGTTACTTCATGCCCGATTTGTGACTCTGGAGTTGAAACTTTAACCCATCTTTTATGTGCATGCCCAACTTTGACAAATATTTGGGCTAATATGGGAATACTTTAGTGGAAGATGTACCGCTGGCTAAACAATTTCACTATCTATCATCATCACTCTCCATGGAGAGGTTGAGTTCACTGGCAATGGCTTGGTGGTGGGTGTGGAAAGTTAGAAATGGTTTTGTATGGCGGGGTAAAATAACTCCAATCAATATGATATTGTATCTGGCATAATAGACCCGCAGGGAATGGTTAGCAAGCAATAGTCAGGCCCAAATTTCAAGGCCACGCTTGACGCCCTTCTTGGAGCCCGCTGCTTACTGGTTGGACTAAGGTGAACACTGATGGTGGTCTCAATAGGGTGGACGGTACAGCAAGTCTTGAAGTGGTCTTTCGAGATAGCAATAGGCATTGCCTGGGAGCCAAAGGCATAGCGGTGAGTAGAGTTTCTGATCCAACTGTAGCCGAAGGTCCAGCTTTGCTGGAAGGGGTCAAGTGGGCTAGAGAAAGGCAGCTTCCTCAGGTGATATTTGAGATGGACTGTCTTCCTTTGGTAGAATGTCTCCAACAAGCGCGTAGTATAAGATCTTTAGTGGGAGTGATCCTTCATGATTGTATAGCTCTCTTTTCTTCACATTATAATTTTCAGTTTTCTTTTGTAAATAGATCAGGTAATTGTGCGGTGCATTAGATGGCGACTGCAACCCGTTTGGGCCCTGATAGTATGCTGCTTCCCGGAACTTTTCCAGCGGAGTTGCGCTCTGTATTAGAGATGGATTTGTCCTAATAAAATGACTATCCTTCTTCAAAAAAAACAATGAATATCTCTAAAGGATGAAAAAATTTCTCACCTGATGCATGTGAAATCATAATTCGGGCGATCTAATTACGAATTATTTATTAGACTAAAATATTTTTTTCAACAGATATAAAACTGACTGTGCATGACAAACATGTACAAATACAGTTCAAAACGAAAAAAGTGTTGTGATAAATGTGGACCCCACCTTAAGTTTTCCTTCCTCTATAAGGTTGGGCTTAGGCGGTGTCATGGCTCTATAAATAGAGCAGTTCTTGTACCAATATAACTTACTTGATATTACACAGAGAATTGCTCTCAAGCCGCCACTCCAAATCTCAGCTCTCTATACTTTCTTCTGTAGCTCTCTATCCTTGCTTCTATCACATAGTATTCTTTTTTACCTCTCTTTCATTGTTTTCTTTGTATTGATTTCATACTCTTTTAATATGTTTATAACACGTTATCAGCACGTACACGTTATCACAATGTTATATGCCTTTTTTTAATTCGTGAGTGTACCAACAGAGTTTTATACCCATAGGTATATTCGCAAGTGCGGTTTATGATTATTTACTGATTTTTTATTATTCACGTACATGCTTACAGTTCAATATTTATGTATGTTCTGTTAATTTATTTATTTTCTTGTTATTTAGACCCCGAGCTATACCAACGGCGTTATTGTACCCACCGATACACTTATAGTGTGGTTTTATATTTATTTTTATTTATACCGTATGAATATGCTTATAATGTTAATGTATATTTATTTCATTAATTATTTATATATGTTATTTAAACCCCGTGAGTTAACCAACGGTTTGGTTTTTTCCTCCACTGGTGCTCAATGTGTGGTCCTGTACTTATTTATACCTGTCGTTTATATTATCTATTATATACATGCAATGCCCAAAATCTTAACCTTGTTAAATTATATTATTTTGAACCCAAAGTTTTCAAATTGTTCATAAAGAAATTTATTATATATATATATATATAATTTATATCAATCAGAAATGTATGATTTGTAATATTCATGACCCGAACTTTCATATAAGTCCATTTATTGACCATTTCAGGATGTCAAATTTAGTAAAATACCAATACGAAGCACTCAGCTTGGATGGAAGCAATTATTTTGAATGGGCTTTAGAAACAACTCTTCATCTCAGATCCATGAATCTTGGGGAAGTCATCAAGGAGAAAAATACATCGTCCCTGAAGGACAAGTCAAAGGCTACTATTTTTATTCGTCACCATATTGTAGGGTTTTGGAGCGTTCTTTAACACCGACATAGCGGAAACATTTAACAAAAAGCAACTCCAAACCTTGTCCAAGAACATAAACCATTAAATCCCAAGGAAAAATCTATTCCACAAGAAATTTACCTTTAAGTCTTTGTTGAATCGATAAGTGAAGAACAAGAGAGCAAGAAGAGAGGAGGCAAGGGAGTGGCCGGCCACAAGGAGAGAGAGAGAGATGTGAGAGTGTGTTGTGTAATTAATTCACTTGATATTTCTCTACTTCATCAATCTCAGAAGCATGGGTCTAAAAGGTAATTGGTATGGGCTTAAAGGTGTCATTACCCATACCCCTTAAATCACTCACGTCTTAATCAACAAACACCAACTAAGCATGGTGTGTTGTGGCCCCACCCTTGGACCCACCAAAGTGGCCGGCCATGTTGGGTTTATTGGGCCCAAAATGGGCCCTTCTTGGGCCGGTCACGTGACCTCATTGGCCGAACCCAATGGGCTTGCCCATATGGCTTTGTGCCGTGTCCAAAAGTCGCCCGACCCTTTTTGTCGTTACTTATCAAAAAAAGTTTGACGCGACATCAACGAAAAATCTCAGTTTTCTCGATTCGCTAATTATTCTCTCATACCGAACCTATGGCCCAAAACCTTCAGTTTTGTCCATGTATTGCTCCTCAAGAAACATTAAGGTTTCCTTGTCTCAAGTTATCCGTCTTGTATGTGTGTGACCCTCCAGGCTCTTGCCACCGTTGGCAGATCAGCACAAAAGATCTCTCTTGTCCGATCTATCATAAATGGTCTCTAGTAAGACGTTATGATTACCCAAGATGCATGATGATCGATGATTCGATTTAACCTTGTGCGTACAAGTCACTATCCTATTATGTCTAGATATCCCGATTGATCACAAGGCATAGAGTCGTCATTCTTGTTTAATCAATCATTGTTACTTGATATGTGAGATGGCTGAGAACTGATAACCCGTATCACTGGCATGGCCATGCTCTTTCTCTCAGTCACTCTCGATCAAGAGGCCTTTAACGGATATCTTTCCCATACCGTAGTACGAGGGATAAATCCCTTAGCCGTCTTTCGTGTCACTCATGCAATCCGTTCCACCACCCAATCATGCCCGTTATTGCAATCCTGTTACGGAAAGCGTTAGGCGCAAGTTAAAGCCGCACGTACATTGCATAGCGATCACAAAGACTCCTTGGTCTAAGGATATCGTGACAAGCTATCGCATTTGAATATGTTCATGGCTTAATCTACGAAACACTATTCAAAGTGGGTCGTCCGATATCAATCAACTCATGATATCTATGATATGATTCCGGGATCCCTCATCCCTATGACAAGTAGAACTACGTCATTGAGAACCATCCTCATACTGGTCGCTTCGATTGAAGCATATATTGACCAGGGACTCGTAAAGTGTGATCCGTACAGATTTATGGTTCTATTACTTTAGTAGTCATAAATCAAATCATGCTTAACATAATACTTCAACACATAAGTAATACAAAGCCGTTTTATTTATTACAAACGATGATAATTATACATAGACATTTATATACTACTAGCAATTGGACTAGGGCACAAAAATGCTATCAATCTCCCACTTGCCCCTAGTTCCAATCTAAGTCCCAGTCTATACCCATTGACCTAACATGTTTATCATGTTTCGCTTGAGGAAGAGCCTTGGTCAAGGGGTCGGCTGTTTTATCATCAGATGTAACGTAGTGGATCTTCACGTCACCTCTAGCAACTATGTCACGGATGATGTGATACTTCCTGAGTACATGTTTGGATCTGTCACGTGCTCTGGGTTCCTTAGCTTGCACAATGGCCCTGGTGTTGTCACAATATTAGTCTACTAGGTTAGATGGGTTTTGAATTACACCTAACCCAGCCATGAAACTCCTGATCCATACTGCCTCTGTTGTCGCTTCCGATGCAGCAATGTACTCAGCTTCGGTCGTAGAGTCGGCAATGGTGTCCTGCTTCTTGCTTTTCCAGCTGAATGCTCCACCATTCAACGTAAACACATATCCCAACTGACTCTTAAAGTCATCGAGGTCTGTCTGGAAACTAGCGTCGATATATCCTTTGACGACTAGATCATCATTTCTTCCCCCGTATACAAGAAAAGCGTCTTTGTTTTTTCTCAAATATTTGAGAATCGCCTTGACGGCAATCTAATGTTCCCCACCGGGTTTGGATTGATGTCTACTGGTACAGCTTAGGGCAAACGAGACATCCAGTCTCGTACATATCATGGCATACATTATGGACCCTAAGCTTTATGCCATGACGCATGAGCAGCAGTCCTTTCTTTGAATTATGCATTGAGAATCTTCTCAGCACTTTGTCTATATAGGTGCTTTGACTTAAGCCCAAGACCCGTTTGGCACGATCTCTATATGTCTTGATCCCCAACATGTAAGAGTCCTCGCCTAAGTCCTTCATTGCGAAACACTCACCTAATCAAGTCTTTTTTAAGAGCAAGGTAGGGACGTCGTTTCCAATGAGCTGTATGTCATCAACATAGAGTATCAAGAGGACTACTTTGCTCCCATCTGCCTTTTTATATACGCAGGGTTCATCATCGTTCTTGATGAAGCCAAACTGTTTCACAACTTCATCAAAACGCTGATTCGAACTCTGAGATGCTTGCTTCAAACCATAAATTGATTTGAGCAACTTGCAAATCTTTCCCTTATTCTTAAGATCCTCAAAACCCTCAGGCTGGGACATATAAACGTCCTCAGCTAACCTCCCATTAAGGAAGGTGGTTTTGACGTCCATTTGCCATATCTCATAATTATGATAAGCTGCTACGGTAAGTAGAATGCGGATAGATTTGACCATAGCTACTGGAGAAAATGTCTCTTCATAGTCAATTCTGTGGACTTGCCTATAACCTTTTGCTACCAGTCTTGCTTTATAGGTCTGAGGTTTGCCATCCATGTCTATCTTTATTTTAAAGATCCATTTACACCCAATGACTTTTACGTCAGGGGTTTGTTCCACCAAGTCCCACACTTGATTATTTGACATGGATTGCATTTCTTCCCTCATGGCTTCCAGCTATTTCTCAGAGTCGATTCCGTCCAAGGCCTCTCGAAGGGTAGCTGGATTATTGTCCACTAGTACTAAATCATCACCTCCAGTTACTAGGAAATCGTATCTGACAGGTGCATGACTTATCCTTTCAGACCGCCTTGGACCGTCCTAATTAACTGTAGCTATTGGTTCTAGCTCAACGACCACTTCTGGCTCTACTTCTTCCAATGGGTCGTCCAGTAGTTCCCGAGTGACTATCTCATCTAGAACTTCATCAAGATGAACAGCCCTCCCACTGACTGTCTTGGAAATAAATTCCTTTTCCAAGAATGTCCCACCTTGAGCGACAAAAACTTTATTTTCGCTCGGTTTGTAGAAGTAGTATCCTTTTGGATATCCGACGAAAGTGGACTTATCTGATCTCGGATCGAGCTTGGTTGCAAGCAACCGTTTTACATAAGCCTCGCAACCCCAGATTTTTAGGAAGAACAAAACGGGTTCCTTTCCGTACCATTTCTCGAATGATGTCCCTTCCACTACTTTCGACGGAGCCCTGTTTATTATGAATGCGGCCGTTTGCAGAGCATAACCCCAGAAGGAAATCGGGAGATCAGTGAGACTTAACATCGATCGAACCATATCCAACAATGTCTGATTCCTCCGCTCAGACACACCATTGAGTTGCGGTGTTCCTGGCGGAGTCCACTGAGATAGTATTCCACTTTCAGTAAGATGACTAAGAAACTCCTCGGATAAGTATTCTCCACCCCGATCAGAACGGAGTGCCTTGATACTCTTTCCGAGTTGGTTTTCTACTTAAGTCCTAAACTCCTTGAATTTATCAAAGGCTTCGGACTTATGTATCATGAGATAGACATAACCATATCTACTGAAATCATCAGTAAATGTGATAAAGTAGCCTAAACCACCTCTGGCTGGTGTACTCATTGGTCCACATACGTCTGAATATAATAGACTCAATAGATCACCTGCCCTCTCACCTAAACCAGTGAAGGGCGCTTTAGTCATCTTGTCCATTAAACAAGCTTCGCATCTATCAATCGTTTGGAATTCGAATTGACTTAGAAGTCCGCGCTTATGAAGCGCTGAGATGCGTTTCTCATTTATGTGACCTAGACGACAATGCCAGATTAGAGTTTGGTCTAAATCATTAGCTTGAAACCTCTTAGCATTTACATTATAGAGCATGTCGGATCTCGAGTTTTGCATATTTAATATGTATAAACCTCCAACAGTGTGAGCATTTCCATAAAACATGTTGTTGCGCATAATATTAAAAAATCTGTTCTTAATATCAAAATAATAACCTTCTTTTTCAAGAAGGGATATTGATACAATATTCATGCTGAAAGCAAGTACGCAAAACACATCAGAAAGTTCTATTACAAGCCCACTGGGCAAAACAAGGTCAACAGAACCCACAACAGTTGCAGTAACTCTCACGTTGTTCCCAACTCTTAGGTCCACCTCGTTTTCCCCTATATCTCTTCTACTATGCAACACCTGCACATCCGCACAGACATGAGACTCAGCTCCAGTGTCTAGTACCCGAGCATTTATAGTAGAAAGATTTAGCTCTATTGGAATACCTGACGAAGTAGTGGCCCCACCGCCCTTCCTCTTATCTTCCTTCAGCTGCTGACAGTCTTTCTTCCAGTGACCAGGCTTTTGGCAGTAGAAACAGACCGAATTCTTTGCCTTCCCATTTCCCTTCATGGGCATGGAAGGTTTAGTAATGAAAAGTCGTCTGTTCTTCCCCGTCTGGTGCATTAGGCCTTTGCCCTTACCACCACATGCTTTGAAGCCGGATCCCTTCTTGACCATTAGAACACCTTTAGGCGTACTGCCCCTTATGCTCTTCTCGGCAGTCACCAACATGATGTGCAACTCTGATGCGGTCTTGTCCATGTCATGCATGTGATAGTTCATGGCGAATCCACCATATGCATGAGAAAGGGATTGCAGAATGAAATCCGCAGCCATCTCTTTCTCCATATTCATTCCGAGACTAGTCATATGATCGAGATGTCCCTTCATACGTAGGACATGTGGACCTACACAGCTGCCTGCTGACATCTTGCAGGCAATGAGTTCTCGGAGAACATTGTATTTTTCAATACGAACTTTCTCTTTGAACATATCCTTGATCTGTGCAAACATTACAAACGGATCATGGGATAGCTCCATAAACTGCTTCTGGAGGTTCGCCTCCACGCAGCCCAGCATGGCACACGCAACGTCGATAGAGTCGCTAAGGTGTTTCTGGTATGCATCCTTAACGACCCTCGTTGCGTTGGCAGCTGGCTCCACCAAGATAGCCTTGTCAAGGACGTACTCCCTGCGTTCCAACTTTAACACAAGTCGTAAATTTCTGTCCTAGTCTAGATAATTTGTTCCATTGAGTTTACACTTTTCAAGTATAGTCCTCAACGACAAATTAGACGAGTTTGTTGAATTACTAGCCATTTCTACATGAAGAAAGTAAATTTAATCAAAAAAGTTGAATAAATTTACGAAGATCCGAATTAAACACCAACCATCCGATTGTAAGGTTTAGAATCTTTAAACCAAGATCCCTTATTTGTCAATTGAAGTACGCTAAGGCGCACCGCTCCAATTGACTCATTTGGGTAGGACGTCCATCCAATTACAACCCGTGTAACTCTTGGTCAGGGTATGTGCAAAAGCACATGGCTTACCCTTTCGATGCCCCAGCTCGACCTCAGGCCAAGAATCGTGGTCGAGTCAACCAACCTTCACTAATGCGTTAATTTTGTGCAAATGCTCCGCTAAGGCGCACGACATCCCACAAAGTTGACCATTTCCTTATAGAACCCATTCCATCGATGCTCCGCTAAGGCGCGCGACACCGATAAAATGTTTCTACATGGGTGTGAATTTTGGTGGCATCTCACTTGACTCAAATTATGTTGTGATTTGGTTGTGTTTAATAATTCGAAAGTATCTTGGTACAATTACGAACCCGTCATCAAAAACCCGTATTGTGAAGTTTCTAATTGCAACCCGTGCAAACACTTTTCAAAATCGAACTCATCCATCAAAACCCGTGCGATGATGATTCACAACACTTTAAACATGCAAACAATTAAAATCGATTTTAATCTTTGCATGTGAGGTGATGACTTATAAACTTATAAGCTAAACATGCAAGCATATAATTATTTAAACAATTCAAGCAGGCAAACATAAAGCGTTTAAATATGCATCAATAGCTCATCCTAATCTTAGGATTCTACGAGACATCACATCTTCTCGTCTTTCTCATTCGGGCTCCCACTAGCTCTTGGACTTGCTCCAAGACCGTCATTGTGCTCGATTTTCCATCCTTCTCGTCTTTGAGTAGTATTTACAATTAATACTGGATTCGTAGACCGGATAAAAAAAATAATTACACTTTATGGGCTTGAATGAAAGAATAATTACACACTAACACTAACGGTGTGCAAACCGTGAAAGCGATAAAATTTAATGGGCTACTAATGCATCATACATGTCATCACATCATCCAACATGTTATCACACAAACATGTTATCAAATAATATGCAATTATTCCGGTTTTAATTTTGCCAAGTTGCTTGGTCGGGTTTATCGAAACTAGACCTTTTCGAAAAACGGTTTATCGAAACTGATCAAATTTAAAAGTTTTCGAAATATTGGATCGCGGTTTCATCCACAGACATAATCAACGTGCACGAACCAAGTCGGGCCAAGCCCAATGGGCCGAAGCCCATTGGGCCGAGCCCAACATCACGGCTCGGTTTGGGCCTAGAAAAGCCCAAACCGAGCTTGCCTCTCCTCTCGGCCTCGGCCAAGAGGAGGGACGGCCCCGGTCACCGCCGGCCTCTCCCGGCCTCCGGTGGCCTCCGTCCAGTACCTCCAATGAGGCTCCCCGAGAGTCTCTTCTCGGACCTGACAAATCGAATAAAATCCGAAAAATTCCAAATTCAATATATTTTCCAAAAATAACATATTTCGTGCAATTTTCCCAAAAAAGCATTGAAAACATGTTATCAACAAATATGGCATGCAAATCATCATAAAACCGAAACCACTGATACCACTGAAGGGTTTTGGAGCGTTCTTTAACATCGAGATAGCGGAAGCAGTTAACAAAAAGCAACTCCAAACCTTGTCCAAGAACATGAACCATTAAATCCCAAGGAAAAATCTATTCCACAAGAAATTTACCTTTAAGTCTTTGTTGAATCGATAAAGAAGAACTTTGTGATCTTCTTCTCTAGAGCAAGTCCACACCAAGGGGATGATCTTCAAGATCCTACACTTAATGCCTACTAGAACAATTAAGTGAAGAACAAGAGAGCAAGAAGAGAGGAGGTAAGGGAGTGGCCGGTGAAAGAGATCACCACGGATTCCATTCGATAAATATCATGCAGCGGACGTTATGTAACCATGGTGATCGATGTAAACTTTGATCTTAATGTAAATTCAACATGTTATATATACCTTTTGAATCTGAAAATTACCTCTTCTAATCGATGAAAACACAAGCTTAGTGTTTCTCTATTAGGTCCACACAAGCACCACAACCGAAGAAGGTTTTCTCTCAAACTTTTTGCTATGAATTTTTGAGAGAAGCTTGACAAAAATGGAGGTTGAAGAGTGAGGAAGAAGTTGGCCAAGAGGGGGAGAAGAAGATGGGAGTGGTTGCTGAAAATTAGAGAAAATAATGGAAGAAATATTGGAATTTTAATTTGAAAAATAAAATTGAATTTCAAATTAAAATTGCATATCCATCCTTCATAAAGTCTTATTTGCATTTGTTCCCATTCATCACTTAAATCCCTAAATGGGCTTTAAGCCCGTTTAACCAAAACCCAAATCAAACCCATTATATTGAGTTCTAATTTCGGTTTAGACAAAACGGTTCATTTTCCTCGAATTGATTTCTTCAACTGTCTGGTTAAAACCTTAGGCCAGAAAACTACCGAATCGTTCTCAATTTTCATCCATAATTAATTTTCATGGATCGTGCTTAATGCGTGTGACCCTCTAGGCTCACGAGCAATTGGCAGACTGGTAAAATTACTATTTTACCCTTTCCATCATAAGTGGTCTCTAGCAAGACATTATGATTATCCAATGTTCATGATTATCGATTATTCGACTTAACCAGTTATCGTACATTTCACTGTCCTTTTATCAAACCGATATCCAGATTGATCAATAGGCATAGAATGGTCATCCTAATTTATCAATCACTGTTTCTTGATATCTGAGATGACTGAAAACTGATACTAAGGTATCACCTGCACGGCCGTGCTCTTCCTTCAGTCATACTCATCAAGTGGCCTAAACGGATATCTTTCTCATACCGAAGTATGTGTGATAAATCCCTTAGACGCCTTTCGAGTTCACTAGTGCAATCAATATCAAAGCCAATCGAAGTCGTTATAGTTACCCTTTTACAGATAACGTTAGACTAGGTCAAACTTAGGTATTCGTTACATAGTGTACACAAAGACTCCTTGGTCTTAGGATATAATGACAAGCTACGATATGTGATTATCTCATGACTGGATCTATGCAGCATACTCACAATCGGGTTGTCCGATATCATCGACCTGATGGTATCTATGATATAACTCCGGCACGCACTTTGCCATGATCAGTGAAGCATGATCACAATGATTTAGTCTCATACTGATCGCTTCAGAAGAAGCTTAGCTGATCAGAGACTTTATCGAATGCAATTCTTTCTGATCTATAGTTCTACTATAAGTGGTTACACACATTATGACATAGATCAAATCACATTAGATATATTACTACAACACGTTAGTAATATTATGCCTTTTATTATGTAGAATAATGATGTCCGTTACAATATAGATTAGGGAATTACATTGGACTAGGGCACAAACCTAACAATCTCCCACTTGCCCCTAGTTCCAACCTAAGTTCCAATCTACCCCCATAGACTTCACGTGCGCCTCATGCTTAGGCTGCGGTAAAGCCTTTGTCAAGGGATCAACAACATTGTCATCAGTTGATACATAAGTAATCCCCACATCACCGTTATCTATATATTCTCTGATAATGTGATACTTCTTCTGTATGTGTTTAGTTCTGTTGTGGAATCTGGGCTCTTGAGCTAATGCTATGGCCCCAGTGTTGTCACACAACAAGCTTACCGGATCGGACGCTCGCGGCATTACATCTAATCCGGTTAGAAAGCTTCTATCCCATACGGCTTCCTTAGCTGCTTCTGTTGCAGCTATGTATTCAGCCTCTGTTGTAGAATCGACAGTTGTGGCTTCCTTGAAGCTTTTCCAGCTGAATGCTCCGTCATTTAACACGAATACAAATCCTGCCTGTGATTTGAAATCATCAGGATCTGTCTGAAAACTAGCATCAACATATCCTTTTACTGCTAGTTCTCCATCCTTCCCACCATACACTAGGAATGCGTGTTTAGTTCTCCTTAGATATTTAAGGATACTCTTGACAGCAGTCCAGTGCTCCTGGCCTGGGTTAGATTGATATCTGCTGGTACAACTTAACGCGAACGAGATATCTGGTCTCGTGCAAATCATAGCATACATGATGGATCCCACAACCGAAGCATATGGGATCTTACTCATTTTGCTTAGCACATCAGGAGTCTTAGGACTCTGTTGTTTGCTGAGCTTAATGTCATGCCGCATGGGTAGGTATCCCTTCTTAGAATCAAGCATTGAGAATCTTCTCAACACCTTATCTATGTAAGTGCTCTGACTTAGGCCCAATATTCTTCTGGGTTGATCTCTGTAGATCTTGATGCCCAGAATGAAAGCAGCATCACCTAAGTCCTTCATCGAAAAGCATTTCCCTAACCAAGCTTTAACCTCAAGCAAGGTTGGGATGTCATTCCCGATGAACAGTATGTCATCGCCATATAGCACTAGGAATACTATTTTACTCCCACTCGCTTTCTTATATACGCAAGGTTCACTTTCGTTTTTGATAAAACTGAATTCCCTTACGGCTTCATCAAAATGAATGTTCCAACTCCGTGAAGCTTGCTTTAATCCATAAATGGATCTAAGTAGCTTACAAATCTTTCTGGGATTCTCTAGATCAACAAAACCCTCGGGCTGTGTCAAATACACATCCTCTTTTAAGTTCCCGTTAAGGAAGGCGGTTTTGACATCCATCTGCCATATCTCATAGTTGTAGTATGCTGCTATGGCTAGAATGATCCGGATAGACTTGACCATAGCCACAGGTGAAAAAGTCTCGTCATAATCGATACCTTCGATCTGGCGATAACCTTCCGCAACCAGTCTAGCTTTATAGGTCTGAGGCTTTCCATCCATGTCGGTCTTAATTTTATAGACCCATTTGCAACCGATGGGTTTTATCCCAGGGGTTTGATCCACCAAGCGCCAGACTTGGTTGTCGGACATGGATTTCATTTCCTTATTCATGGCGTTCTGCCATTTTTCAGAGTCTGGACTGGCCAAAGCTTATTTGTAGGTTTCTAGATCATCATGATCCACCAATATCAAGTCATTTCCTTCAATGGCTAGAAAGCCATATCTGATAGGAGCTTGACGAGATCTCTCAGACCTTCTTGAACCATCTGGAATAGGTGTAGGGATTGGTTCTTGATCAATGACCTCTTATGGCTCCTGTATTTCTACATTCGGCATAGCAGGTTGTTCCGTATCTTCTTGAATTTTTTCAAGATGCACGACACTCCTACTAGCACTTTTGGAAATAAATTCCTTTTTCCAAAAATACCCCTCCTCGAGCAACAAAAACTTTGTTCTCGCTGGGTTTGTAGAAATAGTACCCTCTTGTTTCTTTGGGGTACCCCACAAAGGCACATTTATCTGATTTGGGTTCGAGCTTATCGCCTAGCTGACGCTTGACGTAAGCTTCACATCCCCAAATCTTAAGGAAAGCTAATAAGGGTTTCTTCCCATTCCATACTTCGTATGGAGTGCTTTCCACTGCCTTTGTAGGAGCCCGAGTCAATATGAATGCGGCCGTTTCTAGGGCATAGCCCCAGAAGGAGATAGGGAGGTCAGCCTAACTCATCATTGATCGAACCATGTCAAGCAGGGTCCGATTTCTCCGTTCGGATACACCATTCATTTGAGGTGTTCCAGGCGGAGTCAATTCAGAGAGGATCCCACACTCCTTTAAATGACTGTGAAATACTTGGTCCAAGTACTCACCGCCTCGGTTAGATCGAAGCGCCTTTATACTTTTACCAAGCTTGTTCTGTGCTTTGTTCTGGAACTCTTTGAACTTGTGAAAGGTTTCCGATTTATGTCTCATAAGATAAACATACCCATATCTACTAAAGTCATCAGTAAATGTAACGAAGTACTGAAAACCTCTTCTGGCCTGAGTGCTCATGGGCCCACAAACATCGGAATGTATGAGACCCAGTAAGTCACTCGCCCTTTCACCTAAACCGACAAAAGGTGCTTTTGTCATTTTGCCCATAAGGCATGACTCGCATCTCTCAATTGAAGTGAATTCAAATGAACTTAGAAGTCCACACTTGTGAAGTGTTGAGATGCATTTATGGCCTATATGGCCTAAGCGGCAGTGCCATATCACAGTATGGTTTAAATCATCGGATTTAACCCTTTTGTTACTGATATTAAAAATCGAGCTAGTGTCAGTGTTTTGAATATTAAGAATATATAAACCACCAACCAATGAAGCATTGCAATAAAACATATTATTCTTGAAAATATTGAAAATTCCATTATCAATAGAAAAACAATATCCTTCTTTGTCTAGCAAGGATATAGAAATAATATTCCTGCGAAACGCAGGTACACAATGAACATTGTTTAATAATAAAACTAGCCCACTGGGAAAACTTAGACTAATATCTCCTACTGCAGTTGTCAAGACTTCATTGTCATCACCAACTCGTAGGTCCGCCTCACCCCTACCCACTTCTCTTCTACTTCTCAGAGCCTGCACATTAAAACAAATGTGAGATTCTGCACCAGTATCAAGTACCCAAGAATCTGAAGTAGATAAACTGAGATTGAGCTCAATACCAAATATACCTGATCCTGAAGACGTGGAAGCTCCACTCTTCTTAAGAAACAACTTGTGTTTCTTGCAATCCTTCTTCCAGTGCCCCAGTCCTTGGCAATAGAAGCAGACGACACCCTTCTTCGGATTCTCAACAGCCTTTGGAGCTGCTGGACCCTTAGATTGTCGAATCTTCCCTGCTAGGTGCATAGGAGCCTTACCCTTCCCCAGGCTGGCTTTCTTGAAGCTCACTTGCTTGTTGACCATTAGAACCTCCTTGGTTTTCCCCTTGAGATTCTTTTCAGCAGTCACAAGCATACCATGAAGCTCTAACACGGTTTTGTTCATGTCATGCATATTGTAATTTCCAACGAATTCACGATATGCTTCTGGAAGTGAATGCAGCACAAAGTCTGCTGACATTTCCTTGTCCACAGGATGACCTAGCCTGGTCAAATGTTCCAAAAGACGTTTCATCTTAAGGACATGAGGACTGACAGGAGCTCCAGCCTTTAGCTTGCATGACATCAGTTCAACGAAAGTGTCGTATCTTTCGACACGCGCTTTCTCTTTGAACATTTTCTCGATCTCAGCCATACAAGCTTTGGGATCTTCGGAAATGTCCAAAAACTGTTGCTGCAAGTCCGGCACCATACTGCCCATCATGATGCACTGCACGTCAATCCGGTCGTTAAGGAATTTCTGGTAGGTATCCCTTAGCGCCCTTGAGGCGTTCAGTGCTGGTTCAGTAGGTGCTTGTTCCTGGGAAAGGATATAATCCTTACGTTCATGCTTGAGAACGAGTCTCAAATTCCGGTCCCAATCGAGAAAGTTTACACCCTTAAGCTTATCATTCTCGATTAGTGACCTAAGCGCGCTACCATAGTGATTCGTGTTTGCCATATTATATCTACACAGTAAACAACTTTTAATTAGTATTAATTAAAATTGAAGTTGGAGATTTAATTATAAAACACTTTCTGATTCTAGCTTTAGAATCTGAACCAGGATCCCATCATACTCTCAATTGAAGTGAACGGAGGCTCACTGCTCCAATTGAGTGCATCAAGGTAGGAGTAAATCCATCTACAAGACCATGTAGTTCCTGGCTAGGGTCTGTACTTGTTAGTACGTGGCATACCCTATACAGATACCCTAGGTCAGCCCTAGCTGACAATCGTAGACAAGTCTACCAAGCTTGAACTATGGATAGAACTAATGTGACTACTACGCGGAGGCGCACGCACCCACACAGAACTACCCATCTCATCCAGACTTCTTCTCTATGAATGTTACGCGGAGGCGTACCGACATCCATAGGGTCAAAGCCCTTTTGAGTGCCCAAACTTGGATGGTATCACGCTTGACTTGTAATTATTTGCGTTTAAGTGAATTATAAGAGTCTGATTGTATATCGATACAATCTTAATCTAGAATCATCAATTGCAAATTCATGCAAAGATGATCCCTTAGCAGGTTACATGCGAGTCTGATTAAATTCCAATTTTAATCTTTGCATGTGGGTGATAGCAAATCATACATAAACTTGTATATTTAAACTATCATACATTCATACATTCAAATATACAAATGTAATAATAAAATATGCATAGCTAAGCCCACCTAAAGTTCCTAAGAATCTAGCAAAACCGATCCTAAAGACAAGGTCTTCAATATCCAAACTTGCTCCATTCTTTTGAACTCCCACTGGCTTCGAGCCTCCTTCTTGACTTGATTCTTGTGTCAGTTTTCGTGATTACATATTAAAATAAATTAAATAAAATACAAATCACAACACGCAGGCCGTATTTACTACAACCCAAAATTGAGCAACACGCAGGTTGCAAAACCGAAATTAAAATGCAAATCTAATAGGCTTCGCTAGCATCATGTGGAAAACATCATGTTATCAAAGATCAAGTTATCAAACAGCATGCTGATCAAACAAATAATTTTTCCAAATTTTATTTTCCTTAAGTGTGGAAAAATTCCGGTTTATCGAAACCGGACGGTTTAATCGTTTAATTGAATTTTGGACCGGTTCTCGCTGGTTTATCGAAACCGAACCAAATCTGAAAATTAAATTTTTTATTAGGGTTTCCAAATATCCTTGCGAACCAACCGGTTCGCACTAATCTGGTCGAGCCAAACCGGCTCAACCGAAGGTCGCCCGCGGAGGCAACCACGGTGGCCCGTGAGGGCTGCCGAGGTCGCCCGCGGGGCTGACCGTGGTCGGCCATGGGAACGACCATGGTAGCCCGCGAGGGCAGCCATGGTCGCCCCTAGGGCAGACCCTGGTCGCCCACGAGGCAACCATGGTGGCCCTCACGGGCTGCCATGGTCGCCCGCAAGGGCAGACCGTGTCGCCCGCGGCAGCGACCATGGTCGCCCGCGAGGGCTGCCATGGTCGCCCGTAGGCGACCTCGTCGGCCCATGGTGCTGACCATGGTCTGCCCTAGGGCATTCCATGGTCCACCACGGGACTCGACCTGGTCGGCCATGGCTAAGCCATGGCCAACCCCGAAAAAACCCAAAAAAATAATTAATTTTCGAATTTCCAAAATTAATCAAATCTGAAATTTTTTTTGATTTACATGCATGCTAATGATGAAGAACACATATAAATATAAAAAAAAAATCAGATTTAAACATATGCAAATCAACATAATAACCATGCTCTGATACCACTGAAAGAGATCACCACGGGTTCCAAAGATTGAAAATCATGCAGCGGACAATATGTAACCGTGGTGATCAATAAAAATCTGAATCTTAATGCTATTTGCACATGTTATAAACATAATTAAAACTGATATTTACCTCTTGAAATCGACAAGAACACAAGCGTAGTGTCCTCTCTATCAAGTCCACACAAGCACACAACCGAAATGGTTTTTCCCTCTCAATTTTTGCTAGAAAATCTAAAGGAAAACTTGAGCAATAATGGAGGTTGAGAGGAGAGAGTGGGTTCAGCAATGAGGGAGAGAGAGAGGGAGTTAGTTGCTGAAATTTTCAAAGGATAAGATAAATAATTATTATGTGATTTTTAATTTGAAATTAAAATTGAATTTCAAAATAAAAATTACATTATCCATCCTTTTAATCCTTCTTATTTGCATTTAGCCCCTCTCTTATCTTGAACCCTAAATGGGCTTTAAGCCCATTTAACTAAAACCCAAATTAAACTCATTAACTTGAGTTCTAATTTCGGTTTAGTCAAAACGGCTCAATTTCCTCGAATTGATTTCTTCAACCGTCTGGTTAAGACCTTAGGCCAGAAAACTACCGAATCATTCTCAAATCTCATCCATAATTATTGTCATGCGTTGTGCTTAATGCGTGTGACCCTCAAGGCTCACGAATAATTGGCAGACTGGTAAAATTACCATTTTACCCTTTCCATCATAAGTGGCCTCTAGCAAGACATTATGATTATCCAATATTCGTGATTATCGATTATTCGCCTTAACCTGTTATCGTACATGTCACTGTCCTTTTATCAAACCGATATCCAGATTGATCAATAGGCATAGAACGGTCATCCTAATTTATCAATCACTGTTTCTTGACATCTGAGATGACTGAAAAATGATACTAAGGTATCACCTACATGGCCATGCTATTTCTTCAGTCATACTCATCAAGTGGCCTAAACGGATATCTTTCTCATACCGAAGTATGAGTGATAAATCCCTCTGACGCCTTTCGAGTTCACTAGTGCAATAAATGCCAAAGCCAATCGAAGCCGTTATAGCTACCCTTTTACAGATAACGTTAGACTAGGTCAAACTTAGGTATTTGTTACATAGTGTACACAAAGGCTCCTCGGTCTTAGGATATAATGACAAGTTACGATATGTGAGTATCTCATGACTTGATCTATGCAGCATACTCACAATCGGGTTGTCCGATATCATCGACCTGATGATATCTATGGTATAACTCCGGCACATCTTTGCCATGATCAGTAGAGCGTGATCACAAGGAATTAGTCTCATACCGATCGCTTCAGAAGAAGCTTAGCTGATCAGGGACTCTATCGAATGCAACTCTTTCTGATCTATAGTTCTACTATAAGTGATTATACACATTATGACATAGATCAAATCACATTAGATATATTACTACAACACGTTAGTAATATTATGCCTTTTATTATGTAGAATAATGATGTCCGTTACAATATAGATTGAGGAATTATTTTGGACTAGGGCACAAACCTAACACTCCGTCTGGAGCAAAACAGTTTAGTTGACGGTGCTAGACAGTGCTGACCGATTTCTGTGGTTGTCGGCCTTGTAACTCCCAAACCAGGGCTCTAATAAGAAACTACCATTTCGCTAAACTTGTAGAACTTTTAGTCTTCTTTTATCTGCCGCTGGTTTCAGGTCAACGGACTTCGGACCAGAGAGCTACACGTCACGCAATATCCGTCGCCGAAACTGGTCAAAGGTGGACAGTTGCTTCAGTTGATCGAATCAAACAAGAAGAACACGTTTGAATCTTCTCTCTAACGGTATTCGCACAGATAGGATGACCAAAGATCCATACACACACAACCTACTTGAGTTTTGTGTGAAAATTGATAGAAATAAGCCAAGAGGGAGGGAGAGAGAGAGCACCATAAACACAGGTGATATTTTGTGTGTTGTGTGTGTTGTGTCGATGATTGTGTATGTGAATTGATGTGTATTGGGTTAAGGGAATGATGATGATGGTCATTGGGTGGCCTCCTTTAATCACACGTACCCAACAAGATTAGGATAATGTGTATTTAGCCATCATCCCCTTAACCAAAGTTAGTGGAGGAAGGGACCCACCCTTTGCTCCACTATTAGGCCTTTATTAGGCCGGCCACTTAGGGGGCCTCGTAGCACGAAGCCCAATGCTTCGGCCGTGAGGTTCTGTGCCTCTTTCAACTAACCCCCGAACTTATCGTACAAAGTCTGACGCGACATCAAAGGAAGATATAGTCTTTCTCGATTTGCGTGTCACATTCAATTACTCATATCCATGGCCCAAAACGTCCAGTTTTGTCCATGCCTCTCTCTCAAGTATCGTCGACCTTTCCTTGTCTCTCATAATCCATATCCTATGTGTGTGACCCTCTAGGCTCATGCCGACTTTGGCGGGTTGGCGTAAAATTCCCTTTCCCCGATCCATCATCAGTGGCCCCTAGTAGGACGTTATGATTACCCGACTTGCATGATGATCGATGATTCGATTCAACCTCGTGTAGTACATGTCGCTAACCCTTTATTGCCCGGTATCTAGATTGATCATAAGGCATAGAGACGTCACCATTATTTAATCAATCTCTATTTCTCGATACCTCTCGAGTGGCCTAACCAGATACCTCTCGCATACCGTATTATGAGGGATAAATCCCTTAGCCGCCTTTCGTATCACTCATACAATCCGTCCCCGTGCCAATCATGTCCGTTACGGTTGTATTGTTACGGACAACGTTAGGAGAAAGTCAAATGCGGTTCTTTACTGCATAGCAGTCACAAAGACTCCTTGGTCTAAGGATACGACGACAAGCTACCACAATTGAATATCTTCATGACTGTATCTATGCAATACCATTCAGTGTGGGTCGTCCAATATCACTCACCCGAGTGATATCTATGATCTGGTTCCGAGAGCCCTTCCCAATGGAAAATAGAACTATAACATAAAGAATCACCCACATACTTGGGCGCTTCATTGAAGCACATTTGACCAGGGACCCGTTAAGTGTGATCCGTACAGATATATGGTTCCTTCGTGGGTGGACATATATCATATCAGACGTAACCTATTACTTCAACACATAAGTAATATAATGCCGCTTTTATATTTTGAAAACGATGATTAATATATACAGACATTTACAACCTAATACAATTGGACTAGGGCACAAAAATGCTTATATGACCTAGTCTAACGTTACTTGTAAAAGGGTAGCCATAAGGGCTTTGATTGGCTTGGTTATGAATTACATGAGTGAACTCGAAAGACGGCTGATGAATTTATCACCCATACTCCGGTATGGGAAAGATATCTTGTTAGGCCAGTTGATGAGTATGACGGAAGAAATAGCATGGCCATGATGGAGATACTTTAATATCAGTTTTCAGTCATCTCAGATATCAAGAAATAGTGATTGATAAATTAAGATGACTGTTCTATGCCTTTTGATCAATCTGGATATCGGTATGATAAAAGTATAGTGACATGTACGATAAGAGGTTAAGTCGAATCATCGATAATCACGGACGTTGGGTAATTATAATTTCTTGCTAGAGGCCACTTATGATGGAAAGGGTAAAATGGTAATTTTACCAGTCTGCCAACGGGTCGTGAGCCTAGAGGGTCACACACTTTAAGCATGGTATATAGCAAAACAGACTTGGATGGAAATTGGAAGAATCTGCTTTTCCATTTAGTCAAATTGAAAACGAACCGTTTGATTTCTGGCCTAAGTTTGTAGCCAGACGGTTGAGAAAATCAAATTAAAGGGATTGGATCGGTTTAGTTAAACCGTTTAATTAGAACCCAATTTAAATGGGTTTAATTAAACTTTAGCTAAATGGGCTTCAAACCCATTCTTAATATTAATTATAAGAATTTAATTTATGAGATTTTATGGATTTAATTTATTGAAAAATAAAAGATAATAAAATCTGATTTTTCACAATAATTAAAACCATAATACACTCTCATTCTCGTCACTCTCTCCCTCTCTAGCCGACCCTCCCTCTCTCCACCATAGTTAAGGTTTTGCTTTTCTTCTACTCTCAAAACTAGCATAGTTGGGTGTAGAATCCTAAAAGTAATTAGGTGCCTTGCTTGTGTGGACGATCTAGAGAGCACAATCTTTTGGTTTTGCTTTTTTAGATTCGAAATTATCAAAGATGGAACAAATCGGGACAAACCGGAAAAACTGTCCATCACTGACGAGTAAGATGTTTTGCTTCATACAATGGTCTTGCAGTCTGAACTAGGTTTTGTGCAAAACATAAAAGTCGTAGAGAACCGGATGAAATTTACTCTCCAAAATGAACTGAGGCATTTGAAGATCTTTAGCTAAAATTATGGCTTTTAGAAGTTACATTTTTCTGCAGGCAGATTCACTAAAGCTTCTTTGTGTTTGTGATTCGAAAAGGAATATTTTCAGATATGATATTTTTATGTTCTTGTTGGAATTTTTATCACATGGTGATCTTAGTTCGAAATCCATGTTTATTTTAATGTCCGCTACATGAAATTAATTCTATGGAACCCATGGATTTCCTTCAGTGGTATTAGAGGATGGTTATTTGTGATATTTATTTTGAGCATGATTAGGGTTAGTTAAATTCCCTAATTTTTCATGTATGATTTGGATTTTAATTTTGCATGAAAACATGAAAAATATCAGATTTTTATTAGTTAATTTTGAAAGTTAAAATTAAATTTTAGGGCTGATTTGGGTTAGCCATGGCTAACCGGGGTCGAGCCTATTAGTGGACCATGGAGAGCCCTCGGGCCGACCATGGTCAGCACCAAGGGCCGACCAGGTTGCTTGCGGGCAACCATAGTTGCCCTCACGGGCCAACTTGGTCGCAGCCGCGGGCGACCAGGGTCAGCCCCGCGGGCGACAATACCACCCCTCGCGGGCGACCATGGTTACTGCCGCGGGCGACCATGGCAGCCCACGCGGGCAACCATGGTTGTTGTTGAGGGCGAGCACAGTCAGCCCCGTGGACGACCATAGCAGGCCTCGCGGCGACCATGGTTGCTGCCGCGGTCAACCTAGGTCGGGCCGGTTTGGTCTGACCAGTCTCGGGCTTGAACCGTTCTAAATCTTGACGGTTTGCGAGAAAATTTTAACCCCTAAATTTTTTAATTTTCATATCTGTTTCGGTTTCGATAAACCAAGGTAGACCAGACAATTTCATTTAATTAATTTAAACCGTCCGGTTTTGATAAACCAAAATTTTTCTCCACACTTAAGAAAGATAAAATTTGGAATTCATTTGTTGTTTGATAACATGATGTATGATCACATGATGTTTGACAACATATTGTTTTTCACATGATGTATAGCTAAGCCCTCTAGATTTGTATGATTTTAATTTCACTTTTGCAACCTACGAGTTGTTAAGTTGTTGGGTTGTTATAAATACGACCTGTGTGTCGTGGTTATTTGTATTTATTTATTTATTTCAAGTATGTAATTACAAAGACCGACCCAAGATACAAGTCAAGAGAGAGATTCGGAGGCTGGAGGAGACTCGAAGCCAATAGGAGTCCGTAAGGATGGAGCAACTATCAATCTTGAAGAACTATTCTTCAGGATCTATTTTGCTAGAATCCTAGGATTCTTAGGATGGGCTTAGCTATACATGTTCTATTTACATTTATATATTGTGAATGTATGGGTAGTTTTATATGCATTAGTTTATGTATGTTTAGCTATCCCCCACATGTATGGATAGTTGATGATTCTAGTTAAGATTGTATCGATATACAATCAGGAGTATAAAATACTTATTCGCAAATAATTACAAGTCAAGCGTGATGTCATCCAAGTTTGGACAATCAAAAGGACTTTGAGCCTATGGATGTCAGTACGCCTCCGCGTAACATTCATAGAAGAGAAGTCTGGATGAGTTGGCCAGTTCTATGTGGATGAGTGCGCCTCCGCATAGTAGCCACATTAGTTCTGACCATAGTCGAAACTTGGTAGACTTGTCTACGATTGTCAGCTAGGGCTGACCTAGGGTATCAGTATAGGGTATGTCGTGTACTTTTAAGTACAAACCCTAGCCAGGGATTACATGGACTTCTAACTGGATGTGTTCCTACCTTTATTCTCTTAGTTGGAGCGGTGATCCTTCGTTCACTTAAATTGAGGGTATGCGAGGATCTTGGTTCAGATTCTAAGTTTTAGAATCAGACAGGTGTTTTAAAACTCAATCTCCAACTTTAATTTTAAAAAATACTAATTAAAATTATATTTCATAAAGCAAAATCACCGCACACAATGAGTCGCAGAAATATATCCTTGGAAGGATAGGATATCGGGAAAGGTACTTGTTTTGAGAAGGTTTCTCAAATGTACACAAAAGGAATTTTTCTTGACCAACCTATCCCTTCGGAATCAGCTACGAACACCACTAGAGCTCTTAGAGTTGCATTCAAGAAGCACTCTAACACTTTGGATAATGTGGGTTATGAAAGCTGGGTTGCAGAGAGATGGAATCTCTAAGGGAAACAGATGATTATTGATGCAAATGGTCCGATTGGCTATCTCTATGAGAAGGCAAGAATCGAAAGACTCTCTCCAGTCAAGGATTTTCACTTATGCGATTGTAAACGGGAATTTCCACAAGTCATAATTTTATATTGTATGATGGGATCAATTTAATGATCTAAGCATGTGCAACATGGAATTGACCGAAGGTACATTCAGAACTAGACTCCGATGTTCGAGAGGTCAAGAAAGGGATAAGTTTTGACAAAGTTAATGCTAATAAGGGTGAGGCCCTTAAGCAAGGTTGAAGAAGATTAAGAGACACCAATGGTCCAAAAGACCAAGGCTTATTCCAAACGCACAGATGTTGTCTTGTTTCTTCAAATAAGGTGGTCATAAGAAAATGGACTGTATGAGATAACAAGATGAGTTGAGGGAGAATGTGGAGGATCCACATTTCTCAAGAACTTATGTTACAAGCTTGTCTACTTTTGAATCATGAGTATGGAGTACTACATAACACATTCAATGTGTAGGATTTAAAAAGTAGAAGAGAATTGATTAAGGGAGAGATGATCATACAAGTAAGAAATCCCAGTAAGAGTTGGTGTAATGATCATCGAATCGACTATACCCAATGGGCTTAGTCTTGGCATATGAAAGTGTACCTGGTTTTATCAGGAACATAATTTCGGTTCTTGTTGAACAAGATGATATCATGTTGTTTATTAATGGCATTTATGATATCGACCGAAATGGTATTCATTATGCAAGTACTCCAAAAGGTTATTAGTAACTATGTGCAAAGCATAGTTGATATTAATGAAAGATCAATCTGTAACATAAATAGGAAATGGTTTAACCGGATGGTTTGAACCGGATTCTAATCCAGTATCGTTGTTCAGTCCACAGAAATAAGAAGCGCATGTCAACACTTTGTGAGTGTGGACTTATAAAGTCCATTTGAATTCAATTCATTTTGATGATGCGAAACTTGTTTAGTGGGTAAAATGACAGATACGCTCTTCACAAGTAGAGGTGTAGAGCGTGTGACCAGTAGGGTCTAATACATCCTGGTGTATTGAATCTGAATGGCTAAATACCTAACCAAGTCAAAATCAATCATCTTGGGGATCAAGAGATCCAGTCATGGTAGACTCTACTTAGAAAACTATTTTAATGGCGTGTCTGAATGCAGAAATCGAACCCAAGAAGATGTGGTTCGTTCCATGAAGAACCTTGTGATTCACACAATCTTATTATGGTTTTGTGCTCTAGGGTCAGCTATATTCAGGATGAATAAGGCTCCAATGAAGACAAGGAATTGTATATCATTTGAAACTCATCTACATTCTCCGACCCGTGAGTAGGTGCGCCTTTGCGTAGCATTCATGGGGATGTAGGTCAGAGGAGATGGTCAGTTTTATTTGGATGCGTGCGCCTTCGCGTAGTAGCCAAATAAGAACTAAACCATAGTCCAATTTGGTATGGGAACATTCCGGTATGACCATATGACACTCGTTTACTTTTCGATAACCATGGATGCATGCGCCTTCGCGTAGGACACCAGTACCCCGATGATCGCGTCACTAGCATATGAACTCTTATGACCTCCAGTGTGTACGTGAGCAACATGTGCCGAGGGTGTATGCATCCCAAGTGGGAAGTCAAGTCAAGGTAACAGTTTTAACCCCCGTCTCAATTGTAGTTTCCTAATGCATATGTAATCATGTGATCCTTCAAATTATTCGAGCATGACATCAAGTTTGTAGTTCTAAGACTATATGTTCATCAACATGACTAGCACATATTGAATGGTTGGGTGAACTTGTAAACATTTTCTTGTGAATATATTTTTGACTTTTAATTTGTTGTACAGTTTGACTCTTTTTATATTTAGGATCGAGTCTAATAAGGATTCGTGAGCACTCCATGCTGGTAAGCCTTCAGGAGGACCCGAAATCCTCCTTTCATAGTGCTATATGTCGATGACATACTCCTTATCAGCAACGACATCCCCTCAAACCGCAAAAGATTGCCTGGGGAAGTGTTTCGTGATGAAGGACCAATACAAGGCCGCGTATATCCTGGGGATCAAGACTTTATCGAGATCGCTCGAGGAGGATACTTGGGTAAAGTCACAACACTTAGAGATTTGCGATGCACGAATCCAAGAAGTGATTCTTTCTTGTTAGGGATCGCAGAAAGTTCAGCAAGACTCAGGGTCGCTCGACGGCTCATGAGCTGCAGCACATGAGTGAGATCCCCTATGCATTTGCAAAAGGATTCATCATGTATGACAGGCTCTGCACGAGATATGATATCTCGTATGCCCTATCCTGCGTAGGCAGATACCATGTAATCTCTTATCTTCTGTTAAGCAGTAAAAGAGGCATTCACATTATTATTGTGTTGTAATAACGTATCAAGCGATAACTTCATCTAAAGTCGTTAGTGTTTACACAAAGACAGCGTAAGCCTTAAGAAGTTATGCTTGATGGATCCCTAGTTGAATACTTATACATAAGTGACTAGCGTGAGGATGAGTTACGATCATGTTCTGCCGATCCAAATGTAGAGTCATATCACAGATATCGTCTGGGAGACAATATCGGATGACCTGCGGTAGAGTATGGCGCATAGATTAAGTCACCAACGCATACTCCTGTTAAGATTGTGCCCTAGTCCAATGTAATAAATTAATCTACGTAAATATCACAATCTCCCACTTGCCCCTAGTTCCAACCTATGTTCCTATCTACCCCCATAGACTTCACGTAAAACCTTCGTCAAGGGATCATCAACGTTGTCATAAGTCTGTACATAAGTAATCTCCACATCACCATCATCGATATATTCTCTGATAATGTGGTACTTCATCTATATATGTGTTTAAATCGTTTGTGGAATTTGGGCTCTTAAGCTAATGCTATGGCCCCCGTGTTGTCACAAAACAAGCTTACCAGATCAGACGCTTACGGCATTACATCTAATCCGGCTAGAAAGCTTCTAACCTATACAACTTCCTTAGATGCTTCTGCTGCAGCTATGTATTCAGCCTCTATTGTAGAATCGGCAGTTTTGGCTTCCTTGAAGCTCTTCCAGCTGAATGCTCCACCATTTAACACAAATACAAATCCTACCTGAGATTTGAAATCATTAGGATATGTCTGAAAACTAGCATCAACATATCCTTTGACTACTAGTTCTCCATCCTTCCCACCATACACTATGAATGTGTCTTTAGTTCTCCTCATATATTTGAAGATATTCTTGACAGCAATCCAGTGCTCCTGGCCTGGGTTAGATTGATATCTGCTGGTACAGCTTAGTGCGAACGAGACGTCCGGTCTCGTGCAAATCATGGCATACATGATGGATCCCACAGCCGAAGCATATGGGATCTTACTCATTTTGCTCAGCTCATAAGGACTCTTAGAACTCTGTTGTTTACTAAGCTTAATGCCATGCCGCATGGGTATGTATCCCTTCTTAGAATCAAGTATTGAGAATCTTCTCAACACCTTATCTATGTAAGTGCTCTGACTTAGGCCCAATATTCTTTTGGGTCGATCTCTGTAGATCTTGATGCATAGAATGAAAGAAGCATCACCTAAGTCCTTCATCGAGAAGCATTTCCCTAACCAAGCTTTAACCTCAAGTAAGGTGGGGATGTCATTCCCGATGATTAATATGTCATCGACATATAGCACTAGGAATACAATATTACTCCCACTCGCTTTCTTATATACGCTAGGTTCACTTTCGTTTTTGATAAAAGCGAATTCCTTTACTGCTTCATCGAAACGAAGGTTCCAACTCCGTGAAACTTGCTTTAATCCATAAATGGATATAAGCAGCTTACAAATCTTTTCGGGATTCTTTGGATCAACAAAACCCTCAGGCTGTGTCATATACACATCCTCTTTTAAGTTCCCGTTAAGGAAGGCGGTTTTAACATCCATCTGCCATATGATCCGGATAGATTTGACAATAGCTACTGGTGAAAAAGTCTCGTCATAATCGATACCCTCGATCTGGCGATAACCTTTCGCAACCAGTCTAGCTTTATAGGTCTGAGGTTTTCCATCCAAGTCGGTCTTAAGTTTATAGACACATTTGCAACCGATGGGTTTTGTCCCAGGGGTTTGATCCACCAAGCACCAGACTTGGTTGTCGAAAAAGGATTTCATTTCCTCATTCATGGCGTTCTGCCATTTTTCGGAGTCTGGACTGGCCAAAGGTTGTCTGTAGGTTTCTGGATCATCCTGATTCACCAATATCAAGTCATTTCCTTCAGTGGCTAGAAAGCCATATCTGATAGGAGCTTGACGAGATGTCTCATACCTTCTTGGACCCTCTAGAATAGGTGTGGGGATTGGTTCTTGATTAATGACCTCTTCTGGCTCCTGTATTTCTACATCTGGCATAGTGGGTTGTTCCGTATCTTCTTGAATTTCTTTAAGATGCACGACACTCCCACTAGCACTTTTGGAAATAAATTCCTTTTCCAAAAATACCCCTCCTCGAGCAACAAAAGCTTTGTTCTCGCTGGTTTGTAGAAATAGTACCCCCTTGTTTCCTTGGGGTACCCCACAAAGACACACTTATCTAATTCGGGTTCGAGCTTATCGCCTAGCAGATGCTTGACATAAGCTTCACATCCCCTAATCTTAAGGAAAGCTAATAAGGGTTTCTTCCCGTTCCATACTTCGTATGGAGTGATTTCCACTGCCTTTGTAGGAGCCCGATTCAATATGAATGCGGCCGTCTCTAGGGAATAGCCCCAGAAAGAGATAGGGAGGTCAGCCTAACTCATCATTGATCGAACTATGTCAAGAAAGGTCCGATTTCGCCGTTCGGATACACCATTCATTAGAGGTGTTCCAGGCGGAGTCAATTCAGAGAGGATCCCATACTCCTTTAAATGACTGTGAAATTCATGGTCCAAGTACTCACCGCCTCGGTCAGATCGAAGTGCCTTTACACTTTTACCAAGCTGGTTTTGTGCTTCGTTCTGGAACTTTTTGAACTTGTCAAAGGTTACCGATTTTGTCTCATAAGATAGACATACCCGTATCTACTGAAGTTATCATTAAATGTAACAAAGTAGTGAAAACCTCTTCTGGCCTGAGTGCTCATAGGTCCACACAAATCGGAATGTATGAGACCCAATAAGTCACTAGCCCTTTCACCTAAACCGGCAAAAGGTGCCTTTGTCATTTTGCCCATAAGGCATGACTCACATCTCTCAATTGAAGTGAATTCAAACGAACTTAGAAGTCCACACTTGTGAAGTGTTGAGATATGTTTCTGGCCTATATGGCCCAAACGGCAGTGCCATATCACAGTCTGATTTAAATCATCGAATTTAACCCTTTTATTACTTATATTATAAATTGAACTAGTGTCAGTGTTTTGAATATTAAGAATATATAAACCACCAACCAATGAAGCATTGTAATAAAATATATTATTCTTAAAAATACTGAAAATTTCTTTATCAATAGAAAAAAAATATCCTTCCTTGTCTAGCAAGGAAACAGAAATAATATTCCTGCGAAACGCAGGCACACAATGAACATTGTTCAATAATAAAACTAGCCCACTGAGCAAACTGAGACTAATGTTTCCTATTGCAGTTGTTAAGACTTGATTGCCATCACCAACTCGTAGGTCTGCCTCGCCCCTGCCCACTTCTCTTCTACTTCCCAGAGCCTTGACATTAACACAAATGTAAGATTCTGCACCGATATCAAGTACAAAAGAATCTCAAGTAGATAAATTGAGATTGAGCTCAATAACAAAAGTATCTGATCAATAACAAAAGAACAAAAACCCTAAACCCTAAACCCTAAACCCTAAGAAACTGCTTGTGTTTCTTATAATCCTTCTTCCAGTGCCCCTGTCCTTGGCAATAGAAGCAGACGACATACTTCTTAGGATTCTCAAAAGCCTTTGGAGCCTTTGGAGCGTTCTTTAACATCGAGATAGCGGAAGCAGTTAACAAAAAGCAACTCCAAACCTTGTCCAAGAACATGAACCATTAAATCCCAAGGCAAAATCTATTCCACAAGAAATTTACCTTTAAGTCTTTGTTGAATTGATAAAGAAGAACTTTGTGATCTTCTTCTCTAGAGTAAGTCCACACCAAGGGGATGATCTTCAAGATCCTATACTTAATGCCTACTAGAACAATTAAGTGAAGAACAAGAGAGCAAAAGAGAGAGAGCACTAGGGGTGGTCGGCCAAGGAGAGAGAGATAGATTGTGAGAGTGTGAGTTGTGTAATTAATTACTAGATGTTTCTCTACTTCATCAATCTCAGAAGCATGGGTCTAAAAGGTGATTGGTATGGGCTTAAAGGTGTCATTACCCATACCCCTTAAATCACTAACCTCTTAATCAACGAACACCAACTAAGCATGGTGTGTTGTGGCCCCACCCTTGGACCCACCAAAGTGGCCGGCCATGTTGGGTTTATTGGGCGCAAAATGGGCCCTTGTTGGGCCGGTCACGTGACCTCATGGGCCGAGCCCAATGGGCTCGCCCATGTGGCTTTGTGCCGTGTCCAAAAGTCGCCCGACCCTTTTTGTCGTTACTTATCAAAAAAAGTCTGACGCGACATCGACGAAAAATCTCAGTTTTCTCGATTCGTTAATTATTATCTCATACCGAACCTATGGCCCAAAACCTTCAGTTTTGTCCATGTATTGCTCCTCAAGAAACGTTAAGGTTTCCTTGTCTCAAGTTATCCGTCTTGTATGTGTGTGACCCTCCAGGCTCATGCCACCGTTGGCAGATCGGCACAAAAGATCTCTCTTGTTCGATCCATCATAAGTGGTCTCTAACAAGACGTTATGATTACCCAAGATGCATGTTGATCGCTGATTCGATTTAACCTTGTGCATACAAGTCGTTACTTATCAAACAAAGTCCGACTCGACATCGACGAAAAATCTCAGTTTTCTCGATTCGCTAATTATTCTCTCATACCGAACCTATGGCCAAAAACCTTCAGTTTTGTCCATGTATTGCTCCTCAAGAAACGTTAAGGTTTCCTTGTCTCAAGTTATCCGTCTTGTATGTGTGTGACCCTCCAGGCTCATGCCATCGTTGGCAGATCGGCACAAAAGATCGCTCCTGTCCGATCCATCATAAGTGGTCTCTAGTAAGACGTTATGATTACCCAAGATGCATGATGATCGATGATTCGATTTAACCTTGTGCGTACAAGTAACTATCCTATTATCTCTAGATATCCTGATTTATCACAATGCATAGAGTCGTCATCCTTGTTCAATCAATCATTGTTACTTGGTATGTGAGATGGCTGAGAATTGATAACCCGTATCACTGGCATGGCCATGCTCTTTCTCTCACTCACTCTCGATCAAGAGCCCTTTAATGGATATCTTTACCATACCGTAGTACGAGGGATAAATCCCTTAGCCGTCTTTCGTGTCACTCATGCAATCCGTTTCGCCACCCAATCATGCCCGTTATTGCAATCCTGTTACGGAAAGCGTTAGGCGCAAGTTAAAGCCGCACGTACATTGCATAGCGATCGCAAAGACTCCTTGGTCTAAGGATATCGTGACAAGCTATCGCATTTGAATATGTTCATGGCTTAATCTACGAAACACTATTCAAAGCGGGTCGTCCGATATCAATCACCGCATGATATCTATGATATTATTCCGGGATCCCTCATCCTTATGACAAGTAGAACTACGTCATTGAGAACCATCATCATATTGGTCGCTTCTATTGAAGCATATATTGACCAGGGACTCGTTAAGTGTGATCCGTACAGATTTAGGTTCTACTACTTTAGTGGTCATAAATCAGATCATGCTCAACATATTACTTCAACAAATAAGTAATATAAAACCGTTATATATATATTACAAACGATGATAATGTACGTAGACGTTTACAGGCTACTAGCAATTGGACTAGGGCACAAAATGCTATAAAAAATACTCCACCGTTCAATGTAAACACATATCCCAAGTGACTCTTAAAGTCATCGGGGTCTGTCTGGAAACTAGCGTCGACATATCGTTTGACGACTAGATTATCATTTCTTCCCCCGTATACAAGAAAAGCGTCTTTGGTTTTTCTCAAATATTTGAGAATCGCCTTGACGGCAATCCAATGTTCCCCACCGGGTTTGGATTGATGTCTACTGGTAGAGCTTAGGGCAAACGAGACATTCGGTCTCGTACATATCATGGCATACATTATGGACCCTATAGCCGAAGCATATGGGATCTCATTCATTCTTGCTAGCTCTGCAGGTGTCTCAACACCCTGCTTCTTGCTAAGCTTCATGCCATGACGCATGGGCAGCAATCCTTTCTTTGAATCTTGCATTGAGAATCGTCTCAACACTTTGTCTATGTAGGTGCTTTGACTTAAGCCCAAGACCCGCTTGGCACGGTCTCTATATATCTTGATCCCCAAGATGTAAGAGGACTCGCCTAAGTCCTTCATTGCGAAACATTCACCTAACCAAGTCTTTGTTAAGAGCAAGGTAGGGACGTCGTTTCCAATGAGCAGTATGTCATCAACATAAAGCACCAAGAAGACTACTTTGCTCCCATCTGCCTTTTTATATACGCAAGGTTCATCATCGTTCTTGATGAAGCCAAACAGTTTCACAACTTCATCAAAACGTTGATTCCAACTCCGAGATGCTTGCTTCAAACCATAGATTGATTTGAGCAACTTGCAAATCTTTCCTTTATTCTTTGGATCCTCAAAACCCTCAGGCTGGGACATATAAACGTCTTCAGCTAACCTCCCGTTGAGGAAGGCGGTTTTGACGTTCATTTGCCATATCTCATAGTTATGATACGCTGCTATGGCAAGTAGAATGCGGATAGATTTGACCATAGCTACTAGAGAAAAGGTCTCTTCATAGTCAATTCCGTGGATTTGCCTATAACCTTTTGCTACCAGTCTTGCTTTATAGGTCTGAGGTTTGCCATCCATGTCTATCTTTATTTTAAAGATCCATTTACACCCAATGACTTTTACGTCAGGGGTTTGTTCCACCAAGTCCCACACTTGATTATTTGACATGGATTGCATTTCTTCCCTCATGGCTTCCAGCTATTTCTCAGAGTCGGTTCCGTCCAAGGCCTCTCGAAGGGTAGCTGGATTATTGTCCACTAGTACTAAATCATCACCTCCAGTTACTAGGAAATCGTATCTGACAGGTGCATGACTTATCCTTTCAGACCGCCTTGGACCGTCCTCATTAACTGTAGTTATTGGTTCTTGCTCAACGACCACTTCTGGCTCTACTTCTTCTAGTGGGTCATCTAGTGGTTCTCGAGTGACCATCTCATCTAGAACTTCATCAAGATGAACAGCCCTCCCACTGACTGTCTTGGAAATGAACTCCTTTTCCAAGAATATCCCACATCGGGCGACAAAAACTTTGTTTTCGCTCGGTTTGTAGAAGTGGTATCCTTTTGTTTCTTTTGGATATCCGACGAAAGTGCACTTATCTTATCTCGGTTCGAGCTTCGTTGCAAGCAACCATTTTACATAAGCCTCGCAACCCCAGATTTTTAGGAAGGACAAAACGTATTCCTTCCTGTACCATTTCTTGAATGATGTCCCTTCCACTACTTTCGACGGAGCCCTGTTTATTATGAATGCGCCCGTCTGCAGAGCATAACCCCAGAAGGAAATCGGGAGATCAGTGAGACTTAACATCGATCGAACCATATCCAACAATGTCCGATTCCTCCGCTCAGACACACCATTGAGTTGCGGTGTTCCTGGCGGAGTCCACTGAGATAGTATTCCACCTTCAGTAAGATGACTAAGAAACTCCTCGGATAAGTATTCTCCACCCCGATCAGAACGGAGTGCCTTGATACTCTTTCCGAGTTGGTTTTCTACTTCAGTCCTAAACTCCTTGAATTTATCAAAGGCTTCGGACTTATGTCTCATGAGATAGACATAACCATATCTACTGAAATCGTCAGTAAATGTGATAAAGTAGCCTAAACCACCTCTGGCTGGTGTACTCATTGGTCCACATACGTCTGAATGTATTAGACCCAATAGATCACCTGCCCTCTCACCTAAACCAGCGAAGGGCGCTTTAGTCATCTTGCCCATCAAACAAGCTTCGCATCTATCAATAGTTTGGAATTCGAATTGACTTAGAAGTCCGCGCTTATGAAGCGCTGAGATGCGTTTCTCATTTATGTGACCTAGACGACAATGCCAGATTAGAGTTTGGTCTAAATCATTAGCTTTTAACCTCTTAGCATTTATATTATAGAGCATGTTGGATCTCGAGTATTGCATATTCAATATGTATAAACCTCCAACAGTGTGAGTATTGCCATAAAACATGTTGCGCATAATATTAAAAAACTCGTTCTTAATATTAAAATAATAACCTTCTTTTTCAAGAAGAGAAATTGAAATAATATTCTTGCTGAAAGCAGATACGCAAAACACATCATGAAGTTCAATTACAAGCCCACTGGGCAAAACAAGGTTAACAGAACCCACGGCAGTTGCGGCAACTCTCACGTTGTTCCCAACTCTTAGGTCCACCTCACTTTCCCCCATATCTCTTCTACTGTGTAACACCTGCATATCCGCACAGACATGAGACTCAGCTCCAGTGTCTAGTACCCAAGTATTTATCGTAGAAAGATATAGCTCTAATGGAATACCTGATGAAGTAGTGGCCCCACCGCCCTTCTTCTGATCATCCTTCAGCTGCTGACAGTCTTTCTTCCAATGACCAGACTTTTGACAGTAGAAACAGACCGACTCCTTTGCCTTCCCCTTGCCTTTTACGAGCATGGAAGGTCTAGGAACAAATGGTCGTCTGGTCTTTCCTGCCAGGTGCATTGGGGTTTTACCCTTTCCACCACCAGCTTTGAAGCTGGATCCATTCTTGACCATAAGAACACTTTTGGGGCGAACTGCCCCTTATGCTCTTCTCGGCAGTCACTAGCATGCTGGGCAACTCCGACGCGGTCTTGTCCATATCATGCATGTGATAATTCATTACGAACCCACCATATGCATGAGGAAGGGATTGCAGAATAAAATCCGCAGCCATTTCCTTTTCCATAGACATACCGATGCTAGTCATATGGTCAAAATGTCCCTCCATACGTAGGACGTGTGGACCTACGGAGCTGCCTGCTGACATCTTGCAGGCAATGAGTTCTCGGAGAACAGTGTATTTTTCAATACGTACTTTCTCTTTGAACAAATTCTTGATCTGTGCAAACATTGCAAACGGATCATGGGATAGCTCCATAAACTGCTTCTGGAGGTCCGCCTCCATGCAGCCCAGCATGACACACGCAACGTCGATAGAGTCGCTAAGGTGTTTATGGTACGCATCCTTAACGACCCTCGTTGCGTTGGCAGCTGGCTCCACCGGGATAGCCTTATCAAGGACGTACTCCCTGCGTTTTAACTTTAACACAAGTCGTAAATTCCTGTCCCAGTCCAGATAATTTGTCCCGTTGAGTTACCAAAAGTGTTCTCAACGACAAATTAGACGAGTTTGTTGAATTACTAGCCATTTCTACAAGAAGAAAGTAAATTTAATCAGAAAAGTTGAATAAATTTACGAAGATCCGAATTAAACACCAACCGTCCGAGTCTAAGGTTTAGAATCTTTAAACCAAGATCCCTTATTCGTCATTTGAAGTACGCTAAGGCGCACCGCTCCAATTGACGTATTTAGGTAGCGCGTCCGTCCAATTACAACTCGTGTAACTCTTGGTCAGGGTATGTGCAAAAACACACGACTTACCCTTCCAATGCCCCAGCTCGACCTCAGGCCAAGAATCGTGGTCGAGTCAACCAATCTTCACTAACGAGTTAACTTTGTGCAGATGCTCCGCTAAGGCGCACGACATCCCACAAAATTTACCATTCCCATATTGAACCCATTCGATCGATGCTCCGCTAAGGCGCACGACACTGATAAAATGTTTCTACATGGGTGTGAATTTGGGTGGCATCTCACTTGACTCAAATTATCTTGTAAATTGGTTGTGCTTAATAATTCGAAAGTATTTGGCACAATTATGAAACCCGTCATCAACTACCCGTGTTGTGACGTTTCTAATTGTATCACACACTATCTTCATTTGAAACCGTTATTTGCAACCCGTGCAAACACGTTTCAAATTTGAACTCATCCATCACAACCCGTGCGATGATAGTTCACAACGCTTTAAACATGCAAACAATTAAAAGTCGATTTAAATTTTTGCATGTGAGGTGATGGCTTATAAACTTATAAGCTAATCATGCAAGCATGTTATTCATTAAATAATTCAAGCAATCATTCATAAAGCGTTAAATATGCATTTTATAGCTAATCCTAATCTTAGGCTTCTACGAGTCTTCACATCTTCTCGTCTTTCTCATTCGGGCTCCCACTAGCTCTTGGACTTCCTCCAAGACCGTCATTGTGCTCGATTTTCCATCCTTCTCGTCTTTGAGTAATAATTATAATTAATACTCGATTCGTAGACCGGATAAAAAATAATTACACTTTATGGGCTCGAATAAAAGAATAATTACACGCTAACACTAACGGTATGCAAACCGTGAAAGCGATAAAGTCTAATGGGCTACTAATGCATCATACATCTTATCACATCATCCAACATGTTATCACACAAACATGTTATCTAATAATATGCAATTATTCCAGTTTTAATTTTTCCAAGTTACTCGGTCGGGTTTATGAAAGTTTTCGAAATATTGGAACGCGGGTTCGTGCCACGGATCAAACACCGTGCACGAACCAAGTCGGGCCAAGCCAATGGGCCGAAAGCCCATTGGGCCGACCCCTTGGAAGGCTCAAACCGACCTTGCCTCCACTCTCAGCCTCGCCCAAGAGTGGGGACGGCCCCAGTCACCGCCGGCCTCCCCGGCCTCCGGTGACCTCCGTCTGGTACCTCCGATCCGGCTCCCCGAGAGTCTCTTCTCGGACCCGACAAATCCAATAATTTCCGGAAAATTCCAAATTCAATATATTTTCAAAAATAACATATTTCATGCAAATATCCCAAAAAGCATTAAAATCATGTTATCAACAATTTTGGCATGCAAATAATCATAAAACCGAAACAAATTCAACAAGACAAAGATTAAGAGGGTAACCACCCTTTGATACCACTGTAGGGTTTTGGACCGTTCTAGATCAACGAGATAGCAGAAGCGTTTAACAAAATCTACTCTAAACCTTGTCCAAGAACATGAACTGTTAAATCCTAAGGCAAAATCTAATCCACAAGATATTTACCTTTAAGTCTTGTTGAATCGATAAAGAAGAACTTTCGGATCTTCTTCTCTAAAGCAAGTCCACACCAAGGGGATGATCTTGAAGATCCTTCACTTAATTGCCTACTAGAACAATTAAATGAAGAACAAGAGAGCAAGATGAAGAGAAGAGCAAGGGTGGCCGGCCAAGCAAGAGAGAGAGAGAGAGGTTTTTGTGTGAGTTGTGTGATTATTTGATTAATGAATTAATGTCTTGTATTTCAATTCATCATCCAACTCACAAGCATGGGTCAAAAGTGATTGGTATGGGCTTAAAGGTGCTTTAACCCATACCCCTTAAATCACTCACCTCTTAATCCACAATCACCAACTAAGCATGGTGTTGTGTGGCCCCCACACATGGACCCACCATGTGGGCCGGCCAAGAGGACTTATTGGGCCCTTGTTTGGGCCGGCCATGAGACCTCATGGGCCGAGTCCAAAGGGCTCGCCCATGTGGTTTCGTGCCGTGTCCAAAAGTCGCCCGACCCTTTTTGCCGTTACTTATCAAACAAAGTCCGACGCGACATCGACGAAAAAACTCAGTTTTCTCGATTCGCTAATTATTCTCTCAAACCGAACCCATGGCACAAAACCTCCAGTTTTGTCCATGTATTGCTCCTCAAGAAACGTTTAATTCCTTGTCTCAAGTTATCCGTCTTGAATGTGTGTGACCCTTCAGGCTCATGCCACCGTTGGCAGATCGGCGCAAAAGATCGCTCTTGCCCGATCCATCATAAGGGGCCTCTAGTAAGACGTTATGATTACCCAAGGTGCATGACGATCGATGATTCGACTTAACCTTGTGCGTACAAGTCACTATCCTATTATCTCTAGATATCCCGATTGATCACAAGGCATAGATTCGTCACCCTTGTTGAATCAATCATTGTTACTTGATATGTGAGATGGCTGAGAACTGATAACCCGTATCACGGGCATGGCCATGCTCTTACTCTCAGTCATTCTCAATCAAGAGGCCAGTTAACGGATATCTTTCCCATACCGTAGTATAAGGGATAAATCCCTTAGTCGTCTTTCGTGTCACTCATACAACCCGTTCCGCCACCCAATCATGCCCGTTATTGCAATCCTGTTACAGAAAGCGTTAGGCACAAGTTAAAGCCGCACGTACATTACATAGTGATCACAAAGACTCCTCGGTCTAAGGATATCATGACAAGCTATCGCATTTGAATATGTTCATGGCTTAATTTATGAAAACACTATTCAAAGCGGGCCGTCCGATAACAATCACCTCATGATATCTATGATATGATTCCAGGATCCCTCATCCCTATGACAAGTAGAACTACGTCATTAAGAACCATCCTCATACTGGTCGCTTCTATAGAAGCGTAGATTGACCAGGGACTCGTTAAGTGTGATCCGTACAGATTTATGGTTCTACTACTTTAGTGGTCATAAATCAGATCATGCTCAACATATTACTTCAACACATAAGTAATATAAAACCGTTATATATATATATATATATATATATTACAAACGATGATAATGTACATAGACGTTTACAGGCTACTAGCAATTGGACTAGGGCACAAAATGCTATAAAAAAATGCTATCATAAATCCCTTAGCCGTCTTTCGTGTCACTCATGCAATCCATCCAGCCAGCCAATCAAGCCCGTTATGGCTATCCTATTACAGATAGTTTTAGGAACAAGTCAAACCCGAACGTCAATCGCACAGCGATCACAAAGATTCCTTGGTCTAAGGATACCATGACAACCTACCACAATTGAATGTGTTCATGACAGAATCTATGTAACACCATTCAGAGCTGGTCATCCGATATCAATCTCCTCATGATATCCATGATCTGATTCCGGGTTCCCACATCCCAATGATAAATAGAACGATGTCATAAAGAATCACAATCATACTGGTCGCTTCATAGAAGCTTATGTGACCAAGGACCCGTCCGTACAGATATGTGGTTCTACTACTTTGATGGTCATAGATCATATCATACTTAACATATTACTTCAACACATAAGTAATATAATGCCGATTTTATTTATTACAAACGATGATAAACTATTATAGACATTTAAAGACTAATACCAATTGGAATAGGGCACAAAATGCTATCAGTGTTGTTACAGTTTGTATCAGCATACAAATCACCATTTTACCGTGCGCCGTTACAAATTGTAATACCACACATGGGAGCCGTTAGAGTTTGTAACGACGCACACTACTTGTGCACCGTTACAAAACTGATGGCGTACACAATGTTGTATGATGTTAGAGTGGTAACGGCGCATATCGTTTGTGCGTCTTTATTAACACTAACGGCATCGTCCGTTTGGGTACGGTAACAACACCATCATTGACAGGGGACACGTCGCGTCTGTCGTTAAAACTGTAACGATAGTGTGACCTCCGCCGTTATTTGTAACGGCGTACGTCAAAGTGTCCGCCAATACTTTTGTAACGACGTACATATCAACGTGCACCGTTAAAAAATATATTTAAAAAATAATAATAATGGAAAAAAAACTAAAAACTAAATTTAATTTTTATTTTAATTTTAAGTTTTTTGTAATTAAATAATCAAAAATTAAAATTAAAATTTTTTGAATAAATATACATCGGGAAGTAAATTACGACGGTCTAGGAGGTCAAAACATATTCGGGTCAAATGAAGTCAAGTGTGGATTTGTAAGCCTCATCTGATCGTGGAAGTATTTGAGCATCTGCTTGTTTTTGTCTAAAGCCGCCCTAGTATCGGCGTTAGCCTTCTTAGCATTTTTGGCCCTCTGGAGATCTGTTTCGTCGGATCATTGAGTTGACTCTGGAGTTGTGTCAACTCCTCAACAGGAAAACCGGAAGAGGACGAACGTCTTCTCTGTCTCGGCGGTGCTTGGTAACCATCCCTAAAACCACGGATGTGTCATCCTTGGGAGACTTCTAAGTGGTTTCCTTTGGAGTTCTCGAGATCAAAAACATATTGGCACGCTTGCCGCATAACCTCGTCCTCCTCAGCGTCAATCATCTTGGTCACATTTCCAAACTCGTGAATGCTCATCGGGTTCTCATTCTAGTCCTTAAGAGTATTCTTAATGAAAGCATGTAAATAAAAATAAGAATTAATTACTATAATAAATTAAAATTTTAAAATTTTTTAAAAAACAAATTAATCTCTAAATAACTTACGCGTTTCGGTATCACGTCTTCATCCTCCTCCCCCTCCAAATCAGCACGACCATCTGGGTGAGCCTTGAGCCATGCCTCCAACGTTTTGGAGATGTTTACGATGTTGGCCGCCTCCATGCTCTCCTTAATAGTTCGGTATGATGTGGACTCGATATGGTGGTGCAACTTGTTATCACTCATCTGAATTTTCCTCATTTGACTTCCGATTGTGTCCTAAAAAGTTTAAACTAAATTTGGTGATATCGAAATTTAAATTTTAATTAAATCAGTTAAAAAATAATGACTAAAGAAATACTTCGTTCTCGTCAAAGTGTTGAACGAACCACTGCCATTATGGCTTCTTCCCTTTCAATGCGTTGAGAATCTCATTGCAGTTTAGTTTGTTCGGTCTTTGTAGATGTTGTACAAAGGATTCATGTTTAATTTACACTCCTTAAAATTTTTTGTAAGTATTGAAACTACCCAAAATTTCTTCCAAAATAACCGGTACTCGGATTTTGGAAGATCGGACATGGTCTAGTAGGAAGCGTTGCATTCGCGAGCAAACTTGCCTAAAAAATACTGGTTAACCTCGTAAGCTTCAACGTTTTTTGGAATCAGGTGGAAATGTGGCGAAGGGTTTTTTATTTTCCCAACTTAACGGAATAGGGGCTCCGTATTGTTCGGTCGCACACTCCTTAACATCGATGCAGACATTGACGTTTTGTTCCTTTTTCGCGCTGATGACCTAGTTCTTTGTAACCAAGCTGTTCTCTTCTATTTGATCGTCAAAGTAGAGCGCGTGCGCCAGATGCTCTAAATAGTCGAGTAGTAGAAAGCCCCATTCGTTCAACGACAATGGGGTTCCCGATAAGCCGCCAGCTCCGACATTTGAGGGTCCCGACCCGTCTTCGATCATGCCCATGAAAGTAGTATCCCCTGGCACTTGGAAGGACCATGGGTAGTCCTGCTGACCCATATTTTTTTAATTAATTTTGAAAATACCCTTAAAGGGTATTTTAAAATTATTTATGAAAATATCCCTAAGGGGTACTTTTTAACATTTTTGAAAATATACCTAAGAGATATTTTTTAATTAATTTCGCAAATACCCCTAAGGGATATTTTTAAATTAATTCTGAATATATATTTTTAATTAATTTTGAAAATAACCTTAGGAGAATTTTTTTAATTAATTCCGAAAATATATTTCTTAATATTTCCAAAAATACCCCTAAAGGGTATTTTTTTAATTAATTCTGAATCTAACTTGTGATAAATCTAACGTGCAAATTATTGCAAATCTAAAACAAAATTCATACAAAATGCCTATAAAATCATATTTATTCATGTAAAACTAAATATCAATCATATAAAATCATGAACATGCAAACTAAAAATTTGAAATCATATATATGAATATTCATTCATGTAAATCTAGTATGCAAACTAAAATTAGATAAAATTATATTCATTCATGTAAATCTAACATGCAAACTAAAAATTGAACACTCAATTAAACCTAAAACTAAAACTTCTAAGTGCATACCTTATGAAATATTGAAGAAGAAGAGGAAGGGGGTGGCAACGGACGGTGGCAATAGACGACGGCGAACGGCGGCGCCAGATAGCGAAAAACGGCGGCGATGGACGGCGGCGTTGGCGACAATAAGAGGCAGAGGCAGATTGAAGAGAGGCAGAGAGCAACAAAAGAGAGCATAGAGAAAGAAAGAATATGGTTTTGAAGAATATATAATTGGCTTTGTAACGGCGCACAGTGGATTGTACTATGTTACAAATATACTTGTAACGGCGCACAACAAAATGTACTCTTGTCACAAATATATTTGTAACGACGTATAATGAATGTGCGCCGTTATAAATTTAACGGTAAAATAAGCGGTTCGATTTTTAACCGTTATATTCGTAACGGTCAAATTTTTTGTAACGGCACACACGACTATGTGCACCGTTACAAACATATTGTAACGGGCCTGACGGCGGACAACTACTGCGGCGTTAGTGTTAAATATTTGGGGGAAGTTCAATTTTCCGTCAAATTGACCCACAAAATTTGATTTTTCATGAAAAAATCGTTTGGCGCCACTTTAGTAACGACGCACGTAAATTGCGCCGTCCTAAATATATTTCTAACGGCGCACACGACAAACTATAACCCTAAATTATTATTTTATAATTTTCGATCCAATCGTGAATGATTAGTAGTGCCCCCGTGGTTTGATTTTCCTAAAATTTGTACTATACCACGTACATGTTATTTACAACAGATTGAACGGTTTTGATATATATATATATATATTTATCGAACGTTTGATGATCAATGTATTTAGGGTTTATGATATGTTTTACCTTCTTAAACCCTAAACTCGCGTTTTCAACGAAAGTACTTTATGTTGAAAATCAAGTTTTGATCCGACCGTACATATAGGAGTGCAATGGATTGGTACTTCATGTGCCAAAATTATAGTCATTTCCAATAATGTATGAACCTCGATCCAAACCAGTGAAGGGAAAGTCAACATTGTTGACTATGAAATTTGACCCTTTGTAACGGCGCACATTGCGATTGTATGCCATCACAAAACCTAACCCTAAATTATTATTTTATTTATGTCATTCCGATCATGAATGATTAGCCGTGTTCCCGTGGTTTGATTTTTATAAAATTTGTAGTATAACACGTACATCTTTTTTAAAACAAATTGAACGATTTTAGTTTTTTTTTAATATATTAATCTATTGAACGTTAGATGATCTATGTGTTTAGGGTTTAGGATAGTCACATTTTCAACGAAAGTGGTTTATGTTCAAAATCATGTTTTAATCCGACCGTATGGATTGGAGCGCAATGGTTTAATACTTGATGTGCCAAAATTATAGTGAATTCCAAGAATGTTTGAATCTCGATCCAAACCTTTCAACACTGATTACCTCCGTAAGTAACGGTCAAACTTCCAGTGGAGACTTTTTTTAAGACAGTGTACACCAATTATAATTTTTCGTTGACGTACATGAATTTTAAATCGTTTAAAATGATCATGGTCAGGTTCGGTATGCAATTGGTATATGAAAAGTTAACGAAACAACCGAAGTAAAGCTAAAGTAGAAAATCTTGATCTGGATCGGTCAAAATTAGTAACAGCGGACATACCAACGTACGCCGTTACAAATTCACATTTTCCTTCCTCCTCTCCTCTCGAGTCTCCCATATCAATCAAACCCAAACCCACATGCTCTTCTTCTTATCCATCTCATATAATGTGTGTTGTTGTGTATATAAGCATCAGTGTTGTTTTTGTTTTTATCCATTTTCATTACTGATTTAAAATATCGATGATTATATTAACACCCCTCAAATCTGACATTAGAATCTTCTCTCTTCAAACCACTCTCTTTTCTCAACCAATGCCCATTTGGTGGGTGTGAAGCCAAATGGGTGTGGCTTGAGAAAAGATAGTGGTTTTGGGAAGAGGAGGTTTCATCGTCAGGGTTGAGGGTTGTTAATATAACCATCGATTTTTCAAATCGGTAATGAAAATGGATAAAAACAAGAACACTGATGCTTATATACACAACAAGCCACATGATATGAAATGGATAAGAATAAGAGAAGGTCGATTTGAATTTGATTGAAATGGGAGACTCGAGAGGCGAGGAGAGGAGGATGAAAGCTTATATTTTTTCTAAGTGTGACTGAGGGAGAAGTGGGAGGTTCTGATTTATACATATGATTCGTAACGGCGTACTTACAAATGTGCGTCGTTACAAACTATTTTGTGACGGCGCACAAGGCGAGGTACGCCGTTACAAACTAACGGTAACAACAACGGCTCGATTTCCGACTGTATTCCTAACGGTAAGATTTTGGTCGACGGTCAACACTTTTGTAATGGTGAACATACTAATCTACGCCGTTACAAAATATGAATACTAACGGCGTACGGTGGGAGCTACGCCGTTAGAGTTTTTGTGACGGCGCACAAATTAAATACGCCATTACAAAATTTTGTAGCGGCGTACATTTAGTGTATACCGTCACAAAGTTGATTTATAACGGCGTACTCTTCCTATGTATGACTTACGTGTATGACGTTGGTAATGAAAAAAGTAATAGTGCTGTAAACTTCAAATTTTAGAGCGTTATTGCTACATCTTGGTAAACTTCAAATTTAAGGATAATGAGTTGTGATGAATATACTGCTCTTCAAAACACTGAAGCTGCTTTAGCAAATTGAACTCGGGCCAAGACTAAAATCGTTATTAGAAACAACAATTAGCATTTAGGATTAGGAGGCAATGTCAACTACATGAACATATTTGAATGAAAGGTAGAAGCTGAAACAGTCTTCGTGTTAAAATTGACGCAGCTGAATTGAAGAGATAACTAACTAACTTAATAAATTTTATTTTTTGGAGATTTTTTCTTTTGATTCCTAGCAATTACATACATGAGGCCTACTTCTACCTAGCTCATACTCCAACAAGCCCATTAAACCCCCTACCCTTCTGCATGTGAGAGTTGAACGTAAGGTTTATTATTATGAAAATTTTTATTCGAAACATATTTTTAATTTTGTAAGTTTTTTTTAGGGATTGTTTCAGATAGATCACCTAAAAAGATTGAATTTTCAAATAGAGCATCAAAAATAAATGTCTCACTCCATTAGTTTTTTAATATATTTTTTAATTGAACCAGCGGATGAAAAGACCAAAATACACTCAAAATAAATAATTGAGCTATCGATTTATCTCAATTTCTGATTTGTCCGGTTTGATCATCAAATTTTTGGTTCGTTCAGTTTAACCATTGGACAATCAATCGTCTTCCTCGCCTGATCTCTTGTCCTCGCTATCGACTGCGACGTTGCAGAGGGATTGGATCTCGCCGGAGGGAGCAGGTTGTCCTGCTGGATACGGTCGAGGATGGCGGAGAGGCCAAAAGTCGGAGATCTTGAGGTTCTCCTTCTCGTCGAGCAAGAGATTCTCAGGTTTCGGATCCTGTCCAGCAACAGATCCGCTGGAGAGAGCTTGGCCGAACTGTCCTTATTTTTCCGGTCACCCCTTTCTCATGAAATCTCACTATGACCAAATTGACCCTCTTGGCCCTAATCGGGTAATTTCCAAATCTTGGCTCCCAAACCCCAGCCGAGGAGGTACTTTCAACAACTGATATCTCCCGTTGATTACTGCCACAGCCGCGACATCTCGTACAGATGGCCACGAAATCATCAAAATCACAAAATTGGGGTTTCGATTTTGGGGATTTTGAAAATAGAATATTTTCTTCTTCTTCGTGGCTTCCGACAACATTGAGAGTTCCGTCGACTTCACAACCTTGCACCGGATCGCACCGACGAGTGGTGGTTTACGAGTGGCTATGGTTGAGCCGGAGAGGGAGAGAGGAGGGGACAGACGATGGCGAGAAGCAGAGCCTCGCCTTTGGTGAAGGCAGGCTTTGGTCCAGCCATTTAACCGGGAGAACCTAAAATTTGATTATCAAGTCGTCCAAAACAGAGTTTGAGATAAACCGCTGATTCAATTATTTATTGAAAGGTATTTTTGTCATTTCATAAGTTTATAAAAATAATTAATCAAAAAATTAATAGAGTGAGACAAAAATTGTTTTTAGTGATTTCATAAATTAAAATAAAGACCTAGTGACCTATGTGAGAATCCAATTTTGTAAGTAACGTATATGGAATTATCCTTTCTTAATTCTATGAGAAAATAATATTTCACTGAAGCAATTCAGCAGATATTTTAATTCTAATGGTTAGATAAAATAATTAATATTTTAGATTTACAATATAGTAACATTATAATTTTGGTGCAAAATATACATTATTTTATACGTGGAGTAGAATATTTTGTACATACGTGGATCCAGTAAACTCTAAAGGGATGGGAAATTTTCGGGTTGTGGGAGAGAAATTTTAGGGTTGCCGATGTAAGGTTTCCAATTTATGGTTCTAAATTTAAGATTTAGAGTTTAGTTTCCAATATATGGTTCTAAATTTAAGATTTAGGGTTTGTGTAAATTATTATTGTAAATTTGGTACCGCAATGCCCTTTTCTGCATATATGTGGAGGACAAAACTGAAATTGATTTGCATTTCGGAAGCTAACGATTGTTAAATCAGAATGCTTAACAATATAATTGAGCATATCACGAAAAGATTCCAATATTCCAATAGAAACAAATAAAATCCAATCCAAATAAAATAGATAACTGATATTATAAAACAGAATTTGATAAGTGCATAAATGTAAGTTAGAAACCAATAAAATCCAATTATTGATAAAAATATATGCAAATAAACAGCAATATCTACAACTGTGAAAAGCCAAATATATTAAATCAATAAAAATTATTGATAAAAATATGTAAATAAACAACAAATTCTAAAAGCTCATCCAGCAATATCCACAACCCTTCTACCAGCTCCAAACAAGCTAATAAATAACTCTACCTAAACATGTCTCCAACCCATTCAGTTAATTGGACAAAGAAATCACGATCGATAAGTTATTTGGACAAAGAAATCATGGTCGGGTATCCACAACCGTTTCTAGTAATATATATAAAACACACATCCATTTTCCGAAGTAGCTGAATTGGATAATTAATAAATAGCTTTACCTAAATTTGGTCTCCAACTCATTCAGTTACTTGGACAAAGAAATTACGGTCGGGTATCCACAACCGTTTTCAGTTATTTGGACAAAGAAATTACGGTCGGGTATCCACAACCGTTCTAGTAATATACATAAAACACAATTCTGTTACATCCATTTTTCGAAGTAGCTGAATTGTATAATAAATAACTCTGCCTAAATTTGGTCTCCAACCCATTGAGTTACTTGGACAAAGAAATCACCGTCGGAATGGAACTGACATACCCATCAACATCAGCATCGAACAGAAGAAGAAGCAAGAGAGAGGTGGCGCCGAACAGGGGAAGAAGCAAGAGAAAGGTGCTGCTGCGCAGCATCCCCGAAAGCATATCTAAAGAGGCTACGCTCTTAGGGCAACAATGGGAGCAGAGAGTGTACTTATAATTGGTTTGCTGGGCTTATTTGGTAATAAACAAGGCCCATTAATATATAAATATAAAGAAATGAACTATATGTTAGGCCATTTTCACCGTACATAATATTCAATAGACTTGAGTTGTAGTAAGTAATTGCCCTAATTTAAAGCTAAGTTGATTTAAATAATATTTGAGATATGGCTGAGTAGGGCAGAACTACGTGTCATTTTAGGATGGAGCAATTAAGGTAACCTAACCCAATACATCAACCTACGTATTGCTTTTCACTTACAAACTGTCACTAACCGTTTTGTGTTAACTGATTCACGATCTTGTCATTACAACGGTGAATTGCAGTTAAATACTTATCAATTGAATTTAATTTAAGTAAAATAGATTTAAAGGGAAATGTCACTTACAACATTTACTCCGTAGAGTCATTTAACTAAAAAACAAATTATATTTTAATAAGAAAAAATATATTCTATTATTATTATATCAAATTTTAAAACATATGTAATTTTAAAATTATTATTAATTTAAGAAAAACGACAAGAAATTATTTACATTATGTTTCTGAATAATTGCTCAAACCACAATGTCCTTTTGGTTAGCTTTAAAACAATTTGTTTTAAAATAAAAAATCTTAAATATAAAAATCTCAGGATTTAATTAAACTATGGGGCAATTAAAGATCAATACACCCGTTGAAATCTCATTTCAGGATAAATCCTCTAAGTTTGAAATTTGTTTTCTTGGTTCACAAAGTTTCATTACGTTACACTTAAATCCAATTGTGTTAGATTTAACTGATGTGATTTGTAAAAATTTCAATACGCCCATGTTATCTTAAATTCCAATATTATGTAACAATTGACATAATTATGGAATAACCATTTTACTAAAAATTGAATTCTGAAATGAACTAATGATTAGAGGGCAAAATTGTCTTTTTAGTGAACAATTGAAATAATTAAAAAATCAAAATACAATTTTTTTCCCATTTTCCATACAATTAGTCTCTCTCTCTCTCTCTCTCTCTCTCTCTCTCTCTCTCTCTCTCTCTCTCTCTCTCTCTCTCTCTCTCTCTCATGCCCAACATCGTTCAAACCTCTGTGCCCTCCACCAGCCACGGGGGCGACGTCGGTCCAGGATAAGGACCTTTCCGGAGAGAACCTAGACGATGACGACCACAAATCGACGACCACAGTCGATTTTGCGAGCTCGACATCCAAGCCTTGGCCAAGGGTTGTCCCTTATGCGACCCTCCAGTGGTCTTCGCTGTCGGATTCGGCACGAAGAAACTTCCATTGAGTAATGGTGGGGAGCGATGATCAGAATTCATATCTGCGAACGACATCAGGCAGAACCATAAGGTGGGCGATTTTAGGGGCGAGCAGGGTGAGCACGATGGTGCGCAGGTGAGTCGAGGTCGGCGAAGACTTTTTCGCCTGGAAGATATCGGAGAACGGGTCGCGGCCTAAGGGTTTCCTTGCAAACCAGATCCAGATTAACCTTAGAGATTTGAGGTCTGGACGCCACGGTCGCGATTTCCGAAGCCAAGCCAACCGCCGCCCTCGCCGTAGTCCAGCCCACCGTCGCGATCGCTAGTGCCCAACTCTCAGATATACTGTGTGTAATTTTGTGTTTAGTAAAATTTGTTCTATTTTTTTATCAGATGTTTGTTGAATTTGATGGAAATTGATAAAAGGGTATTTCCAAATTGAGCCGGGGGGGGGGGGGGGGGGGGGGGGGAAGAGTGAGAGGCAAGATGTGATAGTTTTGATGAACTAGAGAATGAGAGATGAAAGGTGTTAGAATTGTGCCCTAGTCCAATGTAATAAGTTAATCTACATTGTAATGTTTTATCATTTTTCAAATTAATAAAACGGCATCATATTACTAATGTGTTGTAGTAATATATCGAAGGAAGGGGGGGGGGGAGTGAGAGGCAAGATATGACAGTTTTGATGAACTAGAGAATGAGAGATGAAAGGTGTTAGAACTGTGCCCTAGTCCAATGTATTAAGTTAATCTACATTATAATGTTTTATCATTTTTCGAATTAATAAAACAGCATCATATTACTAATGTGTTGTAGTAATATATCGAAGGAAGAGTGAGAGGCAAGATGTGACAGTTTTGATGAACCAGAGAATGAGAGATGAAAGGTGTTAGGATTGTGCCCTAGTCCAATGTAATAAGTTAATCTACATTGTAATGTTTTATCATTTTTCGAAGGGATAGTTCCAGATAACTACACCTGGATATGTCACATTATCACATGACTACACCTAGAATTTTTCGTATCGGGGTGAATACCCAAGAATTTCATTTGTCTCACTTTACTCATTCCGTCCAACTCCGTTAGTTTTTAAAATCTTTTTACATGTGAAATGACTAAAATACCCTTATGGGTATTTTGAATTATTCTAATTAGACTAAAAAGACGAAAAAGCCCTTACCTATTCATCTAATTTTCTAACAAATGCCACTCACTCTCTCTCTTCTCTTTTGTCTATGATGGGCGTGGCCGGAGGCGGAGGGGATGACGGAGGAGGGCTGGTCGGAGGGGAGGGGAAGGAGGCGGAGGATGGTGGGCGGAGTCGGAGGGTCGGGAGTCGCTGGAGCTCGAACCAGTGGGCACGACAAGGAGGGGAGGGTGAGGGTCGGGGTCGAAGGAGGCGGAGGGTCGGAGGGGAAGGGCTGGGCTGGATGATGGGAGGGAGGCGGAGGGTCGGAGCCGAGCTCCGACCCTCCGCCTCCCTCCCTTACTCCGACCAAGCTCCGACCCTCCGCCTCCCTCCCATCCTCCAGCCCAGCCCCTCCCCTCCGACCCTCCGCCTCTTTCGACCCCGACCCCGACCCTCACCCTCCCCTCCTTCTCGTGCCCACTGGTTCGAGCTCCGGTCACTCCCAACCCTCCGACTCCGCCCACCATCCTCCGCCTCCTTCCCCTCCCCTCCGACCAGCCCTCCTCCATCATCCCCTCCGCCTCCGGCCACGCCCATCATAGACAAAAGAGAGGAGAGAGAGTGAGTGGCATTTGTTAGAAAATTAGATGAATAGGGAAGGGCTTTTTCGTCTTTTTAGTCTAATTAGAATAATATAAAATACCCATAAGGGTATTTTAGTCATTTCACATGTAAAAAGATGTTAAAAACTAACGGAGTTGGACGGAATGAGTAAAGTGAGACAAATGAAATTCTTGGGTATCCACCCTGACACGAAAAATTCTAGGTGTAGTCATGTGATAATGTGACATATCCAGGTGTAGTCATCTGGAATTATCCCTTTTTTCGAATTAATAAAATGACATCATATTACTAATGTGTTGTAGTAATATATCGAATGTAATTTGATCTATATCATTATGTGTATAATCACTAATAGTATAACTGTAGATCAGAAAGAGTTACATTTGATGTGTCCCTGATCAGCTAAGCTTCTTTAAGAGCGATCCGTATGAGACTAAGTCCTTGTGATCACACTCTACTGATCATGGAAAAGTAAGTGCCGAAGTTATATCTTGGATATCATCAGGGCGATGATATTGGACAACCCGATGGTGAGTATGTAGCATAGATATTGTCATGAGATACTCACAGATCGTAGCTTGTCATTATATCCTAAGACCAAGGAGTCTTTGTGCACTATGTAATAAATCTCTAAGTTTGATCTAGTCTAACGTTACCTGTAAAATGCTAGCCATAAGGGCTCCGATTGGCGTGGTTATGAATTACTAGAGTGAATTCGAAAGACGGTTGAGGGATTTATCACTCATACTCTGGTATGGGAATGATATCTGTTTAGGCCACTTTGAAATTTTGAATCGTAGCCGAGTAAGGAAGTCGAACACAAAGTCCTTAACTTTTGTATCGACTTCTTGTGGAAACCGTAAGCAAAGTAATGGACAGATAATAATAACGACACCAGAGATGATTACCCAGTTCGGTGACTCTGCACCTACATCTGGGGGCACTTTGCCAGTGGAAAGGTTTTTCACTATAGGTAATCAATAGTACAACTTCAAGCACCAACTAGCTATCACACAAGCTATTGTCCTAAGCTACTATAGATCTCACTGTGAATCACCTCGACCAGGAGCCTCTCCCCCTGTCTTTGAGATTCCCTCAATTCCACCCTTCGAGCAAGCCTATGCTCGGTGTCGTTGTCTTCTTGGACGGAGTTGTGAATCTTCAATGACAAACAAAAACCCTAACCGATCCAAACACTTCGTCTTCGCGACTTGATGTTTGACCGGAGCAAAGATCCGTTCTATCGAATAATCAACTGCCTCTCAACTCGCCGATGGTGCACGGTTAAGAGCTCTGAGAAATCTTGCAAGTGTTAGAACAAGAACGGATGATCTGCTAATGGGAAGCCAAGGGCTTTTTATAGCAGCTCACATTCCTAATCCTCCTCGGACCAGGAACAGGAAAGTCAGGCAAGTTGTTGCCGCCTTCCACGACATCTGGAAGTCGTCTTGCCTGTTTTGACTTCCTGATGAAATCAGGCAAGTCGAGTTGCCGCCTATTGCTGACGTGTAACTGCCAGCTGGAAGTCGCCTGACTTGTCGACGTCAATATCTTGCGTTCCAAGTTTTCGTGGCGCCTTTCTTCTTTTGCTCCAAGCTTTGTCGAAACAGGAAAGCTTCAGACTTTCCTAATCTTCGGCTCGTAACAAGTCGCTCCATATGTCATGTAACATGTTGCACGACTTCTTACTTTTGCACTAAAAACTCATGCCAACATTTAAACGTAGCAACAATCTCCCCCTTTGGCAATTTTTTAGGCAAACACCTTTTTAAGTCCATCGTCATCTTGTGGCAGTTACGCACAGCAAGTGATGTGACTTCTTTACTCCAAATAGGCACATCGTCGTCACCTTGAGGCAGTTACGCACACAGCAAGTTATGTGACTTATGATGCGACTTCTTGTGCGGCTTATGGTTTATCTTCTGGAGTAGCTTCTGGAGCTTAACTTCTTGGGCGGCTTCTGGAGCGGCGACTTCTATGCACATTTCTCGGCGCGACTTCTGACGTTTCTTGGGTCGTATCACATTTATCTCCCCCTGTTTGTCTAACAATATTGCCAAAGGCAATCTTACAATGAAATTCGACTAAACAGCAGGGTAAAAAGCCAGCTCACACCATGAGCAAAATAAACAGCTCAACATGAGCAAATATCCAGCTCAACCAAGAGCAAAATATCCCAAGATAAACAGTCATAAAGTGCGGAAAATTAACTCGGACAGACCCCGAGGATTTAAGAGTGTGTGGAACAAGTTTATCATAGTAAATTCAGAGAAATACTTAAAACGACGTGGAGTCATCAACATCTTCTTCAGCAGCAGGAGCAGAGCGGAGGTCATTGAGCAGAGCTTCACAAGCAACTTTGCGGTTTGATAGCATCGCAGTTGACTTCTCCAGATCTTTGATCATCTCCACCAATTCTTCCTCCATCCGAGTGCCAAGTGGTCCTGATGGTCGAGAGCTTGAACCAGCTCCTGATGCTTTGGCCATGGGAAGTCTGAGGTCCTTCAACTGCTTCCCTTCGAAGTTCTTGAGGCTGATAGCAAAGGGCAGTGGCTTCTTACCCGGAATATCCGACTCTCGAACAATGTGAGGACATTGTTGGAGAAGGAGACCGGTGATCAAGGAAGGAAACTCGATAGAAAGTTTGATAGCACATGATTTGGCGTGCTTGACTAGATGTTCAATAACATAAGCGCCAAACTCAAGAGAAGACTGCGTACCTATTTGGTAAATGAGTTTAGCTAGCTCGGTTTTGATGCTTGACCCATGCGTAGAAGGTGCTCAATTAGCCAGACCAATGCGGTAGAGAATTGAATATTTTGCTGTAAGCTCGGTAGCCGCAATGGTGTCTTTAACGGGTTAGACCTTCTTTCGTCCTCCAGTGATCTCGACCGCTACTTTGTTCACGTGCGGGACTTATGGAGTGATTTCTGGGTCTTCTCTGCCAAGATAGGTATTGATGGTTGAAGCAGATATCTCGAAGCATTCTCCCCGAACGAACACCTTTCTGTATTCAGCGTCTTCTGGTTCATCAAACTCGCTTGACAGGTTGACAATAAACTCCTTGACCAATGCTGGGTAGAATGGCCCAATATTTATGACGGTGTTGGTCAGGCCTGCTCTTCGGATAAGTTCCACGATAGAGTTTATTCCTTGCGCCTCTGTGGAAAGTTCTCTTTCTGGATAGATCTTGCGCTGGTATACATACTGCCATTTAACGACATTATCTACGGAGTGGAAAGAGACATTGTCCGTAGGAGCTTTCGGAACATTCTTGGGGAGTTTCTGCCCTCCCATTGCCTTTTTGACTCGTGGTAGCACTATCTGGGTGTCTTCTTTTTCAGATTCCTCTTCTTCAGGTGCAGAGGTTACTACAGTAGTCAGTGACTTCCTTCTTGACTTCTTCGGCTGTTTAGACGCCAAAGCTCCTCCTTTCTCTGTGGCTTTCCTCTTTGGGGTCAATCTCCTCGGAATTTGAGGTTCTTCTTCTTCATCAACCAACCTTCGTGTTGGTAGCTTCCTTCTCTCAGCCCTTTTGGGCACAACTTCTTCTTCTTCAATGGCTTCTGCTGCATCTCCTTCTTCTATACTGGTAGTGTTCTCTTCAGGTCGAGCAACTTCTTGGATGACTTCAGTTTCTTCATTTATCCCAGGTTCACTGTCCTGGACTACAGGTGGGCTGTCGGCCTTTTGCATGACTTCTGTTGGTGGGGATTTTTCTGGCGTAGGTGCAGATTTTTGGGGGCTAGACTTATCTCCACAGACGGCATCATGGTCCTCAGGGGGAAGAGTTCCTTGGGCTTCTTCAGACGCCTCTTTATCTATGATGTTTTCTACACAAAGGGTAGTAGAAGTACCTTGTGGTGGCGTCTGCGAAGTGTGAGAGCCTTCCTCTTCTAGGTTGGCAGCTTTGTCCTTTTCTTCAGTGGAGGTAATCGCCTCCATTGGTCCATCCTTAGGTTTCGCCGATCCTTCCCCAGGCAGATTTCTTCCTCGAATCTTCACTCCATATTTGTTTGTCGTCGATTTGGAGGCCAACAACTTCTTGGCAATCACTTTTGCCCTCATTTTTGCTCGAAGCGTCTTGGTGGCAGATGGTATTCATCCGCTTCGGGTACCAACCATTTGGCAGAAAGCTTGATAGGATTTGCTCTTGAGAGAAGAAAACAAAATCTTTCTGTTGTAGAATTTTTGATTTGTGGTGCCCTAGCGGTTTCAAAAGGTGGAGGAGGTGCAGAGCCTTTTCTGCGTGGGAGTTGAACAGAACGATTTCTGATTGGTTGATTGTCAGAGTGTAATCATTCTTAAAATTCAAATAAGACTAACGGGCTTCTAATAAAAAGATTTGGACCCGACTTGATTTTGTGGACCCTGGTTGGTTCTCATCGAGAGAGAGAGTAAAATCAACTAAAAGCTCTCCCTCTTCTTGCTTGACTTCTGGTTACTCCAGACAGCAAAGTCCAAGGGTTGACCTCAAACTTTCAAACTTGTTAGCATCTAATGCTTTTGTAAAGATGTCTGCGACTTGTTTCTCAGTGGGCAGGTACTCCAGTTTTATCTTCTTGTCTTCTACAAGCTCTCGAATAAAGTGGTGCCTGATGTCAATATGCTTTGTCTTGCTATGTTGCACTGGGTTCTTCGAGATGTTGATTGCACTGATGTTGTCACAGAACACAGTCATGACTTCTTGCTTGACTCCATATTCTGCCAACATTTGTTTCATCCAAAGAAGCTGAGTACAGCTACTTCCGGCTGCAATATATTCGGACTCAGCAGTAGACAAAGCAATACAATTTTGCTTTTTGCTGAACCACGATACAAGATTGTTCCCCAGGTAGAAACAACCTCCAGAGGTGCTTCTTCGATCTGGTGTGCTTCCCGCCCAGTCAGCATCACAATATCCAACCAGAGTAGGAGAGGTATCAAAGGAATATAGTAAACCCAATACAGAGGTTCCCGAGATGTACCTTATGATCCTCTTTGCATGAGCCAAGTGACTGACTTTTGGATTGGCTTGGTATCGAGCACAGACTCCCACAGAGTAAGCGATGTCGGGTCGACTTGCTGTTAGATAGAGGAGACTTCCTATTATGCTTCGACAAAGAGTTTGATCAACTGATTCTCCCATCTCGTCCTTTGTGCATTTGTCATGTGTGGCAATAGGAGTCCTCTTGTGCGAAGCTTTTTCTAACCCGAACTTCTTGACAATGTTCTTTGCATATTTGCTTTGGGAGATAAATATACCATCTGACATCTGCTTGATCTGGAAGCCTAGGAAGTATGTGAGCTCACCGACCATGCTCATCTCAAATTCAGATTGCATATGTTGGACGAAACGTTCCACTATCTTGTCTGATTTCCCTCCAAATACAATGTCGTCGACATATATTTGAGCAATCATGATGTCCCTTCCTTCCTTCTTCACAAAGAGAGTTTTGTCTACTCCCCCTCGAGTATAGCCATTCTGTACAAGAAATTTGGTAAGACGTTCATACCATGCTCGTGGAGCTTGTTTGAGTCCGTAGAGAACTTTCTTTAGCTTGTAGACATGGTGCGGAGAGTCATGGTCTTCGAATCCCTTTGGTTGGGCTACATAGACTTCTTCGTTCAGATTTCCATTGAGAAAGGCACTCTTTACATCCATCTGATAGAGTTTGAAACGCAGATGACATGCGATACCGAGAAGAAGTCGTATGGCTTCCAGTGTGGCTATCGGAGCAAAGGTTTCTTCAAAGTCGACTCCTTCGACTTGTGTGTACCCTTGAGCCACCAGTCTCGCTTTGTTTCGAGTGATGTTTCCTTGCTCGTCAGACTTGTTTTTGAATATTAATTTTGTCCCAATGACATTGACATTGTCAGGTTTGGGCACAAGTTCCCAGACTTCATTCCTTGCAAACTGAACCAATTCTTCTTGCATCACGCAGACCCAGTACTCATCATTGATGGCCTCTTGTATATTCTTTGGCTCAATTTTGGAAATAAAGCAAATGTTACCTATCAACTCGTTGTAGTCAAGAGATGCCTTTAGTCGAGTCCGCAGTCCCTCATTAATGTCTCCAATCACATCCTGGGGTGGATGATCCTTCTGAATTCTTCTTGACGGAGCTCTTTGCCTTATAGGAGATGCATCTTTATCCGGGATAGTTGGGCTTTCGTCTTCAGACTCTTTGTTGCGCTCATTGTTTTTGACTTCTGGTCTGACTTCTCCTCTGACTTCTGGTCTGACTTCTCCTGAGAGATTTAGGACTTCTTCGTCCTCGTCACTTGGTTGCTCGTTATTGTCATCAATCACGACATTGATGAATTCCATGATAGTTCGGGTGCGTTTGTTGAATACACGAAAAGCCCGACTATTTCTGGAGTATCCGAGGAAGATGCCTTCGTCGCTTTTAGGATCCAATTTGCGTCGAGGTTCCCTATCTGCGAGTATGTAGCAGACTGATCCAAAGACATGAAAGTATTTGACATTCGGCTTTCTCCCCCTCCATATTTCATAAAGAGTGAGCGAAGTTCCAGGACGGAGGGTCACTCTATTATGAATATGGCATGCGGTATTCAAAGCTTCAGCCCAGAAGTGCTGCGGGATGTCTTTGGCTAACATCATGACTCTTGCCATCTCTTGAAGAGTGCGATTCTTCCTTTCAACGATCCCGTTTTGCTGAGGAATGATGGGAGCAGAAAATTCGTGTGCAATTCCTTCAGCATCACAAAAGTTTGCGAAGCTGATGTTCTCAAACTCCTTTCCATGATCGCTCCGAAGTCGGACGACTTTCCCAATGACTTCTCCCTTTTCTCGTTGAACTCTTCGACATAAGGCTTCAAAGACTGAGAAGGTATCTGACTTCTCTCGAATAAAGTCTACCCATGTGTAACTCGAGAAGTCGTCTACACATACAAATATGTACTTCTTCCCTCCTAGTAAGATGTTGTACCTTCTTGTGTGGCGTCTTGACTTGTTTCCCAATCTGGCATTCTCCACAGATTTTTCCTTCAATGATCTTGAGGTTGGGAACTCCAATGATCGCCTTTTCAGAGAGAATCTTTTGCATACTCCTCAAATTAATGTGACCAAGTTTTTGATGCCATAGCTTTGTCTCTTGAGCTTTGGACAATAGGCACTTGGTTGGCAAATTTGTGGCTGTTGGAGACCATAGATAACAGTTATCAAGGGACCTGTGGCCTGTCATAACTTCCTTCTGTTGTTCGTCTTTGACCGAGCACTTGTCACGAGTGAAGTGGAAATCCAGATTTAAATCACATATTTGGCTTATGCTGATGAGATTGGCTGTAAGACCTTCTACTAGTAGAGCTTCTTTAAGACATGGAGAGTTGGGAAGATTGAGTTTTCCTTTCCCGAGCACTCTAGCTCTTCCCATATAGCTGATAGCAGAAGGGTCGAATATGTCCTCTTCGTCCACAGTGATGACAAACCCAGTTATGTCTTTTGTTCTGGGTTTTTGATGCGGCTAGGGTAGAAGGCTTTTTGGTCGCTTGGTCAGCCGTGAAGTTAGGAGACTTCTGGCGAGACTTCTGGGAGACAGACTTCTGAGGAACGAAGATGGTGTGCGATGATGAGGCTTCTTTCGAATATCCAAGACCTTCCATATTCCTAGATGGTTTCCCGATCGAAAGTATTTGGTCCAGAGTGTCAGTACTTGGATTCATCATCTTTACAAACTTGGTGACCTGCTCTAACTCGCCTTTTAGTCGAGCAACTTCCTTTTTCAGATCAATAGTCGTCTCAAGAAGTCTTGACTTGTCTTCATTAAGAGTAATAATGAGAGCATTCTGTTTTTCGATTACCTGAGAGTCTTCAAGCCACTTGACATACCATTCGTTGTAAGCGTTGTTGAGAGTCTCATCGGATAGCTCATCATCAGAGTCATACTTCTTTGAGCTTTCAGCTGGTTGATCTATTGTGGAAGAAGTGAAAGCCACATAGTTACTTGTATGCTCAAGGTCACTGTCTTCCTCATCTTCATCGTCAGTTAGAGAGGCATTGAATCCTTCTTCTGTTTCTTTAAGAAGTTGGGACATTCTCTCTGCATGTGTCCATACCCCTCACATTTAAAGCACTGAGCTCCTTTACCTGATCGTTCTCCTCGTACTCCATCGTTAGCTGTGTTTTCGAGCTTCTGAAACTTGTGCTGTGGCTTGTCTCTGACTTCTCGGGTGACTTTTCTTCCTGTCATCTGGCCAAATCTTTTCATGACTTTGTTGTAGTTTTTGGCCAGCATGGTGATAGTTTCCTCAATGTCACTATCCGACTCAGAGTGTGTTGAGTTCTTCTGCTTTTGATTAGAACTTTTGAAAGCCACACCTTTGTGTTTCTTCTCGATAAGAGGTAGGGAGAGCTCGAAAGTCATTAGAGATCCCATGAGCTCATCAAACTTCAGTGTCTTCAAGTCATGGACTTCTTCTATCGCAGTTGTCTTCATCTTGAATCTTGAACTTAGAGCTCTCAGCATTTTTCTGACTAAATCTTCATCAGTCATAGGCTTGCCAAGTGAATATGATTCATTGGCCAGATCCTTGATGCGCACATTAAACTCCGCAATCGTTTCGTCTTCATTCATGGTCAGGGCCTCAAAGTTAGTCGTGAGGTACTGTAACTTCTGCTTTTTGACTTTGGAAGTACCCTCGTAAGCAACAACAAGTGTGTCCTAGGCAATTTTGGCACTTGTGCATGTGTTGATGAGTCGAAACACATTCTTGTCAACTCCATTAAAAATTGCATTGAGTGCACGAGAATTACCTAGGGCAGCTTCATCTTCTTCCATGCTCCACTCCTTTTCTGGTTTGATGCTAGTTTGATTTCCATGAGCATCAGCATAGTAAGGTTCCTCCCATCCATTGATGATAGACTTCCAGGTTTTGCTGTCGAGGGACTTCAAGAAGGCACACATCCGTGCTTTCCAATATCCATAATTCGTTCCGTCGAATACCGGTGGACGATTGACAGATCCTCCTTCCTTTAAATCCATATCAGCTACTCAAAATCCTTCCTCTGATACCAATTGAAATTTTGAATCGTAGCCGAGTCAGGAAGTCGAACACAAAGTCTTTAACTTGTGTATCGACTTCTTGTGGAAACCGTAAGCAAAGTAATGGACAGATAATAATAACGACACCAGAGATGATTACCCAGTTCGGTGACTCCGCACCTACGTCTGGGGGCACTTTGCCAATGGAAAGGTTTTTCACTATAGGTAGTCAATAGTACAACTTCAAGCACCAACTAGCTATCACACAAGCTATTGTCCTAAGCTACTATAGATCTCACCGTGAATCACCTCGACCAGGAGCCTCTCCCCCTGTCTTTGAGATTCCCTCAATTCCACCCTTCAAGCAAGCCTATGCTCGGTGTCGTTGTCTTCTTGGACGGAGTTGTGAATCTTCAATGACAAACAAAAACCCTAACCGATCCAAACACTTCGTCTTCGCGACTTGATGTTTGACCGGAGCAAAGATCCGTTCTATCGAATATTCAACTACATCTCAACTCGCCGATGGTGCACGGTTAAGAGCTCTGAGAAATCTTGCAAGTGTTAGAACAAGAATGGATGATCTGCTAATGGGAAGCCAAGGGCTTTTTATAGCAGCTCACATTCCTAATCCTCCTCGGACCAGGAACAGGAAAGTCAGGCAAGTTGTTGCCGCCTTCCACGACAGCTGGAAGTCGTCTTGCCTGTTCTGACTTCCTGATGAAATCAGGCAAGTCGGGTTACCGCCTATTGCTGACGTGTAGCTACCAGCTGGAAGTCGCCTGACTTGTCGACGTCACTCTCTTGCGCTTCCAGTCTTCGTGGCGCCTTTCTTCTTTTGCTCCAAGCTTTGTCGAAACAGGAAAGCTTCAGACTTTCTAATCTTCGGCTCGTAACAAGTCGCTCCACATGTCATGTAACATGTTGCACGACTTCTTACTTTTGCACTAAAAAATCATGCCAACATTTAAACGTAGCAACACACTTGATGAGTATGACTGAAGGAATAGCATGGCCATGTAGGTTATACTTTAGTATCAGCTTTAAGTCATCCCAGATATCAAGAAACAGTGATTGATAAATTAGGAAGACGGTTCTATGCCTATTGATCAATCTAGATATCGGTTTGATGAAAGGATATTGACATGTTCGATAATAGATTAAGTCGAATCATCGATTATCACGGACGTTGGGTAATCATAATGTCTTGCTAGAGGCCACTTATGATGGAAATGGTAAATTAGTAATTTTACCAGTCTGCCAATGGGTCATGAGCCTAGAGGGTCACACACTTTAAGTACAGTATATAGCAAAACAAACTTGGATGGAAATTGGGAGAATCCGCTTTTCGATTTAGTCAAATTGAAAACGATTCGGTTGATTTCTGGCCTAGGTTCAATAACCAGACGGTTGAGGAAATCAAATTAAAGGGATTTGAACAGTTGAGCTAAACTGTTTAATTAGAACAAAAATTAAATGAGTTTAATTAAGCTTTAGCTAATTGGGCATCAAGCCCATTCTTGATTTTAATTAAAATTGGGCTTAAGTTTAATTAAGAGGTTTTTAAGGGATATACTTATGTGAAAATAATGATAAATAAAAATCTTTTTTTTCACACAATTAACCTAACCCTAACCTTCATAATTTCGGCCTCCACCCTCTCTCCTAGCCGCCCTCTCTTCTTCCTCCATTGCTAGGTTTTTAGCTATTCTTCTACACACAATACTAGTAAATTTGTGTGTAGAATCCTTGGTTAAGGTGTTGTACTTGTGTGGACAATCTATAGAACACATATAAACTTTGTGTTTGATCGATTTCCACGAGGTAATTTTCAGATTTGAATCTCATAATTGCATGCTGAAAATTTTCACATAAGATCTATTATTTTCGAATTCCATGGTTAGATTCTTGTCCGCTGGATGAATTTAAACCCATGGAACCCATGAAATTTGATGGAAATTGATAAGAGGGTAAGTCCAAATTGAGCCAAAGAGAGAGAGAGCGAGGGGGGGGGGGGGGGGGGGAGTGAGAGGCAAGATGTGGTAGTGATGAAAGGTTGAAAATAGGGAATTATAGTAATTTCACTTACATTCAATTTTTTCTTCGAAAATACTAATTTACCCTTGAGCCCAAGTTAAGTTAATTATGTAAGTGAGGGCTATAATGGTAATTTTATACTAATAAAATAATTATACTATACAATCAAGGACATTATGTGTATTAAAAATGAACAATATTTCTCATAGATTTAACTGAATTTGGACTAAAGTGTTAACATTTGAAAGTTGAGGGACTGAGATTTTTTTACAAATTTGAGGGACTAATCCTGGAATGAGGTGTTAGTAGGTGTACTGATTCGTAATCACCCCTTAAACTTCTTATACCTAGTTGAAGGCTTGGAGCCCTTTCAACAATTACTATATCTATTTCAAAAATATTTATTTAATTTCACCTAATTAAATTATTTTTTACAATTGGCTCATTTCCGTCTATTTTAACAAAGGTTTTTGTTATTTTTTTTCTCAAAATAACAAAAATGCCCTCAATTTTTAAATTAAGAAATTATACCAAAACGTATATGTTCTTCGTTACTCAAACAAATCCCTTTGAGCTAAGTTTTGATTTCAATTTCAAAAACCATTAATCAGCAAAAAAATAGAGGAATTCAAGCTTTGATTTCCCTATTAGTTTAAGCCAAATGATATATTTTTTCCAAATCTGTTTCCTCTAAATCCTTACACGCCGTGAACAGAGAAGGGAAGTCGAGTTCGGCGAGGCCATGACACACACAGAGTTAACAACCCACCACTTCAGGTTTTAACAAAAAACAACACACCACTCTCCCTCTCCTTCTCAGGCTCTATTTCTCTCTACCGGCCAGCTGTTCAAGATCAGGTGCTGCCGACAATGGCTTCACCCATCAATCGGTGGGCGAATGAGGCCTAGAGAGGCATCTCGTCGCATTTCGGGCCTCACAAGAGCCAAAGCACGGATGGTCAAGCAGAGACCATGAATAGTCAGATCAGGCGAAGAAGAATTCAATCGGGGCTAGATCAGGTCCAATCTTGACGCCGGTGTAGAGGGGGCCTAGGGCAACAGACGACATGCTTGTGGAGGTCTGTGCTTTTCTGTGCTCATAGATCAAGCTCCCTCATTAGGCTCCATCCTCCGACGTTGCTGACGACCTCATCTCCTCCTCTACCGTGGAGGAGTACAATGTCGTCGGGGTGGATATAAGCTCCGTTTTGGGCCTCTCGTCCATGTTTCTTTGTTGATTTCTCTGTGTATGTGTGTAGGTGAGGTGTGAGGATGAATATTGGACCGATTAGTGTTGGGATTCTTCCAAATAAATTACTGTTGCGACAACAATTACAACACTGAGTTGCATCTATGAAATAAAAAAATAATTAGGCGCTGAGAATTAGCCAGCTCATTTTTTTTTTCACCATCGAATCTAAAAGTCAATTTGTTGTTCGATTGTCAATAAATGTCACGCCTAAGTTCATATGGGATATTTTATTTCGCTTGTTATTTATTTTTTTATTGAGAGGGTAATTACAGATCAGTACATCCGCCGAAACCTCATTTCAGAATTGGTACCCAACTTTGATTCTTTTTTTCTCGGTTCCCCAAGTCTAATTATGCCACATTTAAGTTCAATTATGTTAAATTTAAATGATGTTGTTTGTAGAAATTCCAAAATACCATTGATAGATAATGATAAGGTCAGATATTATGTATCCAACCTAGTCAAATCTTCTCATTTTTATTCCTATTTTGTCCCGAATTATTACATTTTGGTGAATAAAATGCTACTTTACCTCACGAATGGCCCGAGAAGTGTTTTTGGTGAAAATAGGTCGAAAAGAGACAAAAAAGAGCTAAAACCGCAAAGGCGGGAAAAAGGAGCAAGTTTGCCGGGTCAACCTGTCGGATCCAACCCGGCAGGCTCAAGCAAACTCGACAACCCGTGGCCAAAGGGAAGCGCGGAGCGAGGTGCTTACCCGGGCAACTTCAAGGCAACCTGCCGGGTCAACCTGCTAGATCCCACCCAACAGGTTGGTCTTAACCCGGCAACCTGAGTGCATGTTGGAAGAAGAGGGCAAGAAGCTCACCCGATCACCTTGGAGAAGCCTCCTGGGAATTTATATGCTTGTATTGAGAATTGAATTGGGAATACAATTGAGGTATTTTGTTCATGAGATTGATATGATAATTGTGTTGGATTGCATGATGGAATTGAGGTTGATTGCCATGGATGTGTTGAATTGTGTTCTTAATGTCATGAGTAGCTAAGTTTTTAGGTCGGGAAAATTGATGAACGGGGATATAAATTTAATTGATTAAATGGATTAAAGATTGAATTATTGGGTTTGTTAAATGGATTAAGATCTTGAATGTGATCTTAATGCTAGCTCTCCCGGGTAGGCTTGAGTTTAGATCAAATCTAGGAAGAGAGGCGATATTAATCGACCTAGGTGGAACGTAGCATTTGGGGGCCGGATCTACACGATGTGTCTTGGGGTTGTAATTTGATTTGTGTCGAGTTCGTAATTGCAATCTGTGACGGGGATACATATACCGCGGGTACGGTTTACATCAATAGGGCGCTAGGCTGAAGGATGAAGATTCCTACATGACTATTAAGATGACCCTAACTAACTATTTTAGTTAATGACTTGACTAATTTATTTTAACTAGACGAAACCCTTCCAAACAAGAGATATGTTTGGGATAGGTCTGGAATTCTCGACTAATGGAGGGGCATTAAAGAATTTCAGCAAATGTGCCCAACACTTTTAATTGCCTATTTTATATTTGCTAATATTTAGTTTCTAGAATAAATGGCTTGTAGCCCATGTAAATCTACTTTCCAAATTGTTATTTTCTAGTGTTGCTACGATTAGTGTTGACATATTTTTAGCGCAAGGTCAAGATGTCAGCCAACATGTTGCAACACATTTGGCGCAACATACCGCATGCAAGATAGGGAAAATTTTCAATTTTTCTTGTTTGATTTTCAGAAACATGGGACATAGGGAAAAAGAGTTAATACAAGATCAGACAACGTCCAGCTGGAAGAATACACATCAGTAAGGCCAATTAAGGCAGCAATGCCAACTTGCCAACTTGTCAATAATGCAAGGTGGCAAAGGAATTCCTATTTGAAATTATATTGTCTATTGGGAGTTGAAGACCAATTAGGCATGTAGAATTGCTATAAAAGCAGGTGTTATTAGAGTTATGCCCCAATCCAATATAAAAGTGATCTACAGATGTAATGTTTTATGATCTTTCCGAATAAATAAATCGGCATATATTACTAATGTGTTGTAGTAATATATCGAATGTAATTTGATCTATGTCATTACGTGTGTAACCACTAATAGTAGAACTGTAGATCAGAAAGAATTACATTTGATGAGTCCATGATCAGCTAAGCTTCTTTATGAAGCGATCAGTATTAGACCAACTCCTTGTGATCACGCTCTACTGATCATGGCAAAGTATGTGCCGGTGTTATATCATAGATATCATCAGGTCGATGATATCGGACAACACGATTGTGAGTATGCAACATAGATACCGTCATGAGATACTCACAAATCGTAGCTTATCATTATATCCTAAGAACAAGGAGTCTTTGTGTGCACTATGTAATGAATGTCCAAGTTTGACCTAGTCTAACGTTACCTGTAAAAGGGTAGCCATAACGAGTGTGATTGGCTTGGTTATGAATTACATTGGTGAACTCGAAAGACGTATAAGAGATTTATCACTCATACTCCGGTATGAGAAAGATATCCGTTTAGGCCACTTGATGAGTATGACTGAAGGAATAGCACGACCGTGCAGGTGATACCTTAGTATCAGTTTTCAGTCATCTCAGATATCAAGAAACAGTGATTGATAAATTAGGATGACGATTCTATGCCTATTGATCAATCTGGATATCGGTTTGATAAAAGGATATTGACATGTACGATAACAGGTTAATTCGAATAATCGATAATCACGAACGTTGGGTAATCATAATGTCTAGCTAGAGACCACTTATGATGGAAAGGGTAAAATAGTAATTTTACCAGTCTGCCAACTGTTCGTGAGCCTATAGGGTCACACGCATTGAGCACGATACATGAAAAATAATTATGGATGAAAATTGAAAACGATTCAGTAGTTTTCTGGCCTAAGGTTTTAACCAGACGGTTGAAGAAATCAATTTGAGGAAATTGAACCGTTTTGTCTAAACCGAAATTAGAACTCAAGTTAATGGGTTTAATTTGAGTTTTAGTTAAACGGACTTAAAGCCCATTTAGGGATTCAAGTGATGAATGGGGAAGAAGTACAAATAGGAGTTTAAGAAGGGTAGATATGCAATTATTAATTTGAAATTCAATTTTATTTAAAATTAAAATTCCAAAATATCTCCCATCTTTTTCTCCAACTATTGGTAACCACTTCCCTTCTTCTTCTCCCTCCCTTGGCCGAATCCTCTCTCCCTCTTCATCCACCATTTTTGTCAAGGTTCTCAAGAACATTCATAGCAAAAAGTGTGAGAGAAAACCTTCTTCGATTGTGGTACTTGTGTGGACCTAATAGAGAAACACTAAGGTTGTGTTTTCATCGATTATCAGAGGTATTTTTCAGATTCAAAAGGTTGATAATATGTTGAATTTACATTAAGATCCAAGTTTGCATCGATCACCATGGTTACATAACTTCCGCGGCATGAAATTTATCGAATGGAACCCATGGTGATCTCTTTTAGTGGTATCAGAGGATGGTTGTTATGTACTTCTTCAACATGTTTAATTCTGATTATTTTTGAGTTTATATGTTCATCACCTTAGCATGCATGTGAATTGATAAAAAAATTCAGATTTGATTGATTTTGGAAAATTGGAAAATATTTTTTTGGGTGTTTCGGGTTAGCCATTGCCGAGCCATGGTCGACAAGGGTCGAGACCCTTGGTAGACCATGGAATGCCCTAGGGTAGACCATGGTCAGCAAAAAGGGCTGACGAGGGTCGCCTACGGGCGACCATGGCAGCCCTCTCATGCCACCATGGTTGCCTCGCGGGCGACTAGGGTCTGCCCTAGGGGCGACCATGGCTGACCTCGCGGGCTACCATGGTCATTCCCGTGGTTGACCACGGTCAGCCCTGCGGGCGACCTCGGCAGCCCTCACGGGCCACCGTGGTTGCCTCCGCGGGCGAACTCGGTTGAGCCGGTTCGGCTCGACCAGATTCGAGCTGAACCGGCTAGTTCGCGAGAATAATTTGAAACCCTAAAAATTTATATTTTAGATTTGGTTCGGTTTCGATAAACTAGCGAGAACCGGTTCAAAATTCAATTAATTAATTAAATCGTCCGATTTCGATAAACTGGAATTTTTCCACACTTAAGGAAGATAAAATTTGGAAAATTTATTTGTTTGATAATCATCTTGAGTGATCACATGATCTTTGGTAACATGATGTTTTCCACATGATGCTAGCTAAGCCCTCTAGACTTACATTTTAATTTCAGTTTTGTAACCTACGTGTTGCTTGATTTTGGGTTGTAATAAATACGGCATGCGTGTCGTGATTTTTTCATTTTATTTATTTAAATTTGTAATCACGAAGACGAACACAAGAAGCAAGTCAAGAGGAAGACTCGGATTGGAGGAGGCTCGAAGCCAGTGGGAGTTCACGAGAATGGAGCAAGTTTTGATCTTGAAGACCATGTCTTTAGGATCAGTTTTGCTAGATTCTTAAGAACTTAAGATGGGCTTAGCTATGCATATATTTATCGTTACATTTATATGTTTGAATGTATGATAGTTTAAATATACAGGTTCATGTATGATTTGCTATCATCCACATGCAAAGATTAAAATCGGAATTTAATCAGACTCGCATGTAACCTGCTAAGGGATTATCTTTGCATGAATTTGCAATTGATGATTCCAGATTAAGATTGTATCGATATGCAATCAGACTTTTATAATTCACTTAAACGCAAATAATTAAAAGTCAAGCGTGATACCATCCAAGTTTGGGCACTCAAAAGGGCTTTGACCCTATGGATGTCGGTACGCCTCCGCGTAACAGTCATAGAGAAAAGGTATGGATGAGATGGGTAGTCCTGTGTGGGTGCGTGCGCCTCCGCGTAGTAGCCACATTAGTTATGTTCATAGTTCAAGCTTGGTAGAGTTGTCTACGATTGTCAGCTAGGGCTGACCTAGGGTATCAGTATAGGGTATGCCGTGTACTTTTAGTATAGACCCTAGCCAGGAACTACATAGTCTTGTAGATGGATGTATTCCTACCTTGATGCTCTTCATTGGGTAGTGAGCCTCCGTTCACTTCAATTGAGGGTATGATAGGATCCTGGTTCAGATTCTAATGTTAGAATCAGACAAGTGTTTTATAACTAAATCTCTAACTTGAATTTTAATCAATGTTACCATGTAGAACTAAAAGGCAAACACAACATAAAGGAGTAATAGTGCACTGAGAGTCCAGATTGAGGACAGACTCATGAGCGTGAATTACTCAGATTGGAATTGAAACTTGAGGCTTGTACTCAATCATGAACGCAAGTAGTATATCCTTACCAAGGAACCTCCTGCTGAGCCACCGCTGAACGCCGCTAGGGCACTAAGGATACTTATCAAAATTCCTTAGTAACCAAATCGACGTTCATGCATTATGGTGGGCAGTAGGATGCCAGAGTTATAGAAGCAGTTCAGGAACGTTTCATATGACCCTCATACCTGTAAGGCAGAGGTCAAGGAAATGTTGAAGGAGAAAGCTCGTATCGAAAGATATGACACTTTCATAGAACCTAACTCCTGCAAACTTAAGGATGGAGCTCTGTTAGTCCCCATGTCACGAAGATTTAATGTCTTCAGGAACATCTAACCAGACTCGGTTTTGATGATCAGGAGGAAATGGCTGCGGATTTTATGTTGCAGTCACTTCCAGATACATATAGTGATTTCATAGTAAATTAAAATATGCACGATATGGACAAGTCCTTAACAGAGCTTCATGGGATGCTTGTGACCGCTGTAAAGAACCTCAAGGGCAAGACCAAGGAGGTCCTTATGGTCAACAAGAAGGTAAGCTTCAAGAAAGCCGATCAGGGTAAGGGTAAGGTTCCTAGGCACCTTGCAGGGCAGATCAGATACCCCAAACATCCAAAAGTTCAAGCGGCTCCCAAAGATGCTGTGAAAACTAGGACAAAATGGAGGAGATCTCTATCACTGCAATGAGCCAGGACACATGAATAAGGGATTGTAAACAAATAGAAGGATCACGTGAAGAAGAGTGGGTATCCACGTCTTTAGGATCAGATATTTATGTTGGTAATCTTAATCGGTATAACGTAAATAAGAAAAGGCTTAAATCTGATGATTTAAACCAAGTTATAATCTGGCATTGACATTTAAGGCACATAGGCGAGAAACACATTTCAACACTTCACAAGTGTGGATTTTAAGTCCGTTTGAATTCACTCAAATTGAAAGATGCAAGTCTTACCTAATAAGCGAGAAACGCATTTCAACACTTCACAAGTGTGGACTTTTAAGTTCGTTTGAATTCACTCAAACTGAAAGATGCAAGTCTCGCCTAATGGGCAAAATGAAAAAGGCACTTTTCACAGGTTTATGTGAAAGGCGAGTGACTTGTTAAGTCTAATACATTCCGACGTATGTGGACCTATGAGTACTTAGGCCAAAAGAGAGTTCAACATAAACTTGACTCTGGAAACGACTGCATTCATTTTGAATCGGGCTCCGATGAAGACAATGATAGTACACCTTCTGACAGTCATTCTGTCTCCCATTACTGTGGATGCGTGCGCCTCCGCGTAGTATTCATTAGGATGCGAGCTGAATAAGGTAATCAGTTCTTTTTGGATGTGTGCGCCTCCGCGTAGTAGCCAAATAAGAGCTGGACCAAAGTCACATAAGGTACACCACATGACACTCATTATGTCTCCCGTTACTGTGGATGCGTGCGCGTCCGCGTAGTATTCATTGGAATGAGAGCACGATGAGATGGCCAGTTCTATTTGGATGCGTGTGCCTTCGCGTAGTAGCCAAATAAGAGATGGACCATAGTCATATATGGTGTGGGAAACATCCTAATATGTTTTTCCTAAAAGATTTGGGTAGCAGAGATGCAGGCATCCAAATCAGACAAATGTGTCTTTGTAAGGTATCCTTAAGAAACTAAGAGATACAACTTCTACATACCCAGCGAGTACGAAGTTTTTGTTGCTCGAGGAGGGGTACTTTTGGAGAAATATTTTATTTCCAAAATAGCTAGTGGGAGTCCCGTGCATCTCGAAGAAATTCGAGAGGATACGAAACAGCCTGAAGCAATTCAGGAGCCTGCTATGCAAGATGTAGAAGTACTGGAGCCTCAGATGGTCGTAGATGTAGAATCAGTCCCTATAGAAATTCCAGATGGTCCAAGGAGGTCTGAAAAATCTCGTCATGTTCCAGACAGATATGGCTACACAGCCACTGAGGGAAATGACTTGATGATTGTGGATCAGGATGATCCAGTAACCTTCAGACAAGCTTTGACAAGTCCAGACTCCAAAAAATGGCAGAACGCCATGCGTGAGGAAATGAAATCCATGTAAGATAACCAAGTCTGGTGCTTGGTTGATCAAACCCCTGGGATAAAATCCATCGGTTCTGAGTGGGTCTATAGGATCAAGACCGACATGGATGGAAATCCTCAGACCAACGAGGCTAGGATGGTTGTAAAAGGTTATCGTCAGATTCAATGCATGTATTATGATGACACCTTTTCACCAGCAGCAATGGTCAGATTGGTCCGGATTATTCTTAGCCATAACTATGGCAGGTGGATGTCAAAACCCCTTCCTTAGTAGGAACTTACTAGAGGGCGTGTATATCACACGATCTGTGGGTTTTGTAGATCCAAAGAATCCCGGAAAGATATGTAAGCTACAAAGTATGTAGGCATCAGGATCTCAACATATCATTCCAAAAGGATTTTGGGCCTAAGTCAAAACATGTTGCTAAGTCAGAACATGTACATGGGTAAAGTTTTGAGAAGACTCTCAATGCTTGATTCTAAGAAAGGATACATACCCATGCACCATGGCATTAAGCTCAGCAAGCTACAGAGTCCTAGAACTCCTGATACTGAGCAGGATGAGTAAGATCCCTTATGCTTCGGCTGTGGGATCCATCATGTATGCCAGGATGTGCACGAGAGTGGAAGTATCATTTGCACTAAGCTATACTAGCAAATTCCAATCTAACCCCGGCCAATTACCCTAGATTGCTATCAAAGGTCATCCTCAAATATTTGAGGAGGACCAAGGATGCATTCCTAGTTGATGGGGATGTGGATAGAGAAATAGCAGTCAAACGACCAGTCGATGCTAGTTTTCAGACATATCTAGATGATTTCAAAATTCAGTCAGGATGTATTTTGTGTTGAGTGGTTGCGCTTTCAGCTGGATAAGCTTTAAGCAAGCCAAAATTGCCAACTCTACAACGGAGGCTGAGTATATAGCTGCAACAAAAGCAGCTGAAGAGGCCGTATGGATTAGAAGCTTTCTGATCGGATTAGATGCAACGCCGCGAGCGTATGATCCGATAAGCTTGTTGTGGGACAACACAGGTGCCGTAGCTATTGTTCAAGAGCCCACATTCCAAAACAGATCCAAACATATACTCAGCAGGCATCACCTCGTTAGAGTTATCGCATATAGAGGTGATGTGGAGATTAAACACTATTCGACTGATAATAATATGGCCGATCCCTTGACAGAGGCTCAGCCGCAGCCTAGGCATGAGGAATATGCAGGGTCTATGGGAGTAGATCAGAACTTAAATTGGAACCAGGGGCAAGTGGGAGTTTGTTAGAGTTATGCCCCAATCCAATATAAAAGTGATATACAGATGTAATGTTTTATCATCTTTCCGATTAAATAAATCGGCATATATTACTAATGTGTTGTAGCAATATATCGAATGTAATTTGATCTATGTCATTACGTGTGTGACCACTAATAGTAGAACTATAGATCAAGAAGAATTACATTTAATGAGTCCCTGATCAGCTAAGCTTCTTTATGAAGCGATCAGTATGAGACCAACTCCTTGTGATCACGCTCTACTGATCATGGCAAAGTATGTGCTGGAGTTATATCATAGATATCATCTGGTCGATGATATCGGACAACCCGATTGTGAGTATGCAACATAGATACCGTCATGAGATACTCACAGATCGTAGCTTATCATTATATCCTAAGACCAAGGAGTCTTTGTGTGCACTATGTAATGAATGTCCATGTTTGACCTAGTCTAACATTACCTGTAAAAGGGTAGCCATAACGGCTGTGATTGGCTTGGTTATGAATTACATTTGTGAACTCGAAAGACGTCTAAGGGATTTATCACTCATACTCTGGTATGAGAAAGATATCCGTTTAGGCCACTTGATGAGTATGACTGAAGGAATAGCACGGTCGTGCAGGTAATACCTTAGTATCAGTTTTCAGTCATCTCAGATATCAAGAAACAGTGATTGATAAATTAGGATGACGATTCTATGCCTATTGATCAATCTGGATATCGATTTGATAAAAGGATATTGACATGTACGATAACAGGTTAAGTCAAATAATCGATAATCACGAACGTTGGGTAATCATAATGTCTTGCTAGAGACCACTTATGATGGAAATGGTAAAATAGTAATTTTACCAGTCTGCCAACTGTTTGTGAGCCTAGAGGGTCACACGCATTAAGCACGATACATGACAAATAATTAGGGATGAAAATTGAAAACGATTTGGTAGTTTTCTGGCCTAAGGTTTTAACCAGACGGTTGAAGAAATCAATTCGAGAAAATTGAACCGTTTTGTCTAAACCGAAATTAGAACTCAAGTTAATGGGTTTAATTTGAGTTTTAGTTAAACGGGCTTAAAGCCCATTTAGGGATTCAAGTGATGAATGGGGAAGAAGTGCAAATAGGAGTTTAAGAAGGGTAGATATGCAATTATTAATTTGAAATTCAATTTTATTTCAAATTAAAATTTCAAAATATCTCCCATCTTTTTCTCCCACTATTGGCAACCACTTCCCTTCTTCTTCTCCCTCCCTTGGCCGAATCTTCTCTCCCTTTTCATCCACCATTTTTGTCAAGCTTCTCAAGAACATTCATAGCAAAAAGTGTGAGAGAAAACCTTCTTCGGTTGTGGTTCTTGTGTGGACCTAATAGAGAAACACTAAGGTTTTGTTTTCATCGATTAGTAGAGGTATTTTTCAGATTCAAAAGGTTGATAACATGTTGAATTTACATTAAGATCCAAGTTTGCATCGATCACCATGGTTACATAACTTCCGCTGCATGAAATTTATCGAATGGAACCCATGGTGATCTCTTTCAGGTGTTACCCCCATTGTAATTCACACCTTCTCTGTGCTTAATTTCAGAGCTCTTAACTGCGCAAGGTTGGCAAATTGAGAGACTGGATCTTTAGAAGAACGGTGTCAATCACATACATCAAAACATGAGGGTTTTAGTGTTTGTGATTTGTGGGTATTTGTTCGTGATTGAAGACTCACGAAAAAATTGTCGAACACAACTACGCCGAGCATATGCTTGCTCGATTGGTGGAATTGAGAGGATCTCAAAGACAGGGGGAGAGGCCCTTGGTCGAGGTTGTTCACGGTGACATCCATAGTAGCTTAGAACAATAGCTTGTGTGATAGTTAGTTGATGCTTGAAGTTGTACTATTGACTACCAAATAGTGAAAACCTTTCCATTGGCAGAGTGCCCCCAGACGTAGGTGTGGAGTCACGGAACTAGGTAAACATATTGCGTGTCTTGTGTTTACTGTTTATTTATTTACTGTCCATTATCTGCAATCAGACAAGTTGTCGAACCAATCGTTACAACATTGTGTTTGACATCTTGCCCTGCTATGAATCAGAATTTCAATTGGTATCAGAGGAGGCACCTTAACTCTTAGGTGATTTCATGTAAAGATTCTGTGTAGCTGATATGGAAGGAGGATCTATCAATCGTCCTCCAGTCCTTGATGGAACCAATTATGGTTATTGGAGAGAATAGATGTGTGCCTTCATGAAGTCCCTCGACAAAAAAACTTGGAAGGCTATGATCAATGGTTGGGAGGAGCCACTATATGCTTATACCCAAGGCAATGTGACTGGTCTCATACCCGGAAAAGACTGGAGTCCTACAGAAGAAGAGGCATCCCTAGGTAACTCTTGTGCAGTCAATGCTATATTCAACGGGGTTGACAGGAATGTCTTCAGGGTTATCAACACATGCACCTGTGCCAAAGAAGCTTGGAATGTGCTTGTTTTTGCTTATGAAGGAACCACTAGAGTTTGAGAGCAAAAGCTTCAATATCTCACCACAAACTTTGAAACTCTCTCCATGAATGAAGACGAGACCATTGCTGACTTCCATGTTCGTATTAGAGATCTTGCTAATGAGTCATACTCCCTTGGTAAACCCATACTGATGAAGATCTAGTCATAAAGACTCTGAGAGCACTAAGCCCAAGATTCAAGATGAAAATAACTATGATAGATGAAGTTCATGATCTTAAAACTCTAAAGTTTGATGAACTCATAGCTATCACACAAGCTATTTTCCTAAGCTACTATGGATCTCACCGTGAACAACCTCGACCAAGGGCCTCCCCCCTGTCTTCGTGAGTCTTCAATCACGAACAAATACCAACAAATCACAAACACTTAAACCCTCATGTTTTGATTTATGTGATTGACACCGTTCTTCTAAAGATCCAGTCTCTCAATCCGCCAACATTGCACGGTTAAGAGCTCTGAAATTAAGCACAGAGAATGTGTGAATTGCTATGGGGGTAGCACCTGCTTTTATAGCAATTCTACATGCCTAATTGGTCTTCAACTCCAAATAGGAATTCCTTTGCCACCTTGCATTATTGGCAAGCTGGCAAGTTGGCATTACTGCCTTAATTGGCCTTTCTGATGTGTGGTCTTCCAGCTGGACGTTGCCTGATCTTTTATTAACTCGTTTTCCCTTTCTCCCATGTCTAGGTAGATATAAGCTCCGTTTTGGGCCTCTCGTCCATGTTTCTTTGTTGATTTCTCCGTGTGTGTGTTGGTGAGGTGTGAGGATGAATATTGGACCGATTAGTGTTGGGATTCTTCAAGATAAATTAGTGTTGTGACAACAATTACAACACTGAGTTGCATCTATGAAATAAATAAAAAATTAGGCGCTGAGAATTATCCAGCTCATTTTTATTCTCACCATCGAATCTCAAAGTCGATTTGTTGTTCGATTGTCAATAAATGTCACGCCTAAGTTAATATGGGATATTTTATTTCTCTTGTTATTTATTTTTTTATTTATGGGGTAATTATAGATCAGTACACCCGCCGAAACCTCATTTTAGAATTGGTACCCCAAGTTAGATTATTTTTTTCTCGGTCCCCAAAGTCTCATTATGTTACATTTAAGTTCAATTATATTAAATTTAAATGATGTTGTTTGTAGTGAAAGGGATCACCATGGGTTCCAATCAATAATTTCATGCAGCGGAGCCTTATGTAACCATGGTGATCAAAAAAGATGAAGGATCTTAATGAAAAATTCAGCATGTTATAAAGCTTTTCAATCTGAAAATTTACCTTTGTCAATCGATTAAAACACAACACAGTGTTTCTCTATTGAGTCCACTCAAGCACAACAACCACAAATGGTTTTCTCTCACACACTTGCTAATGGATGTTTTGAGAATTTTTAACAAGAAAATCTATGGAGGAATTAGCAGAGGAGGGTCGGCCATGAGAGGGGGGTGAATTGGGAGAAGAAATGCCAAAATTATGAGCCAAAAAATGGAATGAAATATTGTGTAATTATAACAATTTAATTCAAAAACATATAATTGAGTTCTAATTATGATTTAGCTAAACTGGTTCAATTTCCTCAACTTGATTTCTTCAACCGTCTGGTTAAAACCCTAGGCCATAAATCAACCGAATCGTTTTCAATTTGACTAAATTGAATACCGGATTCTCCCAATTTCCATCCATGCTTATTTTTCATGTATAGTGTTTAATGCGTGTGACCCTCTAGGCTCACGAACAGTTGGCAGACTGGTAAAATTACTATTTTACCCTTTCCATCATAAGTGGTCTCTAGCAAGACATTATGATTACCTAACGTTCGTGATTATCGATTATTCGACTTAAGCTGTTATTGTACATGTCATTGTCCTTTTATCAAACCGATATCCAAATTGATCAATAGGCATAGAATCGTCATCCTAATTTATCAATCACTATTTCTTGATATCTGAGATGACTGAAAACTGATACTAACGTATCGCCTGCACGGCCGTGCTATTCCTTCAGTCATACTCATCAAGTGGCCTAAACGAATATCTTTCTCATACCGGAGTACGAGTGATAAATCCTTTAGACGTCTTTCGAGTTCACCAATATAATTCATAACAAAGCCAATCACAGCCGTTATGGCCACCCTTTTACAGGTAACGTTAGACTAGGTCAAACTTGGAGATTCATTACACAGTGCACACAAAGACTCCTTGGTCTTAGGATATAGTAACAAGTTACGATCTGTGAGTATCTCATGACGGTATCTATGTTGCATACTCACAATCGGGTTGTCCGATGTCATCGACCTGATAATATCTATGATATAACTCTGGCACATACTTTGCCATGATCAGTAGAGCGTGATCAGAAGGAGTTGTTCTCATACTGATCGCTTCATAAAGAAGCTTATCTGATCAGGGACTCATCAAATGTAATTCTTTCTAATCTACAGTTCTACTATTAGTAGTTACACACGTAATGACATAGATCAAATTACATTCGATATATTACTACAACACATTAGTAATATATGCCGATTTATTAATTCGGAAAGATGATAAAACATTACATCTGTAGATCACTTTTATATTGGACTGGGGCATAACTCTACCAATCTCCCACTTGCCCCTGGTTCCAATTTAAGTTCTGATCTACTCCCATAGACCATGAATGTTCCTCATGCCTAGGCTACGGCTGAGCCTCTGTCAAGGGATCGGCCATATTATCATCAGTTGAATAGTGTTTAATCTCCACATCACCTCTATATGTGATAACGCTCAGGAGGTGATGCCTACTGAGTATATGTTTGGATCTGTTGTGGAATTTGGGCTCTTGAGCAATAGTTACGGCACCTGTGTTGTCCCACAACAAGCTTATCGGATCAGATGCTCACGGCGTTGCATCTAATCCGATCAGAAAACTTCTAATCCATACGGCCTCTTTAGCTGCTTTTGTTGCAGTTATATACTCAGCCTCCGTTGTAGAGTTGGCAATTTTGGCTTGCTTAAAGCTTATCCAGCTGAAAGCGCCACCACTCAACACAAAATATATCCTGACTGAGTTTTGAAGTCATATGGATATGTCTCAAAACTAGCATCAACTTGTCCTTTGACTGCTAGTTCTCTATCTGTATCCCTATACACTAGGAATGCATCCTTGGTCCTCCTCGAATATTTGAGGATGACCTTTGGCAGCAATCTAGTGTAATTGGCTGGGGTTAGATTGGAATTTGCTGGTACAGCTTAGTGCAAACGAGACTTCCAGTCTCGTGCACATCCTGGCATACATGATGGATCCCACAGCCGAAGCATAAGGGATCTTACTCATCCTGCTCAACTTACCAGGAGTACTAGGACTCTGTAGCTTGATGAGCTTAATGCCATTGAGAGTCTTCCCAACACTTTACCTATGTACACGTTCTGACTTAGGCCCAAAATCCTTTTGGAATGATCTGTAGAGATCCTGATGCCTACAACATATGTAGCATCACCTAAGTCCTTCATCGATAAGTACTTCCCTAACCAAGCTTTGGTGGCAAGGTTGGGATGTCATTCCCGATGAATAAATACAAAGAATACAATATTACTCCCACTCGCTTTCTTATGTACGCAAGGCTCACTTTTGTTTTTGATGAAGCCGAGTTCTCTTACAGCTTTATCAAAATGAAGGTTCCAACACCCTGAAGCTTTCTTCAATCCATAAATGGATCTTTGCAGCTTACATATCTTTTCGAGATTCTTTGGATCTACAAAACCCACAGGTCGTGTGATATACACGCCCTCTAGTAAGTTCCTGCTAAGGAAGGAGTTTTGACATCCATCTGCCATAGTTATGGCTAAGAATAATCTGGATCAATCTGACCATTGCTGCTGGTGAAAATGTGTCATCATAATCCATGCATTGAATCTGACGATAACCTTTTACAACCATCCTAGCCTTGTTGGTGTGAGGATTTCCATCCATGTCGGTCTTGATCCTATAGACCCACTCAGAACCGATGAGTTTTATCCCTAGGGTTTGATCAACCAAGCACCAGACTTGGTTGAAATACATGGATTTCATTTCCTCACTCATGGCGTTCTGCCATTTTTTGGAGTCGGGACTGGTCAAAGCTTATCTGAAGGTTTCTGGATCATCCTGATCCACCAACATCAAGTCATTTCCATCAAGTCATTTCCCTCATCCTGAAGGTTTGTAGGGATTGATTCTTCATCTGCGACCATCTGAGGCTCCAGTACTTCTACATCTTGCATAGCATGCTCCTGAATTGCTTCAGGCTATTCCGTATCCTCTCGACTTTCTTCGAGATGCCCTGGAATCCCACTAGCTATTTTGGAAATAAAATATTTCTCCAAAAATACCCCTCCTTGACCAACAAAGGCTTTGTACTCGCTGGGTATGTAGAAGTTGTATCTCTTAGTTTCTTAAGGATACCTTACGAAGACACATTTGTCTGACTTGGATGCGTGCATCTCTGCTACCCAAATCTTTTAGGAAAAACATACTAGGATGTTTCCCACACCATATATGACTATGATCAATTTCTTATTTGGCTATTACGCGAAGGCGCACGCATCCAAATAGAACTGACCATCTCATCTTGCTCCCATACCAATGAATACTACGCGGAGATGCACACATCCACAGTAACGGGAGACGTAATGAGTGTCATGTGGTGTACCTTTTGTGACTTGTCCATCTCTTATTTGGCTACTACGCGGAGGCGCACGCACCCAAATAGAACTGATTACCTTATTCAGCTCGCATCCCAATGAATACTACGCGGAGGCACACGCATCCACAGTAATGGGAGACAGAATGATTGTCACAAGTCTTGAAATGTCAATGCCAGATTATAACTTGGTTTAAATCATCAGATTTAAGCCTTTTCTTATTTACGTTATAGCGATTAAGCTTACCAATGTAAATATATTATCCTGAAGACGTGGATACCCACTCTTCTTCACATGATCCTTGTATTACTTACAATCCCTTATTCCTGTGTCCTGGCTTATTGCAGTGATAGCAGACCTCCTCCATTTTGTCCTTAGTCTTCATAGCAGCTTTTGGAGCTGCTTGAAGCTTTGGACGCTTGGGGTGTCTGACCTTCCCTTCAAGGTGCTCAGGAGCCTTACCATTACCCTGATCGGCTTTCTTAAAGCTGACCTTCTTGTTAACCATAAGGACCTCCTTAGTCTTGCTCTTGAGGTTCTTTTCAGCGGTCACAAGCATCCCATTAAGCTCTACTAAGGACTTGTTCATGTCATGCATGTTGTAATTTACTATGAAATCACTATATGTATCTGGAAGTGACTGCAACATAAAATCTGCAGCCATTTCCTCCTCATCGTCAAAACCGAGTCTGGATTAAATCTTCGTGACATGGGGACTAACAGGGCTCCAGCCTTAATTTTGCAAGAGTTAAGTTCTATGAAAGTATCATATCTTTCGACACGAGCTTTCTCCTTGAACATTTCCTTGACCTCTGCCTTACAGGTATGAGGGTTATCTGAAACGTTCCTGAACTGCTTCTGCAACTCTGGCATCCTACTGCCCACCATAATGCATGACTCGCCATTTGGTTAGTAAGAAACTTTGATAAGTATCCTTAGTGCCCTACCGACGTTCAACGGTGGGTCAGCAGGAGGTTCCTTGGTAAGGATCCTATCATACCCTTAATTGAAGTGAACGGAGGCTCACTGCTCCAATTGAGAGCATCAATGTAGGAATACATCCATCTACAAGACTATGTGGTTCCTGGCTAGGGTCTGTACTAAAAGTACACGGCACACCCTATATTGATACCCTAGGTCAGCCCTAGCTGACAATCGTAGACAAGTCTACCAAGCTTGAACTATGAACAGAACTAATGTGGCTACTACGCGGAGGCGCACGCACCAGACTTCTCCTCTATGAATGTTACGCGGAGGCGTACCGACATCCATGGGCTCAAAGCCCTTTTGAGTGCCCAAACCTGGATGGTATCACGCTTGACTTGTAATTATTTGCGGTTAAGTGAATTATTACTATCTGATTGTATATCGATACAATCTTAATCTTGAATCATCAATTGCAAATCCATGCAAAGATGATCCCTTAGCAGATTACATGCAAGTCTGATTAAATACCGGTTTTTAATCTTTGCATGTGGGTGATAGCAAATCATACATGAACTTGTATATTAAACTATCATATATTCATACATTCATACAAACAAATGTAACGGTAAATTTATGCATAACTAAGCCCATCTTAAGTTCCTAAGAATCTAGCAATACTGATCCTAAAGACTGGGTCTTCAAGGTCCAGACTTGCTCCATTCTTGTGAACTCCCACTAGCTTCGAGCCTCCTCCAAATTTCGAGTCTTCCTCTTGACTTGCTTCTTGCGTCGGTCTTTGTGATTACAAATTCAAATAAAATAAAATAAATTACAAATCACGACACGCAGGCCGTATTTACTACAACCCAAAACTTAGCAACACGCAGGTTGCAAAACCGAAATTAAAATACAAGTTTAGAGGGTTTAGCTATGCATCATGTGGAAAACTTCATGTTATCAAAGATCATGTGAACATTCAACATGCTTATCAAACAAAAAAAATTTCCAAATTTTATCTTTCTTAAGTGTTGAAAAATTCTGGTTTATCGAAACCGGGCAGTTTAATTTAATAATTAAATTTTGAACCGGTTCTCGCTGATTTATCGAAACAGAACCAAATCTGAAAATTAAATTTTAGGGCTTTAAAAATTCTCGCGAACCGGTCAGTTCAGCTCGAATCTGGTCGAGCCGAACCAGCCAAACTGAGGTCGCCCGCGGGGCTGACCGTGGTCGCCCACGGGAGTGACCATGGTGGCCCGCGAGGGCTACCATGGTCGCCCCTAGGGAAGACCCTGGTTGCCCGCGAGGCAACCATGGTGGCTCGTGAGGGCTCCCATGGTCGCCCGTAGGCGACCTGGTCGGCCCTTGGTGCCGATCATGGTCTGCCCTAGGGCATTCCATGGTCCACCAAGGGTCTCGACCCTGGTTAGCCATGGCTCGACCATGGCTAACCCGAAACAGCCCCACAAATTATTTTTCCAATTTTTTGAAAATTAATTTTTTTCAATTACATGCATATTCAAGTGATGAACACATAAATAAATAAAAATTCCATAATTAAACATGTTGAATAAAATTCATAACAACCATGCTACGATACCACTGAAAGGGATCACCATGGGTTCCAATCGTTAATTTCATGCAACGAAGCCTTATGTAACCATGGTGATCGAAAAAGATGAAGGATCTTAATGAAAAATTCAGCATGTTATAAAGCTTTTCAATCTGAAAATTTACCTTTGTCAATCGATTCAAAACAACACAGTGTTTCCCTATCGACTCCACACAAGCGCAACAACCACGGATGATTTTTTCTCACACACTTGCTAATGGATGTTTTGAGAATTTTTGACAAGAAAAGATATGGAGGAATTAGCATAGAAGGGTCGGCCATGAAGGGGAGGAATTGGGAAAAGAAATGCCAAAACTATGAGCAAGAAAAAATGGAATGAAATATTGTGTAATTATAACAATTTAATTCAAAAAACCTGATTTTGAATTTTAAATAAATAATTACACAACTTACCCATTTAAACTCATAATTGCACTCTTGCCCCATTCATGAATTAAAACCCTAAATGGGCTTCAAGACCATTTAACTAAATCCAAATTAAAAACATATAATTGAGTTCTAATTATGATTTAGCTACACTGGTTCAATTTCCTCAACTTGATTTCTTCAACCGTCTGGTTAAAACCCTAGGCCATAAATCAACCGTTTTCAATTTGACTAAATTGAATACTGGATTCTCCCAAATTCCATCCATGCTTATTTTTGTATAGTGTTTAATGCGTGTGACCCTCTAGGCTCACGAACAGTTGGCAGACTGGTAAAATTACTATTTTACCCTTTCCATCATAAGTGGTCTCTAGCAAGACATTATGATTACCTACCGTTCGTGATTATCGATTATTTGACTTAAGCTGTTATCGTACATGTCATTGTCCTTTTATCAAACAGGTATCCAGATTGATCAATAGGCATAGAATCGTCGTCCTAATTTATCAATCATTGTTTCTTGATATCTGAGATGACTGAAAACTGATACTAAGGTATCACCTGCACGGCCGTGCTATTCCTTCAGTCATACTCATCAAGTGGCCTAAACGGATATCTTTCTCAAACCGGAGTATGATTGATAAATGCCTCAGACGTCTTTCGAGTTCACCAATGTAATTCATAACCAAGCCAATCACAGCCGTTCAGGCTACCCTTTTACAGGTAACGTTAGACTAGGTCAAACTTGGAGATTCATTACACAGTGTACACAAAGACTCCTTGGTCTTAGGATATAATGACAAGTTACGATCTGTGAGTATCTCATGACGGTATCTATGTTGCATACTCACAATCGGGTTGTCCGATATCATCGATCTGATGATATCTATGATCTAACTCCGGCACATACTTTGCCATGATCAGTAGAGCGTGGTCACAAGGAGTTAGTCTCATACTGATCGCTTCATAAAGAAGCTTAGCTGATCAGGGACTCATCAAATGTAATTCTTTCTGATTTACAGTTCTACTATTAGTGGTTACACACGTAATGACATAGATCAAATTACATTCGATATATTACTACAACACATTAGTAATATATGCCGATTTATTAATTCGGAAAGATGATAAAACATTACATCTGTAGATCACTTTTATATTGGATTGGGGCATAACTCTAACATGTAGAAATTCCAAAATACCATTGACAGATAATCATAAGGTCGGATATTATGTATCCAACCTAGTCAAATCTTCTCATTTTTATTCCTATTTTGTCCCGAATTATTACATTGTGTTGAATAAAATGCTACTTTACCTCACGAATGGCCCGAGACGTGTTTTTAAGTGAAAATAGGTCGGAAAGAGGCAAAAATGAGCTAAAACCGCAAAGGCGGGAAAAAGGAGCAAGTTTGCCGGGTTAACCTGCCGGATCCAATCCGGCATGCTCAGGCTAACCTGGCAACCCGTGGCCAAAGAGGAGTGCGGAGCGAGGTGCTTACCCGGGCAACTTCAAGGCAACCTGACGGGTCAACCTGCTTGATCCCACCCGACAGGTTGGGCTTAACTCGGCAACCTGAGTGCATATTGGAAGAAGAGGGCGAAAAGCTCACCCGATCACCTGGAGAAGTTCACCCGGTCACCTTGGAGAAGCCTCCTGTGAATTTATATGCTTGTGTTGAGAATTTAATTGAGAATATAATTGATGTATTTTGTTCATGAGATTGATATGACAATTGTGTTGGATTGCATGATTGAATTGAGGTTGATTACCATGGATATGTTGAATTGTGTTCTTAATGTCATGAGTAGCTAAGTATTTAGGTCGGAAAAATTCATGAATAAGGATATAAATTTAGTTGATTAAATGGATTAAAGATTGAATTATTGGGTTTGTGAAATGAATTAAGATATTGAATGTGATCTTAATGCTAGCTCTCCCGGGTATGCTTGAGTTTTGATCAAATTTAGGAAGAGAGGCGATATTAATCGACCTAGGTGGAACGTAGCATCTGGGGGCCGGATCTACACGATGTGTCTTGGGGTTGTAATTTGATTTGTGACGAGTTCGTAATTGCAATTTGTGACGGGGATACATATACCGCGGGTACGGTTTACATCAGTAGAGCGCCAGGCTAAAGGATGAAGATTTCTACATGACCTTTAAGATGACCTTAACTATGTATTTTAGTTAATGACTTGACTAATTTATTTTAACTAGACGAAACCCTTGCAAAAAAGAGATATGTTTAGGACATGTATGGAATTCTCGACTAATGAAGGGGCATTAAAAATTTTTAGCAAATGTGCCCAACACTTTTAATTGCCTATTTTATATTTCCTAATATTTAGTTTCTAGAATAAGTGGCTTGTAGCCCAAGTAGATCTACTTTCCAAATTGTTATTTCCTAGTGTTGCTACGATTAGTGTTGGCATATGTTTAGTGCAAGGTCAAGATGTCAGCCAACATGTTGCAACACATTTGGCGCGACATACCGCATGCAGGATAGGGAAAGTTTTCGATCTTTCCTGTTTGATTTTCAGAAACATGGGACAAAGGGAAAACGAGTTAATACAAGATCAGGCAACGTCCAACTGGAAGAATACACATCAATAAGGCCAATTAAGGCAGCAATGCCAACTTGCCAACTTGTCAATAATGCAAGGTGGAAAAGGAATTGCTATTTGGAATTATATTGCCTATTGGGAGTTGAAGACCAATTAGGCATGTAGAATTGCTATAAAAGCAAGTGTTACCCCCATTGCAATTCACACCTTCTCTATGCTTAATTTCATAGCTCTTAACCGTGCAAGGTTGGCGGATTGAGAGCCTGGATCTTTAGAAGAACAGTGTCAATCACATACATCAAAACATGAGGGTTTCAGTGTTTGTGATTTGTGGGTATTTGTTCGTGATTGAAGACTCACGAAAAAATTGTCGAAGACAACTACGCCGAGCATATGCTTGCTCGAATGGTGGAATTGAGAGGATCTCAAAGACAGGGGGAGAGGCCCTTGGTCGAGGTTGTTCACGGTGAGATCCATAGTAGCTTAGGACAATAGCTTGTGTGATAGTTAGTTGATGCTTGAAGTTGTACTATCGACTACCAAATAGTGAAAACCTTTCCATTGGCAGAGTGCCCCCAGACGTAGGTGTGGAGTCACGGAACTGGGTAAACATATTGCGTGTCTTCTGTTTACTGTTTCTTTATTTACTGTCCATTATCTGCAATCAGACAAGTTGTCGAACCAATCGTTACAACATTGTGTTTGACATCTTGTCCCTGCTACGAATCAGAATTTCAATTGGTATCAGAGGAGGCACCTTAACTCTTAGGTGATTTCTTGCAAAGATTCTGTGTAGCTGATATGGAAGGAGGATCTATCAATCGTCCTCCAGTCCTTGATGGAAACAATTATGGTTATTGGAAAGAGAGGATGTGTGCCTTCATGAAGTCCCTCGACAACAAAACTTGGAAGGCTATGATCAATGGTTGGGAGGAGCCACAATATGCTTATACCCAAGGCAATGTGACTGGTCCCATACCCGAAAAAGACTGGAGTCCTACAGAAGAAGAGGCATCCCTAGGTAACTCTTGTGCAGTCAATGCTATATTCAACGGGGTTGGCAGGATTCTCTTCAGGGTTATCAACACATGCACAAGTGCCAAAGAAGCCTGGAATGTGCTTGTTGTTGCATATGAAAGAACCACTAGAGTTTGAGAGCAAATGCTTCAATATCTCACCACAAACTTTGAAACTCTCTCCATGAATAGTGACGAGACCATTGCTGACTTCCATGTTCGTATTAGAGATCTTGCTAATGAGTCATACTCCCTTGGTAAACCCATGACCGATGAAGATCTAGTCAGAAAGACTCTGAGAGTACTAAACCCAAGATTCAAGATGAAAATCACTGTGATAGATGAAGTTCATGATTTTAAAACTCTAAAGTTTGATGAACTCATAGGATCCCTCGAGACCTTTGAGCTCTTCCTTCCAAATTTGGAGAAGACACACAAAGGAATGGCCCTCAAAAGTTCTACCCATTGTCAGAAAGAATAAGTATACTCTGATTCTGATTACAAAATTGATGACACTATTGCAATGCTGGCCAAGAACTATAGCAGAGTTATGAAAAGATTTGACCAGATGGCTGGGAAAAATGTTTCTCAAGATGTCACAGACAACCTTCAACAAAGGTTTCAGAAGGATAAGAATGCTTACAAATATGGCAGAAGTGATGAACGTACGGGGAAAGGCAAAGGCAGTTAGATTCATGAGTGTAAAGGCTATGGAAATATTCAGAAGGAGTGTCCTAACTTCCAACAGAAGTAGAAGAATGGATTTAATGCCAATATAACCGATGAGGAAGAAGGAGACAACGATTCTGAACAGATAAGCAATCTCGTTGCACTTACAGTCTCCTCTTCGTATAATATCGATCATGTCAACGAAACTGTTGAACACCTGAAGAAATATGAGTCTGACGATGAACTGTCTGATGATACTTTGAACAAAGCTTATAATGAGTTATATGTCAAATCGATTGAAGAGTCTCAGGTCCTTGAGAAGCATTATGCTCTCATTCTCTCTCTTACTTAAGACAAGACAAGACTCCTTGAAACCGTTGTGGATCTCAAGCGAGAAGTCACCCGTTTGCATGGGGAACTAGAGCACATGACTAAGTCTGTTAAGATGATGAACTCTAGCACCAATACTCTGGACGAGATCCTATCCATTGGAAAACCAACCAAGAACAAAAAGGGACTGGGTAAGACTCACGAGACTTCCCCGTCTCAGACTGTTTTTGTTCCTCAAAAGGCTATGAACCAGATGTTTGTCAAGATGTCGCATGCATGAGCATTAATCAAGTTCAGAGACATTGTCAACATCATCTTTCTGACTCCCCCAACAGACCACGATGGGTCTGTCATTACTGCGGACAAAAGGGACACATACGACCGTTTTGCTATCACCTTTATGGGAAGAAACACACTCGACATCAACAATCACATAAGCGTGTGCTCGCTCGCCGAAAGGCTACACCTCAGAAAGAATGGCGAGTAAAAGAAGGTCGACAATCCTCTCTTCGGAAAGAATGGCGAGTGAAAGAGGTAAACTATCGGGCTAACATTGCATATACTTCTCTAAAAGTTTCTACCAGCAACGATTGGTACTTTGACAGTGATTGTACTATCATATGATTGGTTATCGTGCCTTCTTAAATAACTTAAAACCACATGCGAATTGTTATGTTACTTTTGGTGATGGAGTGAAAGCTAAGATTATGGGTGAGGGGTAGTTCAACTACCCTGGGGTACCATGCATAACCGAGGCCTTGTAGGTAGAAGTTCTTACAGCAAACCTTACCAGTATCAGCCAGCTATGTGATCTAGATCTACTTGTCAACTTTCCTTATGACAAGTGTGTGGTATTGAACGAGAACCAGGATGAGCTCATGAAGGGAATTAGATTTCAAGACAATTACATGTGGTCTCCAGCCTCAGCTCCTTTGTCAACCAAATGCTCCCTAACCAAGGCTGACAAGACCAAGTTTCTACACCAAAAACTTGGTCATCTGGATCTCAGGAGCATACATAAAATATTCTCTGAAAAGGATGTAGTCGGTGTCCCTTCTCTGAAGAGTGTTGAAGGAAGAATATGTGGTGAATGCCAGATTGATAAACAAGTCAAGAAGTCGCACAATATGGTTCAACATATTACCACATCGCAAGTACTAGAGCTTATACACGTAGATCTGATGAGACCAATTCAGGTCGAAAGCCTTGAAGCCCTATACCATAAAGTCCAAAAGGAAAAAGGAAGAAGTATTGGCAAAATGGTCAGACTCAGGGGTGACCATAGAAGAGAATTGAAAATATAAGTTTTGCCAATTTTTGTGATGCTAAAGGAATAGCTCACAAGTTCTCTACTCCCATCACAACGCAAAAGAATGGGATTATGGAAAAGAAGAATCAGACTCTTCATGAAATGGCTAGAACGATAAAGTTGGCCAAAGACAGTTCTCTCCACATGGATTTCCATATTCATAATAAAGTTACTATGCGTCCTGATTATGAAATATGGAGGGGGAGAAAGCCAAATGTCAAGAACTCTCATGTATTTGACTCTGTAGGTGTTCCTAGTACTACATATGTTAGGATAGATGATGGCGACGACAAGCATAACATTGCTCTTGATCTGATTCCTGAGCAAATTGGTGGCATTAATAAAGATGTAGCCATCAGACTTTTTCTTGGTATTGTTAATCATCTCCGCTACAAACTTTTCCAGATGGAGGTGAAGAGTGCCTTTCTCAATGGGTACTTGAATGAGGAAGTTTATGTTGCTCAAACAAAAGTTTCTCTGGATCCCAACTCGTTTTATCATGTCTATAAGCTTAAAAAGGCTCTTTATGATCGCAAACAAGCACCTCAGGCATGATATGATCATCTAACCCAGTTTTTAGTTCAGAATGGCTATACTCGAGGGGGAGTTGATAAAACTCTATTCGCAGAGAAGGAAGGGGTAACCTCATGATTTCCCAAATCTACATCGATGACTTTGTGTTTGAAGGGATGTCAGACAAGATGGTAGAACGTTTTGTTCAACATGTGCAGTTTGAGTTCGAAATGAGCATGGTTGGTAAGCTAAACTATTTTCTGGGGTTCCAGATCAAGCAGATGAAGGATGACATTTTAATTTCTCAAAGCAAGTATGCCAAAAATATTGTAAAAAAGTTTGGAGTGGAAAATGCATCCCACAAACAAACCCCTATTGCAACTCATTCTAGGATCCCCAAGAATGATCCAGGTGAACTTGTTCATCAGAGCCTTTATAGAAGCATCATCAGAAGCCTCATATACCTCGCTGCTAGTCGTCCAGATATTGCATTTACAGTTGGTATGTGTGCTCGTTGTCAAGCTAATCCCAACGAAAGCCATCTGTTACAAGTTAAGCGCATTATAAGTAAAAGACAAAATTGCATCGTCATATCAACAGCCGAGTCAGAACACATAGCAGAAGGAAGCAATTGTACTCAGCTTCTTTGGATGAAACATATGATCGCTGAGTATGATGTCAAGCAACAGGTCATGACACTGTTCTCCAACAACATTAGCGCCATCAATTTCTCAAAGAGTCCAGTTCAACATAGCAGGACCAAGCATATTGAAGTTAGAAATCATTTCATCCAATACTTGGTGGAAAAAAAGAAGATCAAACTGGATTATATTCACACTGGAAAACTAGCTAGCTGATATTGTTACAAAAACCATTGATGCAAACAAGTTTGAGAGTCTTAGGTCATTCTCTGGACTCTGTATTATGGTTCAATAATTCTTGAGTAATAGAGAGGAGTTTTGGTGATTCAGTTTCTCCTCTCTAGACCAAGAAGACATCTAAATCAAATCTGAGTCTGGTTCAAAACAAGGTTCATCTGAAGATAAAATAATCATGGAAATTCTTTCAGCTCTTCTATCATGTCACAACCGCTTGGGCTACCAATGAAGCTGTTTTCGGTGAAGGAAATCCACTCTCTCTTTATAATGGTTGCACCAGAAGTGGATTAAAGATTGTAGGATCAGCTTGTAGACAGAATCCAAAGATAAAGAAGTAAATTGTTTCCAAGAGAGGTACTAGACCTAGAGCTGCAAGGAACAAGTATGAAGATCCAAGGGCTGCATTCCAGAAATTCATCTGATGTAGAGGCCAGAGATGCCATGACAGAATCATCTGTGCCAATTATAAAACCCCTTCCTATCACCACAGGGAAGGATGTTGTTGAGAAAGAAGTTATGACAAATCCCAATGTCAGAAGCTCATCAGGCGACGAAGAAGCAACAGGTGGGGATGTCATGGAAAGAACTCACTCTGAATCAACTCAATGTGCAAAGGCTCAAGGTAAACACTGAATCTCTTATTTCATCTGAGCATGTGGATACAAACCCTAGAGATTTGAGTGTGTTAGAGTCTTTTACTTTGGTCAAGAAATCCATTTTGAGGGTGTGGTCGAAGAAACTCAAAGTCTGGATCAGGATGTGAAAGAGGATGTTCCAACCTCCTCGACTCAAGCGAATTTGAGAGAAACTGATAAGTAGTAAGATGTCAGGGAAGATGTTCTGACTTCCTATGGTCAAGAAAGCACTGATACTGATGGAGAAAGGAATACTATTGATGATGATGGTCTTCAAAGTGATGAAGATGTGTGTATTTCTACTCTTGCTCAGAGAGAAAGTAAGAGAATGTTGAGAGAGGAGCTAAGTAAGGAGATCAACATGCTCAAGAAGACCATCGAGACCTCATTTCTCATAAAATTTGTATATATAGATCTTGTTCGTATTGATGCGGATGCTTCTACTTCTTCAAGAAAATAAAGCTGAAGAAAAAGAAGTTGGTGAGGGGAACATAAATGCCAACTCTGAGGGAGGTGACTCTTCCTAATCTGTTTCCCAATCTCCGGGTTCATGATCTATAAGTTTTGTTGCACGAAGAGGAAGTTGTGATTCCTATTGAGGAAAAGAAGAAGAAGAAGAAGAAGATGGTTGATGTGCTTATTGTTGATGTATCATTTACTCCTAAAGAGGAAGGAGAACCAGAAGAGAAAGAAGAAAATCTTGTGGCGCCCCTTACTCATGAAAACAAGATATCAGTGGGAGGCCAGAAGCCACCGAAGAAAATTCATGGTTTTCCTATGGACAATGTGTCTTTTCACATAGAGAACGAAGTTCTAAGATGGAACCAAGCAAGCGAAAAGCCAGATGAGGTACTGGGAAATATATCGAGCATCTGGTTAGAAAAGATGTCAAATGTGATGTCACAACATCTTGTTCGACATCTTGTGTGTGGCAGTTTTGAAAAGTTTCCTAAATATGAAGATCGACTGCGATTAGGAATCTAGAGGATCTCCAGTTGTTTTTGAGACTTTTGGAAAGTCTGGATTGTGTTATGATTCTGGAAAGCTACATGCCGTGATAGAGATTCTGAAAAGATATTCGGCGATAAGGAATTGGGAAACCAAGATCATAAACGATTAAGGAAACCCTAATGCGTTCCAGAATTATTCCTGCTGCTCAAGACAGTCTCAATTATCAGTACACTCTATCCCTCCCTGGTGAGAGAGTTTATGGTAAACCTGTCTGCTACCTTTGATGATCATGTAGACCCCGAGTTCAGAAAAGTGTGTGTGCAAGGACACTGTTTCGATTTCTCCACTGGTGTAATGAATGACTTCCTGGGAAGAGAGAATGTCACATCTACAGATCGTGTTCCTATCATGAACTCGATTGTTAAGAAAAATTTTGGAGTCGAGAAGAGGTCTGGCCCTCGAAAGATCTAACTTGATTAATCTACCTCACAGCTATTGTGCACCTCACCAATGTACCAAGAAAGTGCCCTAGTGCTCTCTTCATCAAACACGAAGCTGTTTAAAGGAAAGTATGCTAAAGATATTGTCAGACCATCTGGGGAGACATCAGGAGATTGCAGGAAGCTCAATGACCAAAAAGTCAGTCCATGGGAAGGTGTTGGCTGAACTCAAGAAGGAGATATCATTAAAACAACCAAGGGGAAAGGTATTATGGTAACATGTCTCAAAACTTGTGTTGACTTCAGAAACGACATCTCTGTCGTAGAGCCGGTTTATTTTTATTTCCCCTACATGATTGTCGTGCAATCCTGTTTCCCTTTGCCATTTTTGAGGCAATTAGGGGGAGATATAGGTCATTCTAAGTGGTACGACATATGTTCTAATATGTAGTTGGGAAGTATTCGAAGATGCGTAACTGCACTGTAGAAGAAACCCAAGTCTTGTTGAATTAGGAAAGTAATCAAAGACGCGTAACGACACTAAAGAGGAAACCTAGTCTAATGTCTCAAAGACGCGTAACTGCACTGCAGAAGAAACCCAAGTCTTATGGAATTAGGAAAGTACTCGAAGACGCGTAACGGCACTGAAGAGGAAACCTAGTCTAATGTCAAGACTATTCGTTAAGAACCATGTGCTCGACATACATCATCCGAGGAGAATTGAGTGTGTGATCGGTTAGGGTATTGTGTGCCACTTAAGAAGATGAAGGACAAAAAATTATGCTCCGATGTGTGCCATTGACGAAGATGGCTGAAGATGATCGTGTTAGCTGGAGACGTTGCTTGCCGGAAGTTTAATGTGGAGATTGTGAAGTTATGCTTGCCTAAAAAATTGCCAAAGGGGGAGATTGTTGCTACGACTAGTGTTGGCATATTTTTGGCGCAAGGTCAAGATGTCAGTCAACATGTTGCAACACATTTGGTGCGACATACCGCGCAAGGGATAGGGAAAGTTTTCGATCTTTTCTATTTGATTTTCAGAAACATGGGACAAAGGGAAAACGAGTTAATACAAGATCAGGCAACGTCCAACTGGAAGACCACACATCAGCAAGGCTAATTAAGGCAGCAATGCCAACTTGCCAACTTGCCAATAATGCAAGGTGGCAACGGAATTCCTATTTGGAATTATATTGCCAATTTGGAGTTAAAGACCAATTAGGCATGTAGAATTGCTATAAAAGCAGGTGCTACCCCCATAGCAATTCACACCTTCTCTGTGTTTAATTTTGGAGCTCTTAACCATGCAAGGTTGGCGGATTGAGAGACTGGATCTTTAGAAGAACGGTGTCAATCACATACATCAAAACATGAGGGTTTTAGTGTTTGTGATTTGTGGGTATTTCTTCGTGATTGAAGACTCACAAAGAAATTGTCGAAGACAACTACGGCGAGCATAGGCTTCCTCGAAGGGTGGAATTGAGAGGATCTCAAAGACAGGGGGAGAGGCCCTTGGTCGAGGTTGTTCACGGTAAGATCCATAGTAGCTTAGGACAATAGCTTGTGTGATAGCTAGTTGATGCTTGAAGTTGTACTATTGACTACCAAATAGTGAAAACCTTTCCACTGGCAGAGTGCCCCCAGACGTAGGTGCGGAGTCACCGAACTAGGTAAACATATTGCATGTCTTCTGTTTACTTTTTTATTTATTTACTGTCCATTATCTACAATCAGACAAGTTGTCGAACCTATCGTTACAACATTGTGTTCAACATCTTGTGCCTGCTATGAATGCGAATTTCAATTGGTATCAGAGGAGGCACCTTAACTCTTAGGTGATTTCCGGCAAAAATTTTGTGTAGCTGATATGGAAGGAGGATCTACCAGTCCCTCGACAGCAAAACTTGGAAGGCTGTGATCAATTGTTAGGAGGAGCCACAATATGTTGATGCCCAAGGCAATGTGACTGGTCCCATACCCGAAAAAGACTGGAGTCCTACAGAAGAAGAGGCATCCCTAGGTAACTATCGTGCAGTCAATGCTATATTCAACAGGGTTTACAGGAATGTCTTCAGGGTTATCAACACATGCACAAGTGCCAAAGAAGCTTGGAATGTGCTTGTTCTTGCATATGAAGGAGCCACTAGAGTTTGAGAGCAAAACCTTCAGTATCTCACCACAAACTTTGAAGCTCTCTCCATGAATAAAGACGAGCCCATTGCTGACTTCCATGTTCGTATTAGAGATCTTGCTAATGAGTCATACGCCCTTGGTAAACTCATGAACGATGAAAATCTAGTCAGATAGACTCTGAGAGCACTAAGCCCAAGATTCAAGATGAAAATCACTGTGAAAGAAGAATTTCATGATTTTAAAACTCTAAAGTTTGATGAACTCATGGGATCCCTCATGACCTTCGAGCTCTCCCTTCCAAATTTGGAGAAGACACACAAAGGAATGGCCTCAAAAGTTCTACCCATTGTTAGAAAGAACATGTATACTCTGATTCTGATTACAAAATTGATGACACTATTGCAATGTTGGCCAAGAACTATAGCAGAGTCATGAAAAGATTCAACCAGATGGCTGGGAAGAATGTCTCTCAAGATGTCACGGACAACTTCAGCAAAGGTTTCAGAAGGATAAGAATGCTTACAAATATGGTAGAAGTGATCAACGTACAGGGAAAGGCAAAGGGAGCCAGTGTCATGAGTGTAAAGGCTATGGGAATATTCAGAAGGAGTGTCCCAACTTCCAACAGAAGCAGAAGAATGGATTCTATACCAATCTAACCGATGAGGAAGAAGGAGACAACGATTCGGAACAATAAGCAATTTCGTTGCACTTACAACCTCCTCTTCGTATAATATCGATCATATCAACGAAACTGTTGAACCCCTGAAGAAATATGAGTCTGACGATGAAACTGTTTGACGATACTTTGAAAAAAGCTTATAATGATTTTTATGTCAAATTGATTGAAGAGTCTCAGGTCCTTGAGAAGCAGAATGCTCTCACTCTCTCTCTTACTGAAGACAAGACAAGACTACTTGAAACTGTTGTGGATCTCAAGCGAGAAGTCACCATTTTGAATGGGGAACTAGAGCATATGACTAAGTCTGTTGAGATGATGAACTCTAGCACCAATACTCTGGACGAGATCCTATCCATTGGAAAACCAACCAAGAACAAAAAGGGACTGGGTTACACTCACGAGACTTCCACGTCTCAGACTGTTTTTGTTCCTCAAAAAGCTATGTACAAGATGTCTATCAAGATGTCGCATGCATCCAGCATTAATCAAGTTCAGAGACATCGTCAACAACATCTTTCTGACTCCCCCAACTGACCACGATGGGTCTATCATTACTGCGGACAAAAGAGCCACATACGACAGTTTTGCTATCACCTTTATGGGAAGAAACACACTCGACATCAACAACCACATAAGCGTGTGCCATCTTGCCGAAAGGCCACACCTTAGAAAGAATGGCGAGTAAAAGAAGGTCGACAATCCTCTCCTCAGAAAGAGTGGCGAGTGAAAGAGGTAAACTATCAGGCTAACATTGAATATACTTCTTTAAAAGTTTCTACTAGCAACGATTTGTACTTTGACAGTGGTTGTTCTCGTCATATGATTGGTGATTGTGCCTTCTTAAATAACTTAAAACCACATACAAAGAAAGTATCATATTATCAGGGAATACATTGATAATGGTCATGTGGAGATTATTTAAGTACCGACTGATGATAACATTGATGATCCCCTGACAAAGGCTCTACCGCAGCCTAAGAGGGAGGCACATGTGAGGTCTATGAGAGTAGATTGGAACTTAGGTTGGAACTAGGGGCAAGTGGGAGATTGTTAGGATTGTGCCCTAGTCCAAAGTAATCAGTTAATCTACATTTTAATGTTTTATCATTTTTCGAATTAATAAAACAACATCATATTACTATTGTGTTGTAGTAATATATCAAATGTAATTTTATGCATATATTATGTGTATAGTCACTAATAGTAGAACTGTAGATCAGAAACAATTACATTTGATGTGTCCCTGATCAGCTAAGCTTCGTTAAGAAGCGATCAGTATGAGATTAAGTCCTTGTGATCACGCTCTACTGATCATAGCAAAGTAAGTGTCAGAGTTATATCATGGATATCATTAGGGCGATGGTATTGGATGAGCCGGTGGTGAGTATGCAACATAGATATTGTCATGAGATACTCACATATCATAGCTTGTCATTTTATCCTAAGACCAAGGAGTCTTTGTGTGCACTATGTAATTAATCTCTAAGTTTGACCTAGTCTAACGTTACCTGTAAAAGGGTAGCCATAAGGGCTCTGATTGGCTTGCTTATGAATTACATGAGTGAACTCGAAAGACGGCTGAGGGATTTATCACTCATACTCCGGTATGGGAAAGATATCCGTTTAGGCCACTTGATGAGTATGACTGAAGGAATAGCATGGCCATGCAGGTGATACTTTAGTATCAGTTTTCGGTCATCTTAGATATCAAGAAACAGTGATTGATAAATTAGGATGACGGTTCTCTGCCTATTGATCAATCTAGATATCGGTTTGATAAAAGTATAGTGACATGTACGATAACAGGTTAAGTCGAATCGTCGATAATCACGAACGTTGGGTAATCATAATGTCTTGCTAGAGGTCACTTATGATGGAAAGGGTAAAATAGTAATTTTACCAGTCTGCCAACGGGTCGTGAGCCTAGAGGGTCACACACTTTAAGTACAGTATATATCAAAACAAACTTGGATGGAAATTGGGAGAATCCTCTTTTTGATTTAGTCAAATTGAAAACGATTCGATTGATTTATGGCCTAGGTTTAATAACTAGACGGTTGAGGAAATCAAATTAAAGGGATTGGAACGGTTTAACTAAACCGTTTAATTAGAGCCAAAATTAAATGGGTTTAATTAACCTTTAGCTAATTGGGCTTCAAGCCCATTCTTGATTTTAGTTAAGATTGGGCTTAAGTTTAATTAAGAGGTTTTTAAGGGATTTAATTATGTGAAAATAATGATAAATAAAAATCTGATTTTTCACACAATTAACCTAACCCTAACCCTCATAATTTCGGCCTCCACCCTCTCTCCTAACCGCCCTATCTTCTTCCTCTATTGCTAGGTTTTTAGCTATTCTTCTACACACAATGCTTGTAAATTTGTGTGTAGAATCCTTGGTTAAGGTGTTGTACTTGTGTGGACGATCTATAGAACACATAAACTTTGTGTTTGATCAATTTGCAAGAGGTAATTTTCAGATTTAAATCTCATAATTGCATGGTGAAAATTTTCACATAATATCTATTATTTTCGAATTCCATGGTTAAATTCTTGTCCGCTGCGTGAATTTAAATCTTATGGAATTTGATGGAAATTGATAAAAGGGTATGTCCAAATTGAGCCAGAGAGAGGGGGGGAGGCAAGATGTGGCAGTTTTGATGAACCATAGAATGAGAGATGAAAGGTTGAAGATGGGGCATTATAGTAATTTGACATTTAATTTTTTCTTCGAAAATACTAATTTACCCTTCAGCCCAAGCTAAGTTAATTATGCAAGTGAGGGCTACAATGGTAATTTTATATTTATAAAATATATATATTGTACAAGCAAGGCAAGATGTGGCAGTTTTGATGAACCATAGAATGAGAGATGAAAGGTTGAAGATGGGGCATTATAGTAATTTGACATTTAATTTTTTCTTCGAAAATACTAATTTACCCTTCAGCCCAAGCTAAGTTAATTATGCAAGTGAGGGCTACAATGGTAATTTTATATTTATAAAACAATTATATTGTACAAGCAAGGACATTATGTGTATTAAAATGAATAATATTTCTCATAGATTTAACTGAATTTGGACTAAAGTGTTAACGTTTGAAACTTGGGGAACTGAGATTTTTTTACAATTTGAGGGACTAATCCTGGAATGAGGTTTTAGTGGGTGTACTGATTCGTAATCACCCCTTAAACTTCTTATACCTAGTTGAAGGCTTGGAGCCCTTTCACCAATTACTATATCTATTTCAAAAAGATTTATTTAATATCACCTAATTAAATTATTTTTTATAATTGGCTCATTTCCGTCTATTTTAACAAAAGTTTTTTTTATTTTTTTTTCTCAAAATGACGAAAGTGCCCTCAATTTTTAAATTAAAAAATTATACCAAAACGTATATGTTCTTCGTTAGTCAAACAAATCCCTTTGAGCTAAGTTTTGATTTCAATTTCAAAAATCATTAATCAGCAAAAAAATTGAGGAATTCAAGCTTTGATTTCCCTATTTATTTAAGCCAAATGATATATTTTTTCCAAATCAGTCTCCTCTAAGTCTTTACACGCCGTGATCAGAGAAGGGAAGTCGAGTTCGGCGAGGCCATGACACACACACAGTCAACAACCCACCACTTCAGGTTTTAACAAAAAAACAACACACCCCTCTCCCTCTCCTTCTCGGGCTCTATTTCTCTCTACTGGCCAGCTGTTCAAGATCAGGTGCTGCCGACAATGGCTTCACCCATCAATCGGTGGGCGAAGGAGGCCTAGAGAGGCTTCTCGTCGCGTTTCAGGCCTCACAAGAGCCGAAGCACGGATGGTCTAGCAGAGACCAGGAATAGACAGATCAGGCGAAGAAGAATTCAATCGGGGCTAGATCAGGTCCAATCTTGACGCCGGTGTAGAGGGGGCCTAGGGAAACAGACGGCATGCTTGTGGAGGTCTGTGCTTTTCTATGCTTGTAGATCAAGCTCCCTCATCAGGATCCATCCTCCGATGTTGCTGACGACCTCATCTCCTCCTCTATCGTGGAGGAGTGCAATGTCGTCGGGGTGGATATAAGCTCCGTTTCGGGCCTCTCGTCCATGTTTCTTTGTTGATTTCTCTGTGTATGTGTGTTGGTGAGGTGTGAGGATGAATATTGGACCGATTAGTGTTGGGATTCTTCCAGATAAATTAGTGTTGCGACAATAACTACAACACTTAATTGCATCTATGAAATAAATAAAAATTAGGCGCTAAGAATTAGCCAGCTCATTTTATTCTCACCGTCGAATCTTAAAGTCGATATGTTGTTCGATCGTCAATAAATGTCACGCCTAAGTTCATACGGGATATTTTATTTCTCTTGTTATTTATTAGTTTATTAATGGGGTAATTACAGGTCAGTACACCCGCCAAAACCTCATTTCAGAATTGGTACCCCAAGTTTGATTCTTTTTTTCTCGGTCCCCCAAGTCTCATTATGTTACATTTAAGTTCAATTCTGTTAAATTTAAATGATGTTGTTTTTAGAAATTCCAAAATATCATTGATAGATAATGATAAGGTCGGATATTATGTATCCAACCTAGTTAAATTTCCTCATTTTTATTCCTATTTTGTCTCGAATTATTACATTTTTGTGAATAAAATGCTACTTTACCTCACGAATGGCCCGAGAAGTGTTTTTTGGTGAAAATAGGTCGAAAAGAGGCGAAAAGGAGCTAAAACCGCAAAGGCGGGAAAAAGGAGCATGTTTGCCGGGTAAACCGGCCGGATCCAATCCGGCAGGCTCAGGCTAACCCGGCAACCCGTGGCCAAAGGTAAGCGCGGAGTGAGGACCTTACCCGGGCAACTTCAAGGCAACCTGCCGGGTCAACTTGCTGGATCCCACCCAAGAGGTTGGGCTTAACCCGGCAACCCGAGTGCATGTTGGAAGAAGAGGGCGAGAAGCTCACCCGGCAGACTGGTCAAAGCAGCTCAAAAAATCTTGGGTTTTTTGTTTTTAAATGTATTTTCTCCCTCCTATATATACCCAACCCCTGTACCTACGAAATTATCACCTATATTTCAGAAAAATAGTTAGGTTATAGTGGTTTAGAGGTAGGGAGAAGAGGAGGATCGTGGGTGATCCCTTGGAGGCGACGACGAGGCGACTTGGAGCGGATTTGGAGGAAGATTGGATGTTCGTTTTTGAGGTTGGTAGTAGTTATCTTAAGTTTTTTTATTTTCAGATTGTTGTTGGAAATTTTCATGTTTGTATTGAGAATTGAGATTGGGAATTTATATGCTTGTATTTAGAATTGAATTGGTAATATAATTGAGGTATTTTGTTCATGAGATTTATATGATAATTGTGTTGTATTGCATGATGGAATTGAGGTTGATTGCCATGGATGTGTTGAATTGTGTTCTTAATGTCATGAGTAGCTAAGTATTTAGGTCTGCGAAATTGATGAACGGGGATATAAATTTAATTGATTAAATGTATTAAAGATTGAATTATTGAGTTTGTTAAATGGATTAAGATCTTGAATGTGATCTTAATGCTAGCTCTCTCGAGTAGGCTTGAGTTTAGATCAAATCTAGGAAGAGAGACGATATTAATCGACCTAGGTGGAATGTAGCATTTGGGGGGCGGATGTACATGGTTTGTCTTGGGGTTGTAATTTGATTTGTGATGACTTTGCAATTTCAATCTGTGACGGGGATACATATACCCGGGTACGGTTTACATCAATAGGTGCCAGGCTGAAGGATGGAGATTTCTACATGACCTTTAAGATGACCCTTACTAAATATTTTAGTTAATGGCCTGATTAATTTATTTTAATTAGATGAAACCCTTGCACACAAGAGATATGTTTGGGACAGGTCTAGAATTCTCGACTGATGCAGGGGCATTAAAGAATTTAAGCACATGTGCCCAACACTTTTAATTGCCTATTTTATATTTCCTAATTTTTAGTTTTTAGAATAAGTGGCTTGTAGTCCAAGTAGATCTACTTTCCAAATTGTTATTTCCTAGTATCTTAGTTTCTAGTTTGTTATTTCCTTTTTGTAGTTCCTAGTTGTTATTTCCTAATTACATGTATTTAAAGAGTCTTTGGCTCTTGGAAAATTCAAATTGGAGAGAATAAAAATTATAACTTTGTGCTTGAGACTTTGTCTTGTTTTACTAATCACCTTAGGCCGAGAATCCTAGGTGTGGCGTAAAAACCTTATCTTAGCCTAAACCCGACTAAGTGGCGGTTAAACCTTATCTTAGCCTACACCCGGTTAAGTGGCAGTTCTATTCCTCAAAACCCTACCCAATTCTCTACATCTACCTTATTTTCTCATTCATTCTTACACATTCATCGATCGAAATCTTCAATCCCTAGAAACCACCAAAATAAATTCAAATTCATCTCGTTCTACTTTTTTTTGTAATCATCCCCGTATCAAGTGGTATCAGAGCACTGGTCGGATGGCTGGTGGTAAATCTACAAGCGTTGCTAATAGCGGGGAGGATGACAGTAAATTATTGTCTGATGAGCAGAGGCGTATTAGTTATTTCGAAGTACAAGTTCAGAAACTTCCTAAGCACGTAGGCCACGGTAGTGATTCCAAAAAGGTTATTCATGTGAGTGGTAATACTAGAGAATCACGCCAAGGTCAAAGATTTGATTTCAAAGAGGATTTCATGCATTAAGAGAAGTTTCAATCTCATGCCCAATCAAATAGAGGTGTGACAAGGAGGTATGAGGAGCATGAAAAATCTAGAGAAAATCAAACTCATTATGAAGATCGTGATTTCTATGATAGGAGGCCGGATAAGGAATATTTTGCCTACACTAACATGTCAAAGCTAAAAATCCCGAAATTTGAAGGTTGCTTGAATGAAAATCAATTCCTAGACTAGTTGAGCACTGTAGAGAGGGTGTTCCATTATACTAAATCACCTGAGGAGTGGAAAGTAAAGCTAATGGTTGTAAGATTTAGAAAACACGCTTCATATTGGTGGGACAACCTCAGAAGACAACGTGAAAGATATGACCGTGTCAAGATCGTAACATGGGATAAGATGAGAAAAAAGTTAACGATAAAATATCCTCCATCTACCTACAAACATGAGGTGTATCTCAAATTGCTAAAGTTGAGGTAAGGAAGCATGTCCATAGAGGAGTATATTACAAAATTTGAGACCTTGATGATGAAAGCAAAAATAAGAGAAGCTGAGAAGCATTCAATCAATCGTTTCATTGATGGCCTAAATTGGGACATCGCAAAGGTGGTCGATCTACAACTTTACTACGCATTGAATGATGTGATCAAGTATGCACTAAAAGTTGCAACTCAAAACAAGCAGAGAAGAATTAACGCATCTAGAAGATTTGTTGAAGCTAAGCATTGTGTGGCAAAAGAACCATATGAAGCAAGTACAACTATCAAGCCAAAAGTAGAAAGTGAAGTCTATGAGGTAAACCTTGGAAACTCTTCAAATAAACTTAATTATTTTAATTGTCAAGGTTTAGTAGATACCGTATCTGAGTGTCCTAATCAAGGAGTGGTAACACTCATGGAAGATGGACATGTGCCAAGTGAGGATGACATGCTCGATGAAAAATATGATGAGAACATTGTTGAATTCAAGGATTCACGTGTGGATCAAGAGCATTCTTTAATCATGCAAGAAAGTCTCAAATCGAGTCTGAATCCTACGAGGGAGACTGATGTGTTGAGAACCGACATGTTTCACACCAAAGGAACATGCATAGATTACACTGAAAATCAAGGCATAATCAAAGGAGCGGTGGTGTCGCGAGAAGAAACTGTTATTAAAGTCGACGATAAATTGGTAGCTGGATTCAAATCAACATTAAAAGATGATGCATAAGACACATGTATTGTTCAAGAAGAGCTATCAATTGTACTGAGATCTATGAATATCCAAGCGAAAGAAGATCAAGAAAATAATAAATCACATATCTTTCAAACTGGATGTCATGTTCAAAACAAGGTACACAACTTTATTGTTAAAAGGGAACTTTTCACTATTGTTGGTAATATTTATCTCGCTGACAAATTGGAGATGCCAACAAATAAACACCTTGAGACATATATATTAAAAGAGCTCGATGATGAAATTGCGACAAAAATAAGGGAGCAGGCATTGAGTTTGTCAAGCGCTCATAATTATGAAGATGCGTTTTTATGTGACATAAATCCAAAGCGAGATGGACAATTGTGCCAATTCGATAAAGGAGACAAGCATGATGAAGTATCCTAAAAGATCCAGTTGTGTACAAGACTTTTGGTAAGTCTTGATTGAGTCATGATTCTGGAAAACTTACTGCCGTGATAGAGACTCTGAAAAGATATCGGCGTCAAGGATTTGAGAAACCTAAATCGACTAGGATTATGGTAACCCAAATGCGTTCCAGAATCAGTTTTGCAGCTGCTATAAAAGCTGAGGCTCCACCCTTAGCAGCGAGCGACTCCTTATAGTTTCTTCGGTGAAATACACAGAGCTCTTAGACGTGAAGGACTAGCGTGCTGAGAGACTGTGTGTTCCATGAACGACATTTGTGTATGACTACCAGAATTGGAAGATCAAGCGTGAGTGATTGAGAGTTTTATGTGAATGGGTGATTGAAGGTTCACGTACAAGTGCATAACATTGACTTGTTACATCCGAGCAGCGCGAGTGCTCGTAGAGTGGATCAAGACAGAGTCTTGGATTCAAGGGGAGTCCCTGAGATAGGTTTGCACTAGTAATAGTAGCATAGGGTATTGATATGTGTGATGATCATGTATACTTGTATGTTTTGACTCATTACCATATAGTGAAACCTTTCCAATTGCCAAGGGCCCCCAGACGTAGGTGAGATTGCACTGAACTAGGTAAACAATCTTGTGTGTCGTTGTTTGCCATTTACTATTTTATATTGTGTTTGTCCGAATCTGTTTGCTGACAAGTTACTAAGAACATTGTCTCAACATAGTTCTTGACATTGTTATTGACATCTTGTCTAACTAGGTAAATTAGAATTTCACGCTATTTATGTTTTCTTTTCTCACATGTATTAGGATTTTCCTATCCCTCTGTAAATAGAGGTCTCTTGTCCATCATAATATACACATCAATAATATCTATCCCTCTTTATTTCTATCACCATTTGTTATTTATTTTATAACATTGTATGTATTGTAATGTCCGAGAAATCCAACTCATTTTTGTATTCATCAATAGCATTTTGGCAGTTTTGGCACAAGCTCAACATGGCATTTCATTTGTCCGAGCAGCTTGCTCACGACGGGGCACTGTTAAGCACATTGAAACAAGGTCTGCCATGACACGACAACCCCTAAGCAAGTGTTGTGATGCATGCACGACATTGCTAAACTAAGTAGGTGAAGTATACATGTGCATCATGTTTTCATCAAGGAACGAGGTGACGACATTCTTAAGAACTAAGCAAACTCAAATACAACAAAGTATGTGCAAGTGTTAAAGCACATAAGGCGACTCGTGTTTACATGAAGTAGGAGGTAGCGAATTATTAGAGATTGCTTAGAATGTTCGGCTAGTTGAGGTGAAGAAACTAGCTTGTATAAATTGATGATCATGTGTAGGCATTTTCATCCACCCTTGTTGTAAATTTTCTACAGTTTTTAATGTAAGAGTTATTTTCTACAAGTTTCTCGGTTGCTCATTCTTATTCGTTGTCCATTCAGGCTCACTTTAATATTTTTGATTTCTCATTCCTGAGTGTTAGGTCAGACGTCTCACATAACTCTAGGTTAAAGTCGTTTCAGGATGTTTAGTTTGGTGCCTTATAGCCACCATTGGATTTCAATAACATTTTAGTTCTCTAAAATACATTTTCAAAACTTTTGAAATTTTTTTGAGTAGCAAATATATATGGTATCTGCTTATCACCCATTTCTTACTCACGTATAATATATTTGTGAGAATAAGAATTGTAAAGTGCATTACATGTATGGTTGAGCAGCATTACTCTATTAAATGCTGTGATTGAGAGGTTAAATTGTGTAAAGTTTAAACAAGAAGTGGCAATGAGTACTATTTTTTTTCTTTCAGGACCAAAAGAGAGCATAACATAATAGTAGCTTAGAGTTAGTATCAAAATGCTATTTTAGTATACATAAGTAGGGTAAATTCCACATGACCCCCCTTAACTATAAGCGTGTCTCACATGCCCCCCCTTAACTACAAAATCAATCTGTGAGGTGCCTTAACTATCCAAAAATCCCACTTTACCTTTTTCTGTTGACTTTTTTCAAAATTCTGTTAAGTTTTTTGTAAAATGACGAAAATACCCTTGTATCTAAAAAATTAAAATAAATAAATAAAAATGATTTTGAACTTTTTTTTTCTTTTTTCTCGTTGTACAAAATAAAGAATAAAAATAATATTTTAGTATTAATTTTTTATTTTAAAAAAATTATTTATAAAAATTAATAAAAATAAAAAACGATGTTTAAAAGTAACCTTTTATTTTTAAATTTTTTTTATAAAAAAAACTTTTTAAAAATTATTTTTACTATTAACAAAATTGTATTCTTTATTTTGTAGAACGAGAAAATTAAAAAAAAAAGTTCAAAATCATTTTTAGATTTTTCAGATACAAGGGTATTTTCATCATTTCACAAAAACTTAACAGAATTTTGAAAAAAGTCAACAAAAAAAGGTAAAGTGGGATTTTGAGATAGTTAAGGCACCTCACAGATTGATTTTATAGTTAAGGGGGTGCATGTGAGACACGCTTATAGTTAAGGGGGGTCATGTGGAATTTACCCACATAAGTATTAGTCATTTTCTCTTTTACTATAACTAAATTAATTTTAGTCTCTACATTACTTTAAGTAATACATTTTTTTCAATTTACTCCAAACCGTCAAAATTTTAGAATATTGTGTTAGTACGTAGTTTTCAAAATGACAAAATTACCACTTTGTAAATAGCAAACAAATCAAAATTACCACTTTTTAAATAGCAGACAAATAAAAATGCTAGTTTAATGTGAAATGACACTTACCCCAATATCATTTTAAAATTCAATGGCAAATATGTCTTCTTACAATAAAAATAATAAATGAAAATAAAATAAAATGGAAATTGGAGATGGGTTCTCGGGGGAAGATGAGTTCTAGAGAGAGATAGGGCGCCATGTGATTTTGACGAATCTGAAAGCCTAAGATCGGCGACGAATTGAAGGACGAAGTCTCTCCTCACTTCGTCCCTCAAATTTGTATTCAATTCATATTAATATTAATATTAATATTTTATACTATATTATATTAATATTAAAATAACATATTCGATTAAAATTTGTATATTCTTTTACACTAATATTAAATAATATATTAATAGAAACTAAAATCAACCACTCAAATAAATCATAATTGGGTGTGGCGGCTTGCACCCTTCTCTTAGGGTTTGTTTCATCATAATTCGGCGAAATCTCGCGATGCCGATCTCCTATGGGTGTCGACGTCTGTGCGGTACTGGCGGCGACGTCAGCGTGGTGCGGCGGTAGAAGCAGAGTTCCTGTGGAGGTAGATCTGGGTCTGATGGAGGCGTGGTTGGGGGGTAGATCGTGTTTTTGATGGAGGCGAAGTTGGGTGGTTTGGGGATGGGCTGAGACGGGTGAGGCTGGAGTTGCAAATGGATCGCGCCTAGGTTGCGACAACGGAGCATGGAGGGCTTGGGGGTTTTGCTTTTGGTTGGTTGGTAGGCCGGTACTGGGAGGGAACCAGAGTTATCTAGCGTCGGTGGACAGACTCATGCAAGCATAACGAACTAGGGGGGCTCGACCTGCTCGAAATTCAATACGTGCTTTATTGAGATCGATATTGGAAGGAAAAGGGGGGTCCATGGTGTCGATGGGTTGATCCGGTTAAACCCAATGAGCTGGGAGAATTTGAATTTCGCGTTGACCATATTGAACGAATGGTTGATCGAGGAAGCTGGTTTAAGTCAGTCTGCAGTAAGATCACGGAGTTTATCCATCCGTATGAGTTGGGGGCCGTGGCTCTATATGATGCTAACTGGTTCGAGTAGATTAGTCTCTAGGGTTATTAGAGATGTCTGTATATAGCATTCTACAGCAAGATCACGGGGTTTTTCCATCCGTATGAGTTGGAGGTTGTGACTCTACATGATGCTAAACGGGTCAAGCTGAACAACTTTGGAGGAATCATTAGAGAACGGTGTTGCGTACTATTCATTATCGGAACTTCTGTGCTTTGTTTTGCTCAAAATCAAATGGCTCACGAATTGGCCATGTTTATTTTAACTAACAGTAGTTGGGATTATGGTGAGGGGTTTGTTCCACCATCTGTAGGTTCAGCTGTTCGGCTCGATGTCGGGTTAGTTGCTATTTAATTAATAAAATTCACTTTTCCTTCAGAAAAAAATATTAATAATATATTGTATTAATAGTAATATTAAAAAAATAATAAAATAAAAAATTTCAAAAGAAGAAGTCAAAGGCGCAGGGTTTCAAAAAAACCCTAGTTGGCGGCAGGGTTTTCTTTGCGGTTTGTACCCTTCGCCCGTGGCGATTTGGGTTGTTCGTCGAAAATCGACGATGTCTCACGGCGGCACGGCTCCGTCTGTGAGGGCTTCTAGTACGGCTACAGTTCCGGGTCTTACGGTGGTAGCTGCGACAACAACTGGCGGTGAAGGAAACAGATCTAGTAAGATGGCAGGAACGGAGTCGAGTGCGGTGGGGTTGAGGACGGAATTGCAGGTGGGGCGAGCTTGGGTCGCGACGGTAGATCGGTACAGGGAGGGAACTGGTGTTATCTGGCGTCGGTGGGCAGACTCATGTAATCATACCGAATTAGGGGGTCTCGGCTTGCTTAAGCTTCAATACGTGGGAACCAGCGGTTTTGATTGGTTGGTAGATCGGTATTGGGAGGGATATGGAATTATCTGGCGTCGGTGGGCAGACTCATGCAAGCACATCGAATTAGGGGTACTCGGTTTGCTTAAGATTCAATACGTCACTTGTGTCTCCTATTGTGATCAGTAATGTAAGGAAAAGAGGGGTCCCTGGTGTCGATGGGTTGATCGGGTTAAACCTAATGTGCTGGGAGAATTTGAATTTCGCGATGCCCATATTGATCGCAGGGTTGATCGAGGAAGCTGGTTTAAAGCGGTCTGCAGCAAGATCACGGGGTTTCACCATCCGTATGAGTTGGAGGCCGTGCTTCTGCATGAAGCTAACTGGTTCGAGTCGATTGGTCTCCGGAGTTATCATGGATGCCTGTGTAAAGCATTTTTCAGCAAGATCACGGGATTTCTCCATCCGTATGAGTTGGAGGTCGTGGCTCTACATGATGCTCAACAGGCCGAGCTGCACAACTTTGGAGGAATCATTAGCGAACGGTGTTGCGTACTACCCACTACCGGAACATATGTTCTTTATTTTACTTGTAATCAAATGAACTAACAGTAGCTGTGATTATAGTGAGGGGTCTGTCCCACCAACTGTAACTTCAGTTGTCCGGCTTGATGTCGGGTTAGTTGCTATTTAATTAATAAAATTCGCTTTTACCTTCAAAAAATAGTAATATTAAAAATAAAATAAATAATATATTATATTGTATTAAGTAATATTAAAATAATACATTATATTATATTAACATTAAAATAAATTACCAAAATTAAAATAATTAATACTGATACTTGATATTCATGAATAAATTATTACTTGCCCATATATTAATATTAAATACTAAATATTTGATTACTTGTATCTTACTATTAATTTGGATTAGGGGGTATTAAGGCTAGCTAGGTTGATAGTGTTTTTTTCAGGTAAAAGCAATTTTTATTAATTAAATAGCAACTAACCCGGCATCAAGTCGGACAGCTGAATCTACAGTTGGTGGGACAGACCCCTTACCATAATTACAGCTGTTAGTTAAACTAAATATGGCCAATTCGTGAGCCATTTGATTACAAGCAAAACAAAGAACACATGTTACGGTAGTGGGTAGTACGCAACACCGTTCGCTAATGATTCCTCCAAAGTTGTTCAGCTCGACCCGTTTAACATCATGTAGAGTCACGGCCTCCAACTCATACGGATGGAGAAATCCTGTGATCTTGCTGCAGAGTGCTTTACACAGGCATCCATGATAACTCTGGAGACCAATCGACTCGAACCAGTTAGCTTCATGCAGAAGCACGGCCTCCAACTCATACAGATGAAGGAACACTGTGATTTTGCTGCAAACCGCCATAAACCATAAACCAGCTCACTCAATCAATAGTTAGTGTACTGCACCAGTTAAAAACTAATTTATTTATTTTTAAATTATTATTAAGGCTTAACTTCCCAAATAGGAGTTAGGCAACATAATCGCAAGCCAAAGCAAGCAAGAAAGAGGCAAGAAAAAGTTACAGAAGAAAACTCAACTAGCCGAGCTCCAACCAAAAACAAGCCGCATAGTGAAGGAGGGTCTATATGCGCACGTCCCATCCAAGTCAAGCTGAGAGATAAAAAACCAAACACTGTACCCGCCTCATAGCATCGATCGTCCCGCGACACTAGCATATAGTCTCTATTCAAAACCACTGACCCACTTTGTAGCATCATTGAAGATAATGCACAGGGCTCTTTCTTTAGCAACCAGAAAGGCATCACGAACAAGTTTTGCTCCATCCCCAATTTTAAAAACAATGATGAGAAATTTAAGTAAACAACTCTGGTCAGCATTACAACCCATCTCAACGATAACGTTACATCAATGAGATGTGCTTCGACATGAAGGCTATATATGCAAAAAGGATGTACATGTCCAACACCAACTAATGCACAAAAAAGGCCCATGGAGCACAAATTATTCTGATTTGGCTAAATTGCATCATTCCAGAGAGAGAGAGAGAGTTGCCACATCTTAACTTCTAGGCATCCACACAACATAGGTAATTTAAATAAAATGAGACTTAGTAAATTGTTGTTTGGTAGAGTAGAATATATAAAGATGCACAAGGGAAATGATCATCATATCTTATCATCTCTTTTTAAGCAAAAAAATTCAAAATTTTAATTTTGTAAATGCTTTGTTTTTCCATGACTTTCTCAACAACCCAACAATTTTTAACTGAACGAGTTTACCTTCACTAAAAATCTATACTTTGTTTTCCAACTTCTTTTCTTGTTATTGTTATTGTAATCTCCTAAACTAATACTTCCTATTGTAGAGGGTTTTTAAGATTTGGATTTTTCTTTAATCATATTACAAATTTTCTTTTTGGATATATAGACTCTAACAAAAAAATTTCTCTATTTTTAGATCCCTTAATATAATTTACTTAAAAGATATATATTTTATTCAAAAATATTTATTAAACTTTTAAAAAGTCACCAATTTGTAGGGATGAAAAATATACCCAAACCCGACGGATAACTCATAGACCCAACCAAATAAGAAGCGGGGGGTCAGTAATTTCGGGTAACGGGACGGCTAGTGGGGCAAACAAGCGGGAATCTAGTCGAATCAAGGTCGAGATCAGGGTGACCACTACTCTCCCCGCCCCGTCCCGTTGTATGTTAAAAAAATATTTATATTATATTTATATTTAAAAGAAAACATTACCAACTAATTAATACTCAAGTTACGAATTTTACTCGGTTGTTTCTCTATGTATACTTCTCTATTAATTTTGATATTTCGCGCAAACATGGTTTACTGACCTCTCATAATGTGTTTTGGTTGCACAGTGAGAAAACATCACACACTATGATTTGAAGACTCCAAACACGATGTTACAGTAGAAATTTTCTTTAAAATTAGAATGAACTCTAAATTAATTTGTAATATTGCAATAGTTATTTCTTTAAAATTAGAGAACGTGCCTTGAATTTCTTAGTTCTCGCTTTATATTTCACGCATTAATATCATGAGAAACCACCTACTTATTGTTAGGATTGTGCCCTAGTCCAATGTAATAAGTTAATCTACATTGTAATGTTTTATCATTTTTTGAATTAATAAAACGGCATCATATTACTAATGTGTTGTAATAATATATCGAATGTAATTTGATCTATAACATTATGTGTATAATCACTTATAATAGAACTGTAGATCAGAAAGAATTACATTTGATGTGTCCCTGATCAGCTAAGCTTCTTTAAGAAGCGATCAGTATGAGACTAACTTCTTGTGATCACGCTCTACTGATCATGGCAAAGTAAGTGCCGGAGTTATATCATAGATATCATCAGGGCGATGGTATCAGACGATCCAATGGTGAGTATGCAGCATAGATACTGTCATGAGATACTCACAGATCGTAACTTGTCATTATATTCTAAGACCAAGGAGTCTTTGTGTGCACTATATATTTAATCTCTAAGTTTGACCTTGTCTAACGTTACCTGTAAAAGGGTAGCCATAAGGGCTCTGATTGGCTTAGTTATGAATTTCATGAGTGAACTCGAAAGACGGCTGAGGGATTTATCACTCATACTCCGGTATGGGATAGATATCCGTTTAGGCCACTTGATGAGTATGACTGAAGGAATAGCATAGCCATGCAAGTGATACTTTAGTATCAGTTTTCAGTCATCTCAGATATCAAGAAACAGTGATTGATAAATTAGGATGACGGTTATATGCCTATTGATCAATCTGGATATCGGTTTGATAAAAGGATAGTGACATGTATGATAATATGTTAAGTCGAATCGTCGATAATCACGGACGTTGGGTAATCATAATGTCTTGCTATAGGCCACTTATGATGGAAAGGATAAAATAAGTAATTTTACCAGTCTGCCAACGCTCGTGAGCCTAGAGGGTCATACACTTTAAGTGCAGTATATATGAAAACAAACTTGAATGGAAATTGGGAGAATCCGCTTTTCAATTTAGTCAAATTGAAAACGATTCGGTTGATTTCTGGCCTAGGTTTAATAACCAGACGGGTGAGGAAATCAGATTAAAAGGATTTGACCTGTTTAGCTAAACCATTTAATTAGAACCCAAATTAAATGGGTTTAATTAATTTTTAGCTAATTGGGCTTCAAGCCCATTCTTCATTTAAATTAAAATTGGGCTTAAGTTTAATTAAGAGGTTTTTAAGTGATTTAACTATGTGAAATTAATGATAAATAAAAATCAGATTTTTCACACAATTAACCTAACCCTAACCCTCATAATTTTGGCCCCCAACCCTCTCTCCTAGCCGCCCTCTCTTCTTCCTCCATTGTTGGTTAATTTACTATTCTTCTACACACAATACTTCTATACCTAGAGCCACATTTCTTTTCTCTTCCTTCTCTCCCATAAATACACTCTTATTCCTTCTTTAAAAAAATTATTCATTACGCCGGTGATGTAGAATATAGGGAGAAAAAATGTTTCAGTTTTGTCGGTTATAAGGTGCGTTTAATTAATTCATATAAAGATACCAAAGGAAAATGATCATTTTATCTTACCACCTTTTATTAAGCACATAATTCAAAATTTTAAATGTCTCGATGCATTTTTTGCATGACTTTTTCCATAGGGTTGTAATCAATTACAAACCCCTTGATCCACTACTAATTTTAGAATCATTGTACTCAATTGAATGAAACAATTAATGATTGAGATTTAATGATGAGTCATCAATGACATATAATGTGAATATGAATTAATTGTGAATTTATTTTGATCAATTTAGACATTCAAAGAGGTAAAAATGTATTTTTATACCACCATTTACATTCAATATTTTTTTATGAGTTAGATTTCTTTTAATATTGGTTCATTACAATGGCTTCATCGATTCATTTGCAAACTATTCATCGGTTCACTAGCAGCCGTTTCATCATTTCATTGCAATGGTTTTATCAGTTCTCATGTAATTGTTTCATCGGCTCAATTGCAACTGTTTCATCGGTTCACTTGCAACGGTTTAATTGTTTCATTCGTAATTGTTTCATCGGTTCACTTAAAACGGTTTCATTGGTTCACTAGAAATTGTCTCATTATTTTACTTGTAATTTTTTAATTATTTCATGTTCCCATTGTTCCATCGGTTCAATTGGAACGGTATATTTGTTTCATTGGCAATTGTTTCATCAAATCAGTTTCATCGATTTCATTAAATTGGTTTCATCGTTTCTCGTGTATCAGTTTTATAAGTCCATTCTTATCGGTTTCATATGTTCATTTGTATCGGTTTCATCGGTTCCTTTGTATCGAACACCCATTACAATATCATTGTGTTTCTTCCCACCAACTCAATTGAACCCACAATAAAATAAATTAAGAATTATACAAATCCCAGTAACAATATCATCATATATATCATTCAATGTTATACAAACTACAACAATTATAACTATAGTTAACAATTATACAAATTCCACCAAAAATAATTAAGAATAATTTTTCATACAAATTCCAAAAACAATGACAAATCAGAATTCCAACAATAATATCATCGAATTTTGAATTCAGAAACATAGACAAACCTAACAAACAAAACAATTGAATTGCACCAGTGAGTCAATCCAGAAATTGAGAAAAATGTAAATAAGAAATAAAAACCCAAAAAGAAATTAAATTGCACCAATGGATCGATTATAAAAATTTTCATATTGAGAATCCAGAAACATCGAGTTCTAAAACCACACCACAAAATTGAAACATCGATTTTTAAAACCAAACAATCACAAAATCACTCTCAGATCTACAATTCTAGATCAAAATCAAAGACAATTGAACCAATCACAAAGAAAACATACACAACATTCGATTTTCGAGAAAGAAAATGAACTGAAGGAAGGAAAATCTATCAATTGACCGAAGGAAGGAAAATCAATCAAAACCGACGAACCTACTTCTTGTTGTGCTAGTCGACGGCAAGGCGAGCGAGAGCTTCGCTATTCTGGGATCGAATAACTTATCGATCCGAAAAAACATCACTGTTTGCCTCCTTTTCCTCCCACTTTTGCCTTGTTTTGTCCCACTCAAATACATTTTACCATTGTTTTAGTCCTATTTTACCCTTGGGGTCTCTTGAGAAAATATTGCCGATTTCAGGCCTTTTTGGCCGTTTTTTGGAGATTTTTGAAGATCGCTCGTAGAACACTAACCACTCCCCGTGGAAAACGCGAAGAAATCACTGTGGCCGCAACTGATGGAACTCAAGCCTATGCCTGAAGACCAAAAAGGAAGTCCACTTTAATTAACCGACCACGGACTATAAAATCCTAAGCTCTCGTGTTCAACTCCGTGCTCGACCAAGTCCATGGTCGATGACCACGTCCCGTGGCCACGATCATTTCAAAATTTGCAAAGCTGTTCCCGAGACTTGGGGGAAAGACATTGACCGTGGCCATGACCATGTCTCGTGGCCAGAAGATCAGTCCAAGGTCGTTGAAGTGGGCGAGTCGTCTCCGCTAAAAACAATGGCTCGTTCCGGCCACGACCATGTAGCCGACCACCACGCCCAGTGGTCAAGTGGCAGACTCGACTAGTATAAATAGCTAGCCCCTAATCTCATTCTTATCATCCTTCACTTCGACATCTCATCATTCACTCTACATCTCTAGTGTTCGTTTTCTTCATGTTCTTTAGAACTTGAGTCTGAAGATCCAACGTCCAAGCTTGTAGGAAAGGTCCAGAGATCGAAATCATGCATTGCTAACCCGGCCACAGGTTGCCGGGTTAGCAAGAAGTTGTCGGGTGCCACCCGCCAGGGCAACCTAGAAGGTTGCTCAGGAAGTGACAAGGTGAGCTCCCGGAACCTCTTCTCCGCTTCTTTTTCAATATGCACACGGGTTGCCAGATTCGCGCAAGCCTGCCAGGTTGTACCCGACAGGTTGACCCGGGAACCTTCTTCTCGTTTTCCGACTCTGCGTTTTTTGCTCTTTTTCGTGTCTTTTCAACTTGTTTTCATCAAAAATACTCTCGGACCATTTGTGAGGTAAAGTAACCTTTTATTCATCAAAAACTAATAATTCGGGACAAAATGAGGATAAAAATGATAATATTTGACTTGGTTGGATATATAATATCCGACCTCATCAGTTCCTAAAAAGCAGAGAACCCTGTACGCACTCTTCACTGAGTACTCGCCCGACTTATCTGCTTCCCAAAACCAATGGTCCCTGTCGCCGTACATACAAGAGATGTGTGCAAAAAAAGAATCCCCAGTATCGACAATAGAAATTTTGCATACTTATTGAAATAAAAACAAGCATTTTCAAAAGCTCTCATAAATCAAACTCTTTATCACTAATCGATACCATCTCAGACATGCAACGAGCTTTCACTTTCGGACCAAAAACAAATATTTGGTGCTTACATTTTCTGATTTGTGTAATCTTTAGCACAATGGAAAGACATTTTCAAAATATAATGGAACAACAGTTTACTATCTCAATTCATACCTCAGGAACACAATTGCAAGAGGCAAGACATGGATGGTGAAAAGGAAAACAAACATTTAAATGCAATCACACCAGCAATTAGACCAAGAATTAACTATCTTCATTTCAGGAACATTTCTCTTTCTCTTTCTCTTTCACTTTTTGATTCCAAGTAGCCTTTTTGTTACATCTGTTGTAACGGTGAATGGATTTGCACACTGCCACGGGAATAAGGTACGAGTAATTGGAAGTTTCCTACGTAGATCCTGCAGTGGCAGTATAGGTTTTACAAATAAGTAGAGGCTCCAGAGAAATAAGAATTTGGAAAATATAAATTTTATATCTTAATAGATCTACCTACAAGTTAGTAGCTTGGAGAAGTCTAGAACTACCCAATTAAATGAGTGTGATAATCTTGGACAATAATGTTTGGTTCCAACTTCCTAGTACCACCCTGTGCTAGTCAATGGTAATGAACTCCTACTCCTCCCAGGGACTAATGACCCAGGAGGGGAGAGGGATATGAGACTGGATGAATGAAATCTTGATTTGACTAGGGATGGTTTTAGGAGTTGAGAACCGCTTAGTGAAAACATAAACCAATAGTTAACCATATAATCAATATTCCATGTATCTAGTACCTTGAAAGTGTTATCAGACAACTTCCCATAGGAACCCTGCAAAAATATATGGTATTAGTAACTAGCTTTTACAGATGAAGCAATGACTGAGAAAGGAGATATATTAAGAATTTTAAACCTGAAGGGATGTCATGTACTCTGACTCATGATGACGAATAATACTGGCTATGGTAGTTGCACAATCTTCAGGTGCCTGAGATGGGTTAATTACAAATAAACAATGTATACACAAAACACAAGTCCATAGTACAGGAGCAACATTCAGGTGTGAAGTACATGCATCAATAATGCGATTCCCGGCTCCAAAACCAATATTGCAAAAGTAAAGGTATTTGTAAACAAGCAGAACATTAACCTCTCTCATGACGCTATACATGTCCAGTTAGTTAGTCTCCATTTGGATTAGAGTTAGGGGTTAGTTTGTGTGTAACTTAGGAGGTATTCATCCTCATCCTCATTTTCATTCACATTCATACTTCCATTATCACTCTCACAATAGCCCTATTTTGATTCTTATTCCCACAAAAAAATATTTCCAAGCAAAGCCTTAATTTGGAGAAAAATGTGCACAAAATTACAGGAAGTCATTGATGTGTTAAAGAAAGATTTAGTTAAGTATAACATGCAAAACCAATTATCAAGAAAATTGTGTTTCACAACCCTGTTACCGAGTCTATATATCAGAGCATGAGAATTCTTTACAGTAACATGACCAATAATGACCTTTTTTTATTCTTGAAGTAGGGAAAACAGTTCTGGATCTCAGTCCTGAATCTATCACAAAAGATATATGTGGAGTAATAACCACGCTTTTGAAGCCAACAGACCCGACTGGATGCCTTTCACTACCCTAAAGACAAATTGTTTTTATTTCAGTTCATTGTACTCTTAACACCATGGTCTTGAAGAAGCATCCCCACAATCTAACCCGTAGGTCCTCACATCAGATCACTCAACATGTTTATTTAGAGAGAACAGTAATTTCTGTAACATAGAAGAAAGGCTATTGAGAAGCCAGCATATAATTCAGCATACCTGGAGAATGGTTGAATCTCTGCATTCATGTTTTGTATCTAGCTGCACATTTCCCTCTTCGAAATAGTGGGCAACCACCTGAAAAAAGAGAATGTAGTGACCGTATGTTTGTCATATTTCATGCATATTTAAGTGTAACTTAGGAATGAAACCATGGGTTGGCCAAAAATAACTAGATCGATCAAGAGAATGAGTTGAACCTGTATTTTTCCTTTTATTCCTAGTATTTGTATATCATCCTTGAACTCAATGTTCCATACTGAGCGCCAACTGCCATTGCTACACAAGACCCAAATAACATAATAATTATTTATCCTAAAGTGAAACTGCTTCAAGATTGTTTCTTAAAGCTACAAGTCCAATAATATGGTAGGAAAACGCAATAAATATAAAATTTCACCGCACATACCAAATTAAATGCATTCATGCTCATTTACCATACTGCTCTTTCAGTAGCCCTAAATTATATGGTTCAAATTAACTGTATTTTATTCTTCACAAATAACTAAAATCATCATAAATTCAGAAGAAGCGGAAACTCTTAGAGTAAAGGTAATGGTACTACATTTCATCTTTTTTCAACTTCTCAACAGTTTTCATCTTTAATAGCGTGAAGGATTAAAAAACATTGAACTATAACACTAAATTTATGAAACAAAACTTAATATGAATGGAACTTTTTCATTGAAGTAAGGATCACTATAATATGTCTAATCCCTGTTAGAAGGAGATCAAGAAATAGGATATCTAGTGTTGATTTTTTATGTACGTGACCATAACACTCGAGTGTTAGGAGCTGTGACAATGGGTGATCTTGAATAACTGCATGAAACAGAGGCTTAAGTTGAATAATAGCCAGGGTCTACCAGTCAGAGTTGAGAGTACAATGCGAAAAAGTAAATTCTTCAGCTTCACAATCTTAAGCTTAAGTTAAATATGACATAGTGGTTACATATACCAGTTTGTTAGTTCCAAACAGAAATATTTGAAGGCGAGAGGTCCGAAGGTTTAAATCACTACTCCTTTGGAGGTCACCCATCACCTTGATTATCAAGCGTTGATGTATTATGGTGATAATTATGAGTAAGCTGACCTTCACGGTCTCACCAATCCACAAAGAGTAATCATACTCTAAGAAGCCAAACATCTTGTCTCATCTTTGTACACAAAAAACAAAGACAGAATGCTAAGCATAACAGCTTCCATGTGGCCTATTCTATTTTTTCCCAGATGCATGTAATGACTCAATTTTCCAAATTGAAAATCTTCAGAGCACTTGCCAGGGTTTGAATCCATCATCCTAGTACCCTCAAAGCATGTTATATGGAATGGGTTGATCTAACTATCTTCACTGCTTCTTCCCTGTTCTCAAAATAAGCTTCCACGAATTCATCTTCTTAAAGGTTCGAGCAACCTATCCCTTCCAACTTTCTCCTTTGTGGGTAAGACTGTAGACTATATATTTGGAAGGATCTAAATTATCTGATCCCGTGCAACAATTTATCTAGAGTATTGGAATCTATCAATTTTTTTTATCATGCCATTAAACATAGCATGAAAACAGACAAAAAGAGGTTTCTCCCCATAAGATAAAAACTACATAGTGAATTTACTAATTATCACAAACCAGAAGTTCTGCGGGCTATGTCTAGCAGCTGAAATCACCACAACAAGCTCAAAATCGGACCCTGGTCCCTCGACATCCTTTCCATTCACACAGTAGACAGAACACCATCCCTTTGGATACGTTTCATCGACATAAATTTTAATTTCATCATGTAGAGTGGATCTGCCATAAAAGAACGCATCACTTGTGAAAAGAATATGATAGTAACATCCATAGCAGTAGACAGAAAAGCTGGGTTGAGGCGTGTTATGTGCCATCAATTTAGCGGGCATGTTTAATAAGGTGAATGTTTGTCAGACATGATATAGATAAATACCGAAATTCGTCAACATATCCGGATGAATTCTCCTCGGCAGTTGCCTGCCGAACTTCGGTACAAATCTGAAGCAATACAGCATGTCATGGCACTAAAAGGGGAAGAGAAGCAAAACAAAAGATACATTTCTGATAGATGATGAGGAACATAAACATAACTTGTTGTACGTGATCGACTGTAGCAACTTGGTTACTCCTGGGATCATAAAAACAGTTAGCATCAAGCTCACTGAAAGATGTAATGAGCACCTGGAAAACAGAGGGGTATGAAACAAGCATAGAAGCAGAAAAAGCATTGAAGGTGGAAATGAAACCCTAATACATTTGCAATGCCAAGGTAGGAGGAGGAGGGAGGCAATTGGAGGCAGATCATGTGCAATTTGTTGTAGAGAGGGAACGCCTCCTGGGCGGCCTCGTTGTAGAGACGATCGTCGTTGAGAACCTTGCGCAAATCTGAAAAATGATGATAAATATGCATTCATGCATGTAATCGAGAGAGAGAGAGAGATGTAATTGAGAGAGACCTCTTGAAATGTAATTGATTTCTCCGGCAGGAGCATTGACGAGGAACCATTTGGCGATATCAAGCTTCTGCTCCTCGCTCACCTCCGCTTCCTCGTAGTACTCTTCTTCCTCTGCCATTTCTCTTTCAATCAATCAACTCCACGATCATCCAATTCGAATTGCCCCTTGGAACGCTTACCACCAGCTGTACAGGAACTCAACCCAACCCAACCCAACTTGTTGCAAAACCCGTCCCAACATCCAATTCATTTATAACTTTCTTTTTTAACAGAAAATCCTCTACTATCGAAAATGACAAAAAGGAACATCCCTCAAATTCAACCAAATCGCTACTAGGTCCATCTCATGAGGTGTCACTTTTTCTTATTATAGGTCCACTTCCGGTGATGATATCATAACTTTAGGTATGTGCATGTCGTGTGGGAGGAGCTTATATTGGACTCAAAATCTAAATTGACTCACTCCAATATTAGGGTTGGGTCTGCTGATTTGAGGCATTATGGCATAAGTGATATTTTGTCCGGTGTTGATGTCACGATGAGGACATCCTTGCTCGTGATGGAAGGGTTGGGCTTTTGAGCTCGACTTCGTGGACGACGAAATGTGAACTGGTTCCTTGATTCTTACTCGAATCTCATCGACCTAACCTTCATCACATCAAGATCTTCTTGGTTTGGATTCGTGAAACCAAATCTAAATTTACTTCAAACCGTACATTTGCTCGTCTTCAAAATTTCAGTTCAAAAAATTAGAATGATTGGGAAGAAATTTAAAGATTTTGGGGTTGAAATTTTGGGATGCCTTACTCGCGTGATGCTCTTTGGTCTGACAAGTAAACTCTAGAGAGGACCCCTTGTCCTTAACAGTCGATCGAAGACGTCAGTATGACCTGAAAGACAACATTTTGTTTTCGGATAAGTATAGATGACTGCACTTACTATGTCACGTTTTACAGGCACATAAGCTAACTTAATTATGTTTTTCTTACAATTTTCTCTAACATCGTTAAATATTGAATGTTTTTTAAAGTGTGAAATGTCTTAAATACCCTTAATTAATCATTAAACTTTCAACGAAATGTCATCCATGACATTTTTCTCGATTTTCTTCATATTCTTTTTTTATTTATTTTCAAAGTGATGCCAAAATGATGTTTTTATTTTTCCATATTTCATTAATCATTAAAGTCTCAAACGGACCACAAATTTTCATTTTCCAGGTAAGTGTTTTCTTGATAATCAAACAGGCCATAAATTTTTCAAAAAATCCATGAATTCATCAAAACTCTTTCCTCCCCGATTTTGCTCGTCGTTCTCTAGCTACCTCCAACCGGCAACTTTTATGCTCTGTTTCTCTGGTGTGGTTTGGAGTTATCTCCGGCAAGGATGATTTTGGGAGGAAGATGTTGTATATGTACAACCATGGGATATGTATAGCCATGATGCTCATCACGATGAGCCCAATGGTCGTCGCCGGAGTTCCAACGACCAAGTAAATCCATAAAGTGTTCATATTTCCATCTGAATTAGCCAGAAATCGGATTTCACACGATAATAACCAAACCCAAACTAAGAATATGAACAAAGAAAAATCAAACCCCTGCAATTAACAAAATCAAAACCACAATCAACATTGATTTCTAACAATCCTAAAACCACTAACACAAACAGAGAAAATGAGTGATGATTGGAGCGGTAATGACAAAAAGAAGAGAAATGGGAAACGGAAGAAGGAGAAAGGGAGAGAGAGTCGGAGGGGGTCGTGGTCGGTGGCGAGATCAAGAGTCGCCAGAGATGACGACGACGTTGTAGAGTAAGGATTTGTGGTCGGAGCTGAGCAACAACGAAAGGTAGAGAAGGAAGATGAGCTGAAGAAGGAGGCGAGGAACTAAAATGAGTTATGAAAATTCATTTTTTTAATTAAAAAATATTAAAAATATTTTCTTCATTTAAAAAGAAAGGGAAATTGCATGTCACTACCTTGTACTATCATTATCAGTTTTTTTCATTTCTAACGGCGTACATTAACTATGTGCGCCGTTAGAAAGAAAAAACACTAACGGCGCACAACTACAGTGCGCCGTTACAACCATTTGTAACGGCGCACAAATATAGTGCGCCGTTAGAAACATTTGTAACGGTGCACTATATTTGTGCGCCGTTACAAATGTTGTTGACCGTTGACCATTTTGTTGCCGTTAGGAAAAACGGTCGGAAATGAAGCCGTTGTTGTTACCGTTACTTTGTAATGGCGCATCTAACAATGTGCGCCGTTGTTGTTACCGTTACTTTGTAACGGCGCATCTAACAATGTGCGCCGTTATAAGCAATTTTGTAATGGCACACAGAGTATTGTGCGCCGTTACTAAAATGTAGTATAAATCTTGGCAGAACCTCCCATTCTTCTTCCTACAACTTCTCACAACAAATTTCTCTTGACAAGGGTAATTTCGGTACCTTACAAATTTTCCCGAGTACCCTATATTTGTCCCTCACAAATCTCCCGACAAGGTATGTACATATTTTTAAATAATGCAATATATAAATAATGCAAATTTGTATATGATTTCATATGAATTTGTATGGTTTTGTATGAATAATTTGTGTGTTATATTTATTAATTTAGTTTTGAAATTGATGATATTAATTACCCGATTCCATGAATTGCATGATAACATTAGTGTAAATTCTCCCGATTACATAAATTGCATGATAACATTAGGGTAAATTCTCCCGATTCCATTAATTGCATGATAACATTAGGGTAAATTCTCCCGATTCCATTAATTGCATGATAACATTAGGGTATTTGGTCATAAATGACCAAACAATGGTATTTCGGTCATTTATGACCTAATTAGGGGTAATTTGGTCATAAATGACCAAACAAGGGTAATTCGTTCATTTCTGTGAATTAAAAGGTACGTACATATTTTTAAATAATGCAATATTATGTAAATAATTATAGTTAGTGTGATTTATGTGAAATAGTGCATATATTGTATATTATTATTTTTGTTGTGATTCTGGTGAAATAATAATGAATATTAATGTCATTTTTGGTATATAGTTATCTAATATTAATTGTTAATCGAATTTATATATACTACATATATAGAATGGATCGGAGATGGATAGGATCCGTAAAAATGAGTGAGGAATGGATGAACGGATTAAGCAGTTTTGTAAAATTTGCGAGGAAAAACGCTTCAAGAGATGGTGTGGGACGTTTCAAGTGTCCATGCACGAGGTGTTGTAATTCTACTTGGCACGATATGGACACCATTTGCGATCATATATTGAGGAAAGATTCCTTTAGATCGTATAATGTGTGGTTCCATCACGGCGAAGCCGAAGGAGCTAGCTCGAGCCGGAATTGAGATATCAGTTTGAGGGCAACATCGGCAAATCAACCTTGTTCGACGTCGGACAATAATCCAGTATACGTTGATCCTGTGCATCAGCTCGTGGATGATGTAGACCCAACTAGAGATGTAAGGATGGACGAGGACGAGGACGAAGAACAGAACATAAATATAATAACCGAAGTCGATGAGGGAGTCGCTAAGGCAACCATGACACCATACAACCGATTGGTGACGGAGTCGCAAAAGCCGTTGTACGAAACTAGTGAGGACACTTCTTTAGCAGCAATGTTAAGGATGTTGTCCATCAAGCAGAGCATCGGGATGTCTGACGAAACTTTTACCATGGTTGCCAAAGATTATTGTTCTACGTTACCCCAACCTAATACATATCTATCTAGCTATGCAGCGGCGAAGCAGAGAATGAAGGTAATCCAACTTTCACACGTGAAATATGATGCATGACTGTATGGATGCACTTTGTACTACGGAACACAGTCGCAACTCCAGACATGTGGCGTTTGTGGAGAAGCACGATACGCTAAAGTGGGAAAAAATTTGTTCCGAAAAAGACGTTGTGGTACTTCCCATTGACTCCTCGACTTCAACTTTTATATCTTGCCCCAGAGACGGCTGAGTGGATGCGATGGCACGGGGAGCGGGAGAATGAGGACGATGAAATATTAGTACATCCATCGGACGGTACGGATTGGATTCATTTTGACGCAAAATACCTAGTATTTTCAGGAGAAATACGGAACGTGCGGCTGGCGCTGTCATCCGACGTGTTCTCTCCATATGGGCCTAATGCGCCGAGTTACAGTTTGTGGCCTGTAGTCGCTATCCCGTTGAATTTTCCGCCCTCGATGACTTTGAGAAAGTAGTATAACATCCTCACCATGTTGATATCTGGTCCAAAATCACCTGGGAAATGCTTAAATAACTTCATGCGTCCACTGATTGATGAGTTGAACCATCTGTGGGATCACAGAGCTGTCACGTGGGATGGTTCTAAGAAAGAGGCTTTCATAATGCGGGCTACTGTGATGTGGACAATAAGTGACTTCCCGGGTTTGGGAATGTTAGGGGCATCCAGACTAAAGGCTATAAGGCATGTCCTCTATGATTGAACGAGATCGATTCTGAATGCAATAACGACCGAATCTCTTACCAAGTTACTCGTAGGTTCTTACCACCGAAACACCCACTGTGATTTCAGGCGCAAGCCTTTAACAGGAAGACAGAGACCCGGAGAAGGCCTACCCGGCATTCAGAGGCTGCTGTACTCAATGCGATTCTACGTCATCAATACCCACCGCCTAGTCTGCATCAGAAGTTCAGTAAACAAAAAGGTGGTGGTGTTCCTATATGTTGGTCTCATAAAAGCATTTTCTGGGAGCTGTCTTATTGGAAAATTCATAAAGTCAGACATGCGTTGTATTTGATGCATATAGAGAAGAACGTATGCGACAACGTCATAGGTACAGTTCTTGGAATTGCAGGGAAGACTAAGGATGACGTGAAAGACCAATGGGTACAAGACGGGGAGCTCCCAGATGCACCTTATGGCGTGGCGGGTCGTGATCGGAAGGAAGTATTGGAGCATATCCGAACTGTTAAGTTTCCCTCTGGATATGCGGGAAGTCTAAAGAACAAGGTGAATCCCGATGAGAAAAAGTTCCTCGGATTGAAGACCCACGATTGTCACATGCTGATGCAACGTATCTTCCCCCTTGTCATTCGAAAGTACGTTCCGCCTTCTGTGGCAGAAGTATTTGTTGGGTTCCGGGGCATCTTAATTACATTCATGGCAGCGGAAGCAACCTATAAACCGCCCCTAACCTGCGCAAGATCGACTACCAAGTTAGATCCTTAGGAAATCGAGTTTTCGGGTTTTACCAGAATCTGCCCGGCAGAAAACCGAGACTTTGAAGCTCTATATCTCGAGCTACAGATCTCCAATTTCTTCGGTTCTTGTTCGAGGTTAAACTTCAGCTAATTCCCTACATCTTTTGTGTTTTGCTCCGAACCCAGTTCGGAAGAGAAGACCTCCGTCTGGAGCAAAACATTTTTCCCGTCTCGCTGGACAGACTCTGCGGACCAGTCTGCTTCTCGGCCTTGTATCTCCCAAACCAGCGATCTTTTGGAAAATCAGCATTTCACAAAGGTTGTAGCCCTTGGACTTATCTTTCCAACGCAGCCAGTTTCAGGTCCATCGGAGCTCGGACGAAGCAGATATGGCTCACGCATTGTCGGTCGCCGGAATTGGACAATCTGGACAGTTTCTCCATTTTGCATTTAGTCTTCGTTGAATCGATAAAGAAGAACGTTCGGATCTTCTTCTCTAAAGCAAGTCCACACCAAGGGGATGATCTTGATGATCACTCACTTAATTGCCTACTAGAACAATTAAATGAAGAACAAGAGAGCAAGAACAAGAGGAGGAAGAGTTGTGAGAGAGAGAGAGCTTGTAAGAGTTGTGTGATTCTTTAATTGATGAATGAATGCTAGATATTTCAATTCATCATCCAACAAGCATGGGTCAAAAGTGATTGGTATGGGCTTAAAGGTGCTTTAACCCATACCCCTTAAATCACTCACCTCTTAATCCACAATCACCAACCAAGCATGGTGTTGTGTGGCCCCCACACATGGACCCACCATGTGGGCTTATTGGGCCCTTAACGGGCCCTTGTTTGGGCCGGCCATGAGGCCTCATGGGCCGAGCCCAATGGGCTCGCCCGTGTGGTCTCATGCCGTGTCCAAAAGTCGCCCGACCCTTTTGTCGTTACTTATCAAACAAAGTCCGACGCGACATCGACGAAAAACTCAGTTTTCTCGATTCGCTAATTATTCTCTCAAACCGAACCCATGGCACAAAACCTTCAGTTTTGTCCATGTATTGCTCCTCAAGAAACGTTAAGGTTTCCTTGTCTCAAGTTATCCGTCTTGAATGTGTGTGACCCTCTAGGCTCATGCCACCGTTGGCAGATCGGCGCAAAAGATCTCTTTTGCCCGATCCATCATAAGTGGTCTCTAGTAAGACATTATGATTACCTAAGGTGCATGACGATCGATGATTCGACTTAACCTTGTGCGTACAAGTCACCATCCTATTATCTCTAGATATCCCGATCGATCACAAGGCATAGAGTCGTACCCTTGTTTAATCAATCATTGTTACTTGATATGCGAGATGGGTTAGAACTGATAACCCATATCATTTGCATGGCCATGCTTTTACTCTCAGTCAGTCTCCATCAAGAGGCCCTTTAACGGATATCTTTCCCATACCGTAGTATGAGGGATAAATCCCTTAGCCGTCTTTCGTGTCACTCATGCAACCCGTTCCGCCACCCAATCATGCCCTTTATAGCAATCCTTTCACAGAAAGCGTTTGGCGCAAGTTAAAGCCGTACGTTCATTGCATAGTGATCACAAAGACTCCTTAGTCTAAGGATGTCGTGACAAGCTATCGCATTTGAATATGTTCATGGCTTAATCTATGAAAACACTATTCAAAGCGGGTCGTCCGATATCAATCACCTCATGATATCTATGATATGATTCCGGGATCCCTCATCCCTATGACAAGTAGAACTACGTCATTAAGAACCATCCTCATACTGGTCGCTTCTAAGGAAGCATGTTTTGACCAGGGACTCGTTAAGTATGATCCGTAGAGATTTATGGTTCTACTACTTTAGTTGTCATAAATCAGATCATGCTTAACATATTACTTCAACACATAAGTAATACAAAGCCGTTTTATATATATATTAAAAACGATGATAATGTACATAGACGTTTATAGGCTAATAGCAATTGGACTAGGGCACAAATGCTATCAATCTCCCACTTGCCCCTAGTTCCAATCTAAGTCCCAGTCTATACCCATTGACCTAACATGTTTATCATGTTTTGCTCGTGGAAGAGCCTTGGTCAAGGGGTCGGCTGTGTTATCATCAGTTGCAACGTAGTGGATCTTCATGTCACCTCTAGCAACAATGTCGCGGATGATGTGATACTTTCTGAGTACATGTTTGGATCTGTCATGTGCCCTGGGTTCCTTAGCTTGCGCAATGGCCCCGGTGTTGTCACAATATAAGTCTACTGGGTTAGATGGGTTTTTAATTACACCTAACCCAACCATGAAACTCCTGATCCATACAGCCTCTTTTGCCGCTTCAGATGCAGCAATGTACTCAGCTTCGGTCGTAGAGTCGGTAATGGTGTCCTGCTTCTTGCTTTTCAGCTGAAAGCTCCACCGTTCAACATAAACATATAACCCAACTGACTTTTATAGTCATCGGGGTCTGTCTGGAAAAACCAGCGTCAACATATCCTTTGACGACTAGATCATCATTTCTTCCCCCGTATACAAGAAAAGCGTCCTTGGTTTTTCTCAAAAATTGAGAATCGCCTTAACGGCAATCCAATGTTCCTCACCGGGTTTGGACTGATGTCTACTGGTACAACTTAGGGCAAACGAGACATCCGGTCTCGTACATATCATGGCATACATTATGGACCCTATAGCCGAAGCATATGGGATCTCATTCATTCTTGCTAGCTCTGCAGGTGTCTCAGCCAACTACTTCTTGCTTAGCTTTATGCCATGACGCATGGGCAACAGTCCTTTCTTTGAATCTTGCATCGAGAATCTTCTCAATACTTTGCTCCCATCTGCCCTTTCATATACACAAGGTTCATCATCGTTCTTGATGAAGCCAAACTGTTTCACAACTTCATCAAAACGTTCATTCCAACTCCGAGATGCTTGCTTCAAACCATAAATTGATTTGAGCAACTTGCAAATCTTTCCCTTATTCTTAGGATCCTCAAAACCCTCAGGCTGGGACATATAAATGTCCTCAGCTAACCTCCCATTGAAGAAGGCGGTTTTGACGTCCATTTGCCATATCTCAAAATTGCTACGGCAAGTAGAATGCGGATAGATTTGACCATAGCTACTGGAGAAAAGGTCTCTTCATAGTCAATTCCGTGGATTTGCCTATAACCTTTTGCTACCAGTCTTGCTTTATAGGTCTGAGGTTTGCCATCCATGTCTATCTTTATTTTAAAGATTCATTTACACCCAATGACTTTTACGTCAGGGGTATGTTCCACCAAGTCCCACACTTGATTATTTGACATGGATTGCATTTCTTCCCTCATGGCTTCCAGCCATTTCTCAGAGTCGATTCCGTCCTTATTAACTGTAGCTATTGGTTCTTGCTTAACGACTACTTCTGGTGGGTCGTCCAGTGGTTCCTGAGTGACCATCTCATCTAGAAATTCATTAAGATGAACAGCCCTCCCACTGACTGTCTTGGAAATAAATTCCTTTTCCAAGAATGTCCCACCTTGATTATGAATGCGGCCGTTTGCAGAGCGTAACCCCAGAAGGAGATCGGGAGATCAGTGAGACTTAACATCGATTGAACCATATCCAACAATGTCCGATTCCTTCGCTCAGACACACCATTGAGTTGCGGTGTTCTTGGCGGAGTCCACTGAGTAGTATTCCACTTTCTGTAAGAAACTCTTCGGATAAGTATTCTCCACCCCGATCAGAACGGAGTGCCTTGACACTTTTTCCGAGTTGGTTTTCTACTTCAGTCCTAGACTCCTTGAATTTATCAAAGGCTTTGAACTTATGTCTTATGAGATAGACATAATCATATCTACTGAAATCATCAGTAAACGTGATAAAGTAGCCTAAACCACCTCTGGCTGGTGTACTCATTTGGTCCACATACGTTTGAATGTATTAGACCTAATAGATCACCTGCCCTCTCACCTAAACCAGTGAAGGGCGTTTCAGTCATCTTGCCCATTAAACAAGCTTCGCATCTATCAATCGTTTGGTATTCGAATTGACTTAGAAGTCCGCGCTTATGAAGCAATGAGATGCGTTTCTCATTTATGTGACCTAGACGACAATGCCAGATTAGAGTTTGGTCTAAATCATGAGCTTTAAACCTCTTAGCAATTATATTATAGAGCATGTTGGATCTCGAGTTTTGCATATTCAATATGTATAAACCTCCAACAGTGTGAGCATTGCCTTAAAACATGTTGTTGCGCATAATATTAAAAAACCCGTTCTTAATATTAAAATAATAACCTTCCTTTTCAAGAAGAGATATTGAAATAATATTCCTGATGAAAACAGGTACGCAAAACACATCAAAAGGTTCAATTACAAGCCCACTAGGTAGAACAAGGTTAACAGAACCCACGGCAGTTGCGGTAACTCTCACGTTGTTCCCAACTCTTAGGTCCACCTCGCTTTCCCCATATCTCTTCTACTATTCTACACTTGTACATCCGTACAGACATGAGACTCAGCTCCAGTGTCTAGTACCCAAGCATTTATAGTAGAAAGATTTAGCTCTATGGAATACTTGACGAAGTAGCGGCCCCACCGCCCTTCCTCTGATCATCCTTCAGCTGCTGACAGTCTTTCTTCCAGTGACCAGGCTTTTGGCAGTAGAAACAGACCGACTCCTTTGCCTTCCCCTTGCCCTTTACGGGCATGGAAGGTTTAGGAATAAATGGTCGTCTGATCTTTCTTGCTAGGTGCATTGGGGCTTTACCCTTGTCACCACCAGCTTTGAAGCTGGATCCCTTCATACGTAGGACGTGTGGACCTACGGAGCTGCCTGCTGACATCTTGCAGGCAATTAGCTCTCGGAGAACAGTGTATTTTTCAATACGTACTTTCTCCTTGAACATATCCTTGATCTGTGCAAACATTGCAAACGGATCATGGGATAGCTCCATAAACTGCTTCTGGAGGTCCGCCTCCATGCAGCCCAGCATGACACATGCAACGTCGATAGAGTCGCTAAGGTGTTTCTGGTACGCATCCTTAACGACCCTCGTTGCGTTGGCAGCTGGCTCCACCGGGATAGCCTTATCAAGGACATACTCCCTGCGTTCCAACTTTAACACAAGTCGTAAATTTCTGTCCCAGTCCAGATAATTTGTCCCATTGAGTTTACACTTTTCGAGTATAGTCCTCAACGAAAAATTAGACGAGTTTGTTGAATTACTAGCCATTTCTACACGAAGAAAGTAAATTTAATCAGAATAGTTGAATAAATTTACGAAGATCCGAATTAAACACCAACCATAAGATTCTAAGGTTTTAGAATCTTAAACCAAGATCCCTTATTCGTCATTTGAAGTACGCTAAGGCGCACCGCTCCAATTGACTTACTTAGGTAGGACGTCCGTCCAATTACAACCCGTGTAACTCTTAGTCAGGGTATGTGCAAAAGCACACGGCTTACCCTTCCGATGCCCCAGCTCGACCTCAGGCCAAGAATCGCGGTCGAGTCAACCAACCTTCACTAACGAGCAAACTTTGTGCAGATGCTCTGCTAAGGCGCACGACATCCCAGAAAGTTTACCATTCCCTATCTAGAACCCATTCGATCGATGCTCCGCTAAGGCGCACGACACCGATAAAATGTTTCTACATGGGTGTGAATTTGGGTGGCATCTCACTTGACTCAAATTCGCTTGTAAATTGGTTGTGCTTAATAATTCAAAAGTATTTGGTACAATTACGAATCTGTCATCAACAACCCGTTTTGTGACGTTTCTAATTGTATCACATACTATCTTCATTTGAAACTGTCATTTGCAACCCGTGCAAGCACGTTTCAAATTTGAACTCATCCATCACAACCCGTGCGATGATAGTTCACAACGCTTTAAACATGCAAACAATTAAAGTCGATTTTAATCTTTGCATGTGAGGTGATGGCTTATAAACTTATAAGCTAATCACGCAAGCATGTTATTAATTAAATAATTCAAGCAAGCATTCATAAAGCGTTAAATATGCATTTTATAGCCCATCCTAATCTTAGGATTTTACGAGTCTTCACATCTTCTCGTCTTTCTCATTCGGGCTCCCACTAGCTCTTGGACTTCCTCCAAGACCGTCATTGTGCTCGATTTTCCATCCTTCTCGTCTTTGAGTAATAATTACAATTAATACTCGGTTCGTAGACCGGATAAAAAATAATTACACTTTATGGGCTCGAATAAAAGAATAATTACACGCTAACACTAACGGTATGCAAACCGTGAAAGCGATAAAATCTAATGGGCTACTAATGCATCATACATTTCATCACATCATCCAACATGTTATCACACAAACATGTTATCAAATAATATGCAATAATTCCAGTTTTAATTTTGCCAAGTTGCTTGGTCGGGTTTATCGAAACTAGACCTTTTCGAAAAACGGTTTATCGAAACCGATTAAATTTTGAAAGTTTTCGAAATATTGGATCGCGGGTTCGTGACACGGATCAAACACCACGCACGAACCAAGTCGGGCCAAGCCAATGGGCCGAAAGCCCATTGGGCCGAAAGCCCATTGGGCCGAGCCCAACTATACACGGCAAGGTTTGGGCCTTGGAAGGCCCAAGCCCAGCTAGCCGCCACTCTCGGCCTCGGCCAAGAGTGGGGACGGGCCCGGTCACCGCCAGCCTCACCGGCCTCCGGTGACCTCCGTCCGGTACCTCCGATCCGGCTCCCCGAGAGTCTCTTCTCGGACCCGACAAATCCAATAATTTTCGAAAAATTCCAAATTCAATATATTTTCAAAAATAACATATTTCATGCAAATATCCCAAAAAGCATTAAAATCATGTCATCAACAATTATGACATTTATATCATTACAAAACCGAAATAACAAACATGGATCTCGGAGTGGTAGAACGCCTCTGATACACCTGTTGGGTTCTGGGGCATCCTAATTACGTTCATGGAAGCGGAAGCAACCTATAAACCGCCCCTAACCTGCGCAAGATCGACTACCAAGTTATATCCTTAGGAAATCGAGTTTTCGGGTTTTACCAGAATCTGCCCGGCAGAAAACCGAGACTTTGAAGCTCTATATCTCGAGCTACAGATCTCCAATTGCTTTGATTCTTGTTGGAGGTTAAACCTCAGCCAATTCCCTACATCTTTTGTGTTTTGCTCCGAACCCAGTTCGGACGAGAAGACCTCCGTCTGGAGCAAAACATTTTTCCCGTCTCGCTGGACAGACTCTGCGGACCAGTCTGCTTCTCGGCCTTGTATCTCCCAAACCAGCGATCTTTTGGAAAATCAGAATTTCACAAAAGTTGTAGCCCTTGGACTTATCTTTCCAACGCCGCAAGTTTCAGGTCAATCGGAGCTTGGACCAAGCAGCTATGGCTCACGCATTGTCGGTCTCCGGAACTGGACAATCTGGACAGTTTCTCCATTTTGCATTTAGTCTTCGTTGAATCGATAAAGAAGAACGTTCGGATCTTCTTCTCTAAAGCAAGTCCACACCAAGGGGATGATCTTGATGATCCCTCACTTAATTGCCTACTAGAACAATTAAATGAAGAACAAGAGAGCAAGAACAAGAGGAGGAAGAGTTGTGTGAGAGAGAGAGCTTGTAAGAGTTGTGTGATTCTTTAATTGATGAATGAATGCTAGATATTTCAATTCATCATCCAACAAGCATGGGTCAAAAGTGATTGGTATGGGCTTAAAGGTGCTTTAACTCATACCCCTTAAATCACTCACCTCTTAATCCACAATCACCAACCAAGCATGGTGTTGTGTGGCCCCCACACATGGACCCACCATGTGGGCCGGCCAAGTGGGCTTATTGGGCCCTTAACGGGCCCTTATTTGGGCCGGCCATGAGGCCTCATGGGCCGAGCCCAATGGGCTCGCCCGTGTGGTCTCATGCCGTGTCCAAAAGTCGCCCGACCTTTTTGTCGTTACTTATCAAACAAAGTCCGACGCGACATCGACGAAAAACTCAGTTTTCTCGATTCGCTAATTATTCTCTCAAACCGAACCCATGGCACAAAACCTTCAGTTTTGTCCATGTATTGCTCCTCAAGAAACGTTAAGGTTTCCTTGTCTCAAGTTATCCGTCTTGAATGTGTGTGACCCTCTAGGCTCATGCCACCGTTGGCAGATCGGCGCAAAAGATCTCTTTTGCCCGATCCATCATAAGTGGTCTCTAGTAAGACATTATGATTACCCAAGGTGCATGACGATCGATGATTCGACTTAACCTTGTGCGTACAAGTCACCATCCTATTATCTCTAGATATCCCGATCGATCACAAGGCATAGAGTCGTCACCCTTGTTTAATCAATCATTGTTACTTGATATGCGAGATGGCTGAGAACTGATAACCCATATCATTTGCATGGCCATGCTTTTACTCTCAGTCAGTCTTCATCAAGAGGCCCTTTAACGGATATCTTTCCCATACCGTAGTATGAGGGATAAATCCCTTAGCCGTCTTTCGTGTCACTCATGCAACCCGTTCCGCCACCCAATCATGCCCTTTATAGCAATCCTTTCACAGAAAGCGTTTTGCGCAAGTTAAAGCCGTACGTTCATTGCATAGTGATCACAAAGACTCCTTGGTCTAAGGATGTCGTGACAAGCTATCGCATTTGAATATGTTCATGGCTTAATCTATGAAAACACTATTCAAAGCGGGTCGTCCGATATCAATCACCTCATGATATCTATGATATGATTTCGGGATCCCTCATCCCTATGACAAGTAGAACTACGTCATTAAGAACCATCCTCATACTGGTCGCTTCTAAGGAAGCATGTTTTGACCAGGGATTCGTTAAGTGTGATCCGTACAGATTTATGGTTCTACTACTTTAGTGGTCATAAATCAGATCATGCTTAACATATTACTTCAACACATAAGTAATACAAAGCCGTTTTATATATATATATTACAAACGATGATAATGTACATAGACGTTTACAGGCTAATAGCAATTGGACTAGGGCACAAATGCTATCAGTATTAACAGAGCCGGGCAAGGCCTTTCGACTGTTGTGCATGAGGGAGCCGACGAAAAAAGCCCTGAAAATGTTGTAAGTTGGAAACTATTTTCCCTCCTTCATTCTGTACAATTATAGTTCACCTTCCGGATCAAGTTTTGCGAACCGGCCCAATTCATTTCACATGAATGTTTCCAATTGAACGGTATGATCATTTCCTTCTAAATATCATTTCCAATTACCATTGAACTGTACAATCGAATATGACATTAACATTCATATTTCGTTTGCAGGAAACTTTGCGTGTACAAGAAAAGTGTGCGAAACCCGCGATATCCAGAAGGTTGTATAGCCCAACAGTACTTGATGCACGAGTCTGTCACCTTCACTTAGATGTACCTAAACTGCGCCACTTCAGCCAAAGAAACATTTGTTAGTCTAGCTCTAGGTTTCAACTTATCAGTTGTTTCCCCACATGTACAAGTTAAGAGCGTGGTGCGAAACGACAAATTGAGCGCATTCGAGATATTCTGGGTGAATTGGACAGTGATTGAGAATTGTGCCGAAGCAGATGCATTCGTAGAATCACATCGTTTAGGGTTCCAACAAATACACCCTAGGAAATCTCTTCAGGACCGAGTCATGTCCTTTTTCTTTGACTGGCGCAGAATTGTACGTAATAGACATCAATTACCTTCAATTACCTTATACAAATTTTATGGATAACTAATTTATATTTTGTGTGCAGATGACTGCTCCAGGGATGCAACGAGAGTTGGTATTACTATCCAGAGGTCCTCGTTCGTTTGCCATTTATTCGCAGTGTACTGTTAACGGCGTCAAATTTTTATGCTTGAGAATCGACCAGGGCCGGAGAAATCAAAATTCAGGGGTCATGATTGAAGCAAACGATATATGTTACTACGGTGTTCTTATGGACGTATGTATCCTTATCTACTCGGAAAGCATGCCAGTCGTTCTATTCAAGTGTTGGTGGTATGACGAATGGACCGTGAGAAAGGACGCAAATGGATTCATTTCGGTCAACACGTTCACAGATCGTCACAAACAAAACCCATTTTGCCTTGCTTTGATGGCAAAACAGGTATACTACATCGACGACCCTAAATCTAGACCGTGGAAGGTTGTGAACGTCGTGTCGCATAGGGGTCACTACAAACCAAGCAGTTTAGCCCGTGCCGGTGACGACGACCCGGAGTTTGAAGCCGATGAACCTTACCAAGAAGATCGAATTGACATCGTCACACTTGGTGGCATCACTATTGACCTAACAAACTTAGTCCGGTATCCACCGCCAGTACCTCCAGCTGAGAACGATGAAATGGAAGATATTGATGAAGAAGACGAAGAAAACGAGCACGACGACGAAGAAACCCATGACAACGATTTGGAAGGGCATGAATATTATGATTTCGCCGACTCTGATAGTTAATATGTATATGTATGTTTGATTGGTTATGAATAAATGGTTTTTTTAATCTATAATCTATAAAGGGTAGTTTCGTCATTACAACTTACCGGGTGATTTTCAAATAAAACTATTTTTTTCCTAAGTGTGATATTGTAACGGCGCACCATATATAGTACGCCGTTACACAATTGTAACGGCGCATAATGTATGGTGCGCCGTTACAAATGTCAACCATCTCAGCCAAATCGTTGACTTTTGTCCTTTGAAATCAGGACTTGTGTTAGAAGCTTGTGTTATATTGGGTTCGAAACACAGACCTCTCCATTAATAATGTGAGACTTAAACCGTTGCAGTGTCCTCTTGAAAGCCAATTTTTTAATAATGCAAAGAAATATACGTTAAAGCACACTTGTTTTTCCGTTACATATTGTAATTTGGCTCTAAATGTCATCTTAGTGCACTACAGGTTTATATATATATATATATATATATATATTCGGCTAAATAATGTTTGGAGCTAAAGAATTGTTTTTGCATTGTCTCAAGCTAAGACATGCAAGATCCAGCACCATGAGATCAGCTGCATCCCAAGCTCCAACCCCTGAGGAGGTTTAATATGCTTCGTCAAATGCAAGGGTAAAAGAGGATGATCAATGTCAGATAACATCCTCAAATTTTAAATTTTTAGTGTTTCTAGTAATGAGTTTCCGGCAAATAAATTAGATATGATATTGTGGTTTTACTATCATTTTTGGCGAAAATGACTTATATTAAATGCGTGTAAAAATGTTAGTTGTTTAGGCGTGGGCATTTGTAGTAGAGCATAGTTTGAATGCAAAAACTATCAATGTGATGGTTACAAAATGTATTGTTTTGGTATTATAGTCGATCAACATCAACTTTGCTTTCTTCCTGTGCAAATCAATCAATAATAATAACATGAGCAAGCAAGTGGTTTAAATTGAATCACCAATATATTACTAACAACCAAACACTACTTTTATTATAAGAAAAAAAACCTTAATACAAGATATGCTATTCAGAATTCACATCAGCCATCTCATTCCCGAACACCTTGGCGATTTTCTCTGTCGGGACCAACGGTAGATATGCTGAAACTCTAAAGCCCTTCTCGGCCGTGCGCACCACTGACTCATTGTACTTTTCACTGCAGTATGCAGCTGTTGGCACAACCATTTGAGCCACCAGAGGAAGCTTATTCATCTTGTGCCACGCTGACACAGCGCGCTGCTCCGCCACTGGCTCATACTTGCTGTAAAGCTCCTTTGCAGCTGTCTCGTATATTGAGTAGACTGACTTTGCCATCCCTGAGGCCGTGTCCACCACCCCACTGCGCTTCACTTCTGAAGCCACTTCCCGAGCCACCTCTGGGACCTTCCGAGCACCGGACAAAGCTTTAGCTGAGACTTGCTTAACCACTGGGGGCACACGACGTTCCAACTTTGTCACAGACTTGTCTACCTGTCAACATTGGAAACCCAAACAACATTTTCAATCTCCAAAAGGATTTCCACAAGATTGTAAGAACCAATATGTGACATATAATTAGTAATGCATACAGGATAGAACCATCATCTACTGTCATGTCACAGTAGAAAGTTATGTAAATGATATTTAACCCATGAAATTCAAAAGTAGAAAGTTATGTAAATGATATTTAACCTATGAAATTCAAAGAAGTCACAATAAAACGAAACTCTGTATTGCAGAGCATATGGAAACTATAGTATTCATCAATCAAAATAAGCCATAGTTTCACCATGGACAGGCAGTTCTCACTCCAACACTTAACCACTTCTAACCATCAGCATTTGCATCTTCAAACCAACAAAAAATGTTAAAAATCAAGTGAAACAAATTACCAGTACTACATTCAAGGTTAAAGTCAAGAAGATTGTGTGATTCTAGTCCAAGACCATACATCTCTGCCTCTAATCTATACAACATATAAATCTAGTACAAACATATCAAAATGTCCAAAATTAGATTGGTAAGGTATATATATACTCTGAGTGAGCAATAGACTAAGACTAAGAGCTAACCTTTCAGCTTCATAGAAATATGCTATGCATACACCAATATGAATTTATGACAGTTAAAAAGAAGATATGAATGAGATAGTACTGACCTGGGTGTCTACAAACTTGAGGACCTCAATAGGGACATCATGGTACTTTTCATACACAGGTCCAACAACATTCTTCACAGTCCCCTCAATGGTCTCAACACTGGGCTTTAAAAGACCAGATTTTTCCTTCCCCTGCGAGTAAAGACTAGAGAAACACATTGCGGAATGAATGGCAGCTACTTGAACAAACTGCAGGTACTTCAGTTTCTTTTCTTCAGCCATACCCTGAAATCATACAAAACATCACCCATAAGACAACAGTAAAAAACCCAGAAACTCAATGGTAACGACACAGATCGATTGAAGATCAAACTGAAGCAATAAGAACATAATCAAACAAATTGAAAGATTCGAAAATCGAAAAACCCTTACCATATCTTGATGCAGATCCGAATTTTCCTGAGACATGACGATCAAGAATCTGATTTTGGGTTGAAACTTGTTGGCGAAAGAATATAAATTTGTTTGTAGAAAGAAGATGTGATTGGTTAGGTTAAAGGTCTGGTGATTTATAAGGTTATGGTGCGTACAGAAACGCGTGGGCGTGTGAAAGCTGAGGTTGAGTCGGTTACTTGTCGGTTAAGTTTACTTAATGAGAGCACCAGAAATAAAATTGCCGGTAGCAGATGGTTCTAGAACTTATCTTAGCGGAATTGGTTTAAGTCAACCCAAGCCCACAGACGATAGCAAACAAGCCCATCTTTGTATTTTATAGGCCATTGGCATGATCCGATAGAACCAAACATTTTCTTGTTATGATACACATTTTCTTGTAATGTCATGCTGTATTTTTATCTTTAAACATGTAATCAGTATTCAACTGCACATGATTTATATTTAACTTAATTTAATTTTTTGTTACAGATACAACAACTTTTATTTTACTATTCTTAAAGCATCGGTTACCATTACATCTAAAAAAATGAATGCAAAAGAACTAAAATATCTTTCAATATCTCAACCATTCAAAAAGTTGACATTCCTTACTCAAAACTTCCGACGGCAATTTCCTGTCAAACCCACCACTTTCCTCCAAAACCATATTCTCTCTCTCACCCAAAGCAATTTCAAGTCCTCAGCTCCATTGTTCATAAATCAACAATGTTCTCATCTTTTACAACAATTTTCAAAATTTTCCTTTTTCCAATTTCAGTATCTACATCCTCTCTTTTCTGTTTTATTTGATAGTTATTTATTACTTTTCTTCTTTATTGGTGACTCTAACGGAGAGACCACTTTGGTCCATCTTATTGGATTGTAATCCGTGTTATGTACTTCTGTTTAGAGAAAATATTTATATGTAATATTCTACTCTAATCACTCGAATTGAGCTGAGATATAATTACATATTATTTGGTTTTTATCTATCGCCCCCCTCAATCAGAACGAGAGGCTCACAGACATTGAGACTGGAACGAAAATCATCAAATAGAACCCGGGGAATACCCTTGGTAAAAATGTCTGCAATTTGGGAGCGAGATGGAACATGCAATACACGGACTTGTACTTTAGCAACATTTCGCTAACAAAGTGAATGTACAATTCAATTTGCCTGGTTCTCTAATATTGAACAGAGTTGCCAAATAAGTAAATAGCATTGACGTAGTTGCGATAAATCAGAGTAGCTTGAGAAATAGAAAAATAAAGCTCTAGCAGAAGATTTCGGAGCTTGTAGGACTCGGAAACCACATTAGCGATCCCACGGTGTTCAGCCTTGGTGCTGGATCGGGATGGTGTAGGTTGATTTTTGGAAGACCAAGAAACAAAATTATCTCCCAAGGAAACACAATATTAAGATGTGGAGCGTCGCGTGTCGGGGCAACCGGCCCAATCGGCATCCGTGTAAGCAACTAGCGATAAACTGGAAGTATAAATGTAGACCTAAATGAAGGGTGTCTTGCAAATACCGAATGATACGTTTGAGAGCAACCATGTGACTGATTCGAGGGTCATGCATATGTAGACATACTTGTTGCACTACATAGGAAATATCATGGCGAGTAAAAGTTAGATATTGTAAAGCACTTGCCAGGCTTCGATAGAGGGTCGGACTATCATAAGGGTCAATGTCATAAGTCCAAAGTTTTCCCTATTTGTCAAATGCGGTAGTAGAGGGAGAGCAAGAACTCATTCATGCACGATTAATAATTTCTTCAGCGTATGTGCATTGAGACAAGAACATCCCGTGATGACGACGTTGAACGGCTACACCCGAGAAATATGATAATGGGCCAAGATTCTTCATTGCAAATTTAGTATTAAGTAGTGCCATAATAGATAAACGGATGGCATCCGTGGAAGCAGACAAAATTATGTCATCAACATACAGAAGAATGTAAACAGTATCAGTATCTCGTCGCAGATTAAAGAGAGAATGATCCACCTTACTGTGGGAAAAGCCAATGGATGACACATAATATGTGAATTGTTGGTACCAAGCGCGTGGAGCCTATTTCAGGCCGGATGGCATGGCCGAGAGAGTATCGCCTGTCAGCGTTAGGGGAAGAAAAGGCTATGAGAGCAACGTTTGGTGTGTAGGATTCGTTCAAACTTAAAGAGAGATGTTTGATAGAACAAATTACAAGAGACGCGTAATAAAATTCACTCCATTTTGCGTAAAAGAAAATAAGGAAATAAAATTCACTCCATTGCACATATCAGGACGTGTAAGAGAAAATCAGGAAATTCACTCCATCATGCTTAAAGGAGAATAAAGAAAAAAATCACTCCATTACGCGTAAAAGAAAATCGCTCTGATACCATATTGGAATGTAATATGTGATGTGTATTTATGTTTAGAGAGAGTACATATAATATTCTAAGCCAATCACTTAAATTGAGTGGCCATAATCACTCAAATTGAGCTAAGATACAATTACACATTATTTGGTTTGACTTTGTCTGTCGCATCTCTTTGTTCAGCAAAATATTATATAAGAAAAGTCTCTTTGTTCAGATTTTCTTGTTTCTTCCTCCACGTGGTATCAGAGCTCTACTTCTCACATCATCACGTATCTGCCATTTATTTTTTTATTGTTTTTACTTCATGGAAGATCCCACAACATAGTTACCAAATCCTCATGATAACACACAACCATTTAACCATATTGTTATCTCTAATTTTATTAAGCTAACATCCAAAAATTATATTATCTGGAAATTGCAACTTCAAGCTATTCTCGAGGGCTACGACCTCTTCCGCTACGCGACGGTTTTCGTAAGATGTTGACTGCAACGATAACCTCGACAACCACTCCTCCTCTACAGGTTCCAAACCTATCGTTTCTTTCATGGAAATGAAAATATTGTCTCATTTATGGTACATTACTCAATACACTATCCATAATGGTTGCGTCACTTGTCATACAAACCCAATTTTCACATGAGGTCTGGTCCATTCTCCAACAAACTTATGCTTGCCTCTCCTGTAGACATATCAATAAACTAAAGGCTAAGCTCCGATCAACAACAAAAGATCGTTTTCAATCTCCGATTTCATGCACTCTCTTAAAGGCACTGCATGCTTACTTGCATCTCGAGTACTTGACGATTCATGTTGCTCCGTCATCAACAGGGTCAATGTGTGCGAAAATCCCATATCATTTGATTAACTACATGGGAAGTTATTTAACAATGAATATCTTCAAAGGTTGAACAAACTAATATTTCATATTCAGCAACTGCATTGATTGCCCAAATTCGATCTACTAAATTTCGTGCTTGTCACTCGGTTTCCCATCGACCGCCACTCATGCATCTGTCTTCCAGTCTTGGACAACACAACTGTCTAACTCCCGCCTAGTTCATTCTAACTCTGTTGGTGGCAAACATTTCTATTGGAGAATGTTGAATCTCATACACAACAGAAGCAATAATATAATCATGTTTTATTAATCGAATTTTTACCTCTTGTCTTTATGGCTTTATAGTTTCCAAACGAATCAAGTGTCTCCAAAGGGATCCGCTCTCTACTAATATCCACACGAACGAACCTTGATCGAAGTGTGAAGGGAACGACCTACTTGGATCCTCATCCTTATTCGGTCCAGAAGACTCTTCAACCGGTGGCTTGATATTTTGTGAAAAACGAATTGTGCCAGATCGCAAGGGTTTGGCTTATACCTAGTTTATTTATATCCAATATTTTCTCTTAGGGTTTATGATCCTCAATAAGATTTCGAATCCTAATTCAAAAATGTAATCTTTATTTATCATATTCTCAATATGATAAATATAACTATTTCACTTATTCAGTGTGTGATTCAAAAGCCCAAAACGCTTTGGGCTCGCTCTTTGTGTGTGACCCTGTTGGCTCATGAAATATTAGCAATGGCTCGAAATCTCTACTTCGACCATTAATCATAAGTGGCCTCTAGCAAGACATTACAATATTCTAATATTCATAAAGATCGATGATTCGACTTAACCTTTTGTTGTAACTATCACAATCTCTTTATCTCTAGATATCATGAATGAACATATAGAATAAAGCCATCATCCTTATATTATTCAATCATGTTTCTTGATCTTGAGTAGACCGAGAATGATAACTCACTATCAATTCTCTTAGCATGTTCATGCATTTCCTCGGTAATACTTGTCAAGAGGTCCAAATCAGATATCATACTCATAAATGATATGAGGGACAAATTCCTTGACTGTCACTCATATTCCTCATACAACCAGCCTCACAGCCAGCGATACCCTTTCATTATCCAGTTACGGACAAAGTAGATGAATATGCCAAACTGAGAAATGGGCTATATAGAAATCAATGGTGACTCCAAAGTCTAAGGATTCATTGATATTATGACAATGAGCAATGCTCATGACTGAATCTATGTCGCATGTTTAGGACGGGTGATCCAATACCATTTCTCTAAATGATATTTATGATTTGACTTGATAACCTCTATCCATGATTAGTAAAACATGATCATCAGTCAACCTCATACTGGACGTAAGAATGTAATGACCAGGGTCAATTGAATATAAATCCTAATCTAGTCTAAGGGTTATACTATCAAGTCACATTACTTGATGACCTCAGACGAAATTAATACTCAACTTATTATCACAAAACCATGATAATAAAAGTGTCATTTTATTGCTCAAAATAATAATGTAAATTCAAGGACAAATATAATTGACCTAATGCATATTTCTAACACTTTCAAGGGGAACCTGTAGTGGTGCAAGGCTCAGTGACATATTTTTTCTCATTGTCCTACATTTCGTACTCAACATCAAAGCCTTCAATCTTCAAGTTCTTCCTGATTCCATTTTTTCTTTTTCTTTTTCTAGTCAAGTCAACAATGATCTCACACTCTTACTTCATCCTTAAAAGAACATGACTAGGTTGATAATAGTGAGGTCTCATCATGTAACTCGTGATCCTGATACCTGTAGGGTTTTGGAGCGTTCTAGATCAACGAGATAGCGGAAGCGTTTTACAAAATCTACCCCAAACCTTGTCCAAGAACATAAACCGTTAAATCCCAAGGAAAAATCTATTCCATAAGATGTTTACCTTTAAGTCTTTGTTGAATCGATTAAAGAAGAACTTTCAGATCTTCTTCTCTAAAGCAAGTCCACACCAAGGGGATGATCTTGAAGATCTTTCACTTAATTGCCTACTAGAACAATTAAATGTAGAACAAGAGAGCAAGATGAGAGGAGAGAGAGGTTTTTGTGAGTTGTGTGATTATTTGATTAATGAATGAATGTTAGATATTTCAATTCATCATCCAACTCATAAGCATGGGTCAAAAGTGATTGGTATGGGCTTAAAGGTGCTTTAACCCATACCCCTTAAATACTTCACCTCATAATCCACAATCACCAACTAAGCATGGTGTTGTGTGGCTCCCACTCATGGACCCACCATGTGGGCCGGCCATATAGGGCTTATTGGCCCATAATGGGCCCTTGTTGGGCCGGCCATGAGACCTCATGGGCCGAGCCCAATGGGCTCGCCCATGTGGTTTCGTGCCGTGTCCAAAAGTCGCCCGACCCTTTTTGTCGTTACTTATCAAACAAAGTCCGACGCGACATCGACGAAAAAACTCAATTTTCTCGATTCGCTAATTATTCTCTCAAACCGAACCCATGCACAAAACCTCCAGTTTTGTCCATGTATTGCTCCTCAAGAAACGTTATGGTTTCCTTGTCTCAAGTTATCCGTCTTGAATGTGTGTGACCCTTCATGCTCATGCCATCGTTGGCAGATCGACGCAAAAGATCGCTCTTGCCCGATCCATCATAAGGGGCCTCTAGTAAGACGTTATGATTACCCAAGGTGCATGACGATCGATGATTCGACTTAAATTTGTGCGTACAAGTCACTATCCTATTATCTCTAGATATCCCGATTGATCACAAGGCATAGAGTCGTCACCCTTGTTTAATCAATCATTGTTACTTGATATTTGAGATGGCTGAGAACTGATAACCCGTATCACCGGCATGGCCATGCTCTTACTCTCAGTCAGTCTCAATCAAGAGGCCTTTAACGGATATCTTTCCCATTCCGTAGTATGAGGGATAAATCCCTTAGCCGTCTTTCGTGTCATTCATGCAATCCGTTCCGCCACCCAATCATGCCCGTTATTGCAATCCTGTTACAGAAAGCGTTATACGCAAGTTAAAGCCGCACGTACATTGCATAGTGATCACAAAGACTCCTCAGTCTAAGGATATCGTGACAAGCTATCGCATTTGAATATGTTCATGGCTTAATCTATGAAAATACTATTCAAAGCGGGTCGTCCGATATCAATCACCTCATGATATCTATGATATGATTCCGGGATCCCTCATCCCTATGACAAGTAGAACTACGTCATTAAGAACCATCCTCATACTAGTCGCTTCTATGGAAGCATATTTTGACCAGGGACTCGTTAAGTGTGATCCGTATAGATTTATGGTTCTACTACTTTAGTGGTCATAAATCAGATCATGCTTAACATATTACTTCAACACATAAGTAATACAAAGCCGTTTTATATGTATTACAAACGATGATAATGTGCATAGACGTTTATAGGCTACTAGCAATTGGACTAGGGCACAAAATGCTATCAATCTCCAACTTGCCCCTAGTTCCAATCTAAGTCCCAGTCTATACCCATTGACCTAACATGTTTATCATGTTTTCCTTGAGGAAGAGCCTTGGTCAAGGGGTCAGCTGTGTTATCATCAGTTGCAACGTAATGGATCTTCACGTCACCTCTAGCAACAATGTCGCGGATGATGTGATACTTTCTGAGTACATGTTTGGATCTGTCATGTGCTCTGGGTTCCTTAGCTTGCGCAATGGCCCCAGTGTTGTCACAATATAAGTCTACTGGGTCAGATGGGTTTTGAATTATACCTAACCTAGCCATGAAACTCCTGATCCATACAGCCTCTTTTGCCGCTTCCAATGCAGCAATGTACTCAACTTCGATCGTAGAGTCGGCAATGGTGTCCTGCTTTTTGCTTTTCCAGCTGAATGCTCCACCGTTCAACATAAACACATATCCCAACTGACTCTTAAAGTCATCGGGGTCTGTCTAGAAACTAGCGTCGACATATCTTTTGACGACTAGATCATCATTTCTTCCCCCGTATACTAGAAAAGCGTCTTTGATTTTTCTCAAATATTTGAGAATCGCCTTGACGGCAATCCAGTGTGTCTCACCGGGTTTGGATTGATGTCTACTGGTACAGCTTAGGGCAAACGAGACATCCGGTCTCGTACATATCATGGCATACATTATGGACCCTATAGCCGAAGCATATGGGATCTCATTCATTCTTGCTAGCTCTGCAGGTGTCTCAGCACACTGCTTCTTGCTAAGCTTCATGCCATGACGCATGGGCAACAATCCTTTCTTTGAATCTTGCATTGAGAATCGTCTCAACACTTTGTCTATGTAGGTGCTTTAACTTAAGCCCAAGACCCGCTTGGCACAGTTTCTATATATCTTGATCCCCAAGATGTAAGAGGCCTCGACTAAGTTCTTCATTGCGAAACACTCACCTAACCAAGTCTTTGTTAAGAGCAAGGTAGGGACGTTGTTTCCAATGAGTACTATGTCACCAACATAAAGCACCAAGAAGACTACTTTGCTCCCATCTGCCTTTTTATATACGCAAGGTTCATCATCGTTCTTGATGAAGCCAAACTGTTTCACAACTTCATCAAAACGCTGATTCCAACTTCGAGATGCTTGCTTCAAACCATAGATTGATTTGAGCAACTTGAAAATCTTTCCCTTATTCTTTGGATCCTCAAAACCCTCAGGCTGGGACATATAAACGTCCTCAGCTAACCTCCCGTTGAGGAAGGTGGTTTTGACGTCCATTTGCCATATCTCATAGTTATGATACGCTGCTACGGCAAGTAGAATGCGGATATATTTGACCATAGCTACTGGAGAAAAGGTCTCTTCATAGTTAATTCCGTGGATTTGCCTATAACCTTTTGCTACCAGTCTTGCTTTATAGGTCTGAGGTTTGCCATCCAGGTCTATCTTTATTTTAAAGATCCATTTACACCCAATGACTTTTACGTTAGGGGTTTGTTCCACCAAGTCCCACACTTGATTATCTGACATGGATTGCATTTCTTCCCTCATGGCTTCCAGCCATTTCTCAGAGTCGGTTCCGTCCAAGGCCTCTCGAAAGGTAGCTGGATCATTGTCCACTAATACTAAATCAGCACCTCCAGTCACTAGGAAACCGTATCTGACAAGTGCATGACTTATCCTTTCAGACCGCCTCGGACCGTCCTCATTAACTGTAGCTATTGGTTCTTGCTCAACGACCACTTCTGGCTCTACTTCTTCTAGTGGGTCGTCTAGTGGTTCCCGAGTGACCATCTCATCTAGAACTTCATCAAGATGAACAGCCCTCCCACTGACTGTCTTGGAAATAAATTCCTTTTCCACGAATGTCCCACCTCGAGCGACAAAAACTTTATTTTCGCTCGGTTTGTAGAAGTAGTATCCTTTTGTTTCTTTTGGATATCCAACGAAGGTGCACTTATCTGATCTCGATTCGAGCTTGGTTGCAAGAAAACGTTTTACATAAGCCTCGCAACCCCAAATTTTTAGGAAGGACAAAATGGGTTCCTTCCCGTACCATTTCTCGAATGATGTCCCTTCCACTGCTTTCGACGGAGCCCTATTTATTATGAATACGGCCGTTTGTAGAGCATAACCCTAGAAGGAGATCGGGAGATCAGTGAGACTTAACATCGATCGAACCATATCCAACAATGTCCGATTCCTCCGCTCGGACACACCATTGAGTTGTGGTGTTCCTGGCGGAGTCGACTGAGATAGTATTCCACCTTCAGTAAGATGACTAAGAAACTCCTCGGATAAGTATTCTCCACCCCGATCATAACGAAGTGTCTTGATACTCTTTCCGAGTTGGTTTTCTGCTTCAATCCTAAACTCCTTGAATTTATCAAAGGCTTCGGACTTATTTCTCATGAGATAGACATAACCATATCTACTGAAATCGTCAGTAAATGTGATAAAGTAGTCTAAACCACCTCTGGCTGGTGTACTCATTGGTCCACATACGTCTGAATGTATTAGACCCAAAAGATCACCTGCCCTCTCACCTAAACTAGTGAAGGGCGCTTTAGTCATCTTGCCCATTAAACAAGCTTCGCATCTATCAATCGTTTGGAATTCGAATTGACTTAGAAGTCCGCGCTTATGAAGCGCTGAGATGCGTTTCTCATTTATGTGACCTAGACGACAATGCCAGATTAGAGTTTGGTCTAAATCATTAGCTTTAAACCTCTTAGCATTTATATTATAGAGCATGTTGGATCTCAAGTTTTGCATATTCAATATGTATAAACCTCCAACAGTGTGAGCATTGCCATAAGACATGTTGTTGCGCATAATATTAAAAAACCCGTTCTTAATATTAAAATAATAACATTCTTTTTCAAGAAGAGAAATTGAAATAATATTCCTGTTGAAAGCAGGTACGCAAAACACATCATGAAGTTCAATTACAAGCCCACTGGGCAAAACAAGGTTAACAAAACCCACGGCAGTTGCGGCAACTCTGACGTTGTTCCCAACTCTTAGGTCCATCTCGCTTTCCCCCATATCTCTTCTACTGTGCAACACCTACATATCCGCACAGACATGAGACTCAGCTCCAGTGTCTAGTACCCAAGTATTTATCGTAGAAAAATATAGCTTTAATGGAATACCTAATGAAGTAGCGGCCCCACCGCCCTTCTTCTGATCCTCCTTAAGCCGCTGACAATCTTTCTTCCAATGACCAGTCTTTTGACAGTAGAAACAGACCGACTCCTTTTCCTTCCCCTTTCCTTTTACGGGCATGGAAGGTCTAGGAACAAATGGTCGTCTGATCTTTCCTGCCAGGTGCATTGGGGCTTTACCCTTTCCACCACCAGCTTTGAAGCTGGATCCCTTCTTGACCATAAGAACACTTTTGGGCGAACTGCCCCTTATGCTCTTCTCGGTAGTCACTAGCATGTTGTGCAACTCCGACGCGGTCTTGTCCATGTCATGCATGTGATAGTTCATGACGAACCCACCATATGCATGAGGAAGGGATTGCAGAATAAAATCCGCAGCCATTTCCTTTTCCATAGACATACCGATACTAGTCATATGGTCGAAATGTCCCTTCATACGTAGGACGTGTGGACCTACAGAGCTGCCTGCTGACATCTTGCAAGCAATGAGTTCTCGGAGAACAGTGTATTTTTCAATACGTACTTTCTCTTTGAACATAACCTTGATATGTGCAAACATAGCAAACAGATCATGGGATAGCTCCATAAACTGCTTCTAGAGGTCCACCTCCATGCAGCCCAGCATGACACACGCAACGTCGATAGAGTCGCTAAGATGTTTCTGGTACGCATCCTTAACGACCCTCGTTGCGTTGGCAGCCTGCTCCACCGAGATAGCCTTATCAAGGACGTACTCCCTACGTTCCAACTTTAACACAAGTCGTAAATTCCTGTCCCAGTCCAGATAATTTGTCCCGTTGAGTTTACACTTTTCGAGTATAGTCCTCAACGACAAATTATACGAGTTTGTTGAATTACTAGCCATTTATACACGAAGAAAGTAAATTTAATCAGAAAAGTTGAATAAATTTACGAAGATCCGAATTAAACACCAACCATCTGATTCTAAGGTTTAGATTCTTTAAACCAAGATCCCTTATTCGTCATTTGAACTACGCTAAGGCGCACCGCTCCAATTAACTTGTTTAGGTAGGACGTCCGTCCAATTACAACCCGTGTAACTCTTGGTCAGGGTATGTGCAAAAACACACGACTTACCCTTCCGATGCCCCAGCTCGACCTCAGGCCAAGAATCGTGGTCGAGTCAACCAACCTTCACTAACGAGTTAACTTTGTGCAGTTGCTCCGCTAAGGCGCACGATATCCCAAAAAATTTACCATTCCCATATAGAACCCATTCCATCGATGCTCCGCTAAGGCGCACGACACCGATAAAATGTTTCTACATGGGTGTGAATTTGCGTGGCATCTCACTTGACTCAAATTATCTTGTAAATTGGTTGTGCTTAATAATTCGAAAGTATTTGGCACAATTACGAACCTGTCATCAACAACTCGTGTTGTGACGTTTCTAATTGTATCACATACTATTTTCATTTCAAACCGTCATTTGCAACCCGTGCAAACACGTTTCAAATTTGAACTCATCCATCACAACCCGTGCGATGACGGTTCACAACGCTTTAAACATGCAAACAATTAAAGTTGATTTTAATCTTTGCATGTGAGGTGATGGCTTATAAACTTATAAGCTAAGCATGCAAACATGTTATTATTTAAATAATACAAGCAAGCAAACATAAATCGTTAAATATGCATTTTATAGCCCATCCTAATCTCAGGATTCTACGAGTCACAACATCTTCTCGTCTTTTTCATTCGGGCTCCCACTAGCTCTTGGACATCCTCCAAGACCGTCATTGTGCTCGATTTTCCATCCTTCTCATCTTTGAGTAGTAATTACAATTATTACTCGGTTCGTTGACCGGATAAAAAATAATTACACTTTATGGGCTCGAAACCGATTAAATTTTGAAAGTTTTCGAAATATTGGATCGCGGGTTCGTGCCACGGATCAAACACTGTGCACGAACCAAGTCGGGCCAAGCCAATGGGCCGAAAGCCCATTGGGCCGAGCCAAACATAACACGGCTCGGTTTAGGCCTTGGAAGGCCAAAGCCGAGCTTGCCTCCACTTTCGGCCTCGGCCAAGAGTGGGGACGGCTCCGGTCACCGCCGGCCTCCCCGGCCTCCGGTAACCTCCGTCCGGTACCCCCGTTCCGGCTCATCGAGAGTCTCTTCTCGGACCCGACAAATCCAATAATTTCCGAAAAATTCCAAATTCAATATATTTTCAAAAATAACATATTTCATGCAAGTTTCCCAAAAAGCATTAAAATCATGTTATCAACAATTTTGGCATGCAAATAATCATAAAACCGAAACAAATTCAACAAGACAAAGATTAAGAGGGTAACCACACTCTGATACCACTGTAGGGTTTTGGAGCATTCTAGATCAACGAGATAGCGGAAGCGTTTTACAAAATCTACTCCAAACCTTGTCCAAGAACATAAACCGTTAAATCCCAAGGCAAAATCTATTCCACAAGATGTTTACCTTTAAGTCTTTGTTGAATCGATTAAAGAAGAACTTTCGGATCTTCTTCTCTAAAGCAAGTCCACACCAAGGGGATGATCTTGAAGATCCTTCACTTAATTGCCTACTAGAACAATTAAATGAAGAACAAGAGAGCAAGATGAGAGGAGAGAGACAAGCTTGGCCGGCCACAAGAGAGAGAGAGAGGTTTTTGTGAGTTGTGTGATTATTTGATTATTGAATGAATGTTAGATATTTCAATTCATCATCCAACTTATAAGCATGGGTCAAAAGTGATTGGTATGGGCTTAAAGGTGCTTTAACCCATACCCCTTAAATCACTCACCTCTTAATCCACAATCAACAACTAAGCATGGTGTTGTGTGGCCCCCACTTATGGACCCACCATGTGGGCCGGCCATATAGGGCTTATTGGGCCCATAATGGGCCCTTGTTGGGCCGGCCATGAGACCTCATGGGCCGAGCCCAATGGGCTCGCCCATGTGGTTTCGTGTCGTGTCCAAAAGTCGCCTGACCCTTTTTGTCGTTACTTATCAAACAAAGTCCGACGCGACATGGACGAAAAAACTCAGTTTTCTCGATTCGCTAATTATTCTCTCAAACCGAACGCATGGCACAAAACCTCCACTTTTTTCCATGTATTGCTCCTCAAGAAACGTTAAGGTTTCCTTGTCTCAAGTTATCCGTCTTGATTGTGTGTGACCCTTCAGGCTCATACCACCGTTGGCAGATCGGCGCAAAAGATCGCTCTTGCCCGATCCACCATAAGGGGCCTCTAGTAAGACGTTATGATTACAAGTCACTATCCTATTATCTCAAGATATTCCGATTGATCACAAGGCATAGAGTCGTCACCCTTGTTTAATCAATCAGTGTTACTTGATATTTGAGATGGCTTAGATCTGATAACCCGTATCACCGGCATGGCCATGCTCTTACTCTCAGTCAGTCTCAATCAAGAGGCCTTTAACGGATATCTTTCCCATACCATAGTATGAGGAATAAATCCCTTAGCCGTCTTTCGTGTCACTCATGCAACCCGTTCCGCCACCCAATCATGCCCGTTATTGCAATCCTGTTACAGATAGCGTTAGACCCAAGTTAAAGCCGCACGTACATTGCATAGTGATCACAAAGACTCCTCGATCTAAGGATATCGTGACAAGCTATCGCATTTGAATATGTTCATGGCTTAATCTATGAAAGCACTATTCAAAGCAGGTCGTCCGATATCAATCACCTCATGATATCTATGATATGATTCCGGGATCCCTCATCCCTATGACAAGTAGAACTGCGTCATTAAGAACCATCCTCATACTAGTCGCTTCTATGGAAGCATATTTTGACCAGGGACTCGTTAAGTGATCCGTACAGATTTATGGTTCTACTACTTTAGTGGTCATAAATCAGATCATGCTTAACATATTACTTCAACACATAAGTAATACAAAGCCATTTTATATATATTACAAACGATAATAATGTATATTGACGTTTACAGGCTACTAGCAATTGGACTAGGGCACAAAATGCTATCAATAACTTGGCCATACATTATCTATATAGTGTCCTGAATGCAGTGTATATGGGTAACGGTAAATGACTAGACATTACACATACTGGTACACTTAAGCCACTTCATTTTTCTTTAAACAATGTGGTTTGCGTTCCTTTTATGTCTAAAGATATCATTACTCTCATTTTACTAAGAAAAATCACTCTTCCATATGATTCTTACTTGACATACACACGGGGAGGACAATGCTTAAAGGTCCACGTATCAATAGTGTTTATCTTGTGACCTTCTTCATATCGTTCGTCAATTATATTTTTCTATCATATGCGACCTTGTGGCATCATAAACTTGGCAATCCATCTTCCAATACTATCCAATTTATCCAACGACATTTCAATTTCGGCTCAATAAAATTCGTACAATCTCATTATATTGCTTATCAACTACATAAGAGTCATAAGTTAGCATTTCACAAGTATAGTATTGTTTCCTCATATTCTTTAGAGGTGATTTTTTTTGTTTGGACTTCGCATGTTATCTCTTATGATGGATTACTTTATTATTTTGTATTTTTCTGATCATTCAACCATATTTATTTGACTATATCCTCTCAAGAAAAATTCTGACAATCGGGTTATTTTCATTAAGTTTAAGGCTTTGGTTGAAAAGTTTTTTAATCAGACGGTAAAAATTCTTCATTGATTATGGAGGAAAATATTATGCTCTTAATTCCTTCATTTGATAATGGAATTACTCGTTGCACCTCTTTGTGCCACTTACACCATAACACGATGGTCTCTCTAACAGACGTCATCTTCATGTTGTCTAAACTGGTATTTCATTATTCATTCATGATGGTAAGCCCCTTGATCGTTGGCTGACGCACCAAAATCGCATCCGCAAAAATGTGCAAGTGTGATTCCCGGCACGTGCCGCCAGTGTACCGGTCACAAGTAATACAGAGAAGTAATTTACGACCCTGAGTTTATATCAAACTCAAGGGATAAGGTAGCTTCTCTCATTTATCAAATCTTAATCACCCGAACCGATTCTCGTGACTAATCTTGGTTGGTCGAAAAATGAGTTTAAGGTTAAAAACTTGTAAAAATAAATTAACAATCAAAGGTACTACGGGAAATGAAAAGATTATGAACAAGATAATCTAAACATAAATTGAGGCAGATGAGTCAGTTAACTAATAGATTCGGAAACAAACTAAATCATGTTATGCTTGAGGTGTTGCTTCACAGGGAAGTAACAAGAACTCCAAATCAACCACCATACCCCCCCCCCTTGTTAGGTGGATACAGGGTCTATAGTGGGGTTCGAAGAAACTTACACGTAATCAAGGATAGATTTACCTCCCCCACTAGCATTAAGGTCTGTGAATTCTCTAGATCTTTCGAGGGTGAGCCTATGGATGCTACTACCGTGTTATACAATATCACTCAAGAGTCAGAATTAAACCCGTTTCTACCACTCAAATCCCTCTACTGGGTCTCTATCACGTTATGCCAGTAAACTTGATTAGACAGCCCGCAATTAAAGGGATGCAACTTTAAGTATAGATATGATAGAATCTCCCTCCTCGGCGCTACAAGTGTATAAAATAATTGTCTAAATTTCCCTAATCCATAATTAACAATGATATCCCCCAACCCCGAGGCACAATTAGCTAGATAAGTTCATATTCATAACGATAAACATGCAAATGTATGAATTAAATCATGCATTATAAAATTCATAAACAACACAAATAACGAAATGAAATATGAACGAAAATTAAACTGTATTCATTAATATAATAATTTACATAGAAAGGGTAAAATGGAAAAAAAAATCATTTGATTCTTGGTTTGAAAATCAATATATGTTTTCGATATCCGAAACTTTCCTACAAGCTTGGACCTTGGATCTTCAGACTTAGGTTCTAAAGAACGCGAAGAACGCTAGAGAGAATATGAAGACTGAATAATGAGATGTGGAAGTGAGGAATGATGAAAATGAGATAAGGGGGCTCGCTATTTATACTAGTCGAATCTGCCACTTGACCACGGGGTGTGATGATCGGCCACGGGGTTGCGGCCGGAACGATCCATTATTTTTAGCGGAGATGACTTGCCTTCTTCAACAACTTTTGACTGATCTTCTGGCCACGGATTGGCCACTGGTCGTGGTCATGGCGACGATCAATGTCTTTTCCCCCAAGTGTCGGGAACAGCTCCGTAAAGTCAGAAGTGATTGTGGCCACAGACTTGGCCACGGGGCGTGGTCCTCGACCATGGACTCGGTCGAGCACGTAGTTGGAAACGGGAGCTTGGGGTCTTGAACACGGTCTGTGGTCAGTTGACCATGGTGGACTTCTCTTTTGGTCTTCAGGCGTAAACTTGAGTTCCATCATGTGTGGCCAAAGTGACTTCTTTGAGTTGGCCACGGGGAGTGGTTAGTGTTCTACGAGTGATCTATAAAAAGTGGCCAAAAAGAACCAAAATCTGCAATATTTTCTCAAGAGACTCGTGAGGTAAAATAGGCCTGAAATAGGGGTAAAATATACCCGAGTGGGACAAAACAAGGCAAAAGTGGAAGGAAAAGGAGCCGAAAATGTGATACTTTTTCGGATTGATCATTGGCCTCATGTCCTTACCATCACAATTTACGTCATCAATCATCTTCTGACATCTGTTCCCAACTCTAACTCTCCTTATTTTCGTCTTCTTTACATTCACCCTAATTATGAAAAGCTTAAGAGTTTCAATTGTTTGTGTTTTCCTTGGTTACGTCTTTATGCTTAACATAAACTTGCTCCGAGGTTTGATGTGTAATCCAACCCTCAAAATGAATATTTGTGTCTCGACCCGACTACTAAAAGCATCTACACTTCTCGGCATGTCCAGATTGTTGAGACATAATTCCCATACAAACACTTCGGTTCTAAAGAATATGGTCATGCTAATATACCAAAAGAATGGATTGATATATTTTTTCATGTTGCGTCCCCGCTCTCTGTCCATGGCCCAAGTCCTTCCGAAATTACTCTCTCTGTACCCACATATGTATCCTTCCCAATCTTCAACTTCTTTTTCTTCCTCCACTCCTACTATTACATCTCATGCCCCTTCTTCTTCCACACGACCAATATCATATCCACTTGCTGGATTTAATCATAACAGACCATCTCCTCGGCCTGGTGTCATTATGCGATTAAAGAACAATATCTTTAAACCCATCTATAAAATGAATCTCTATACTTATATTTATTTGTCACATGTACCCAAAATCATTATTTAGGCTTTAAGTCAGCCTGAGTGGTGCATATCTATTCAGAGAGAGTTTGATGCTTTGTAGGGGAACGAAACCTTGGACTTGGTTCGAGTTATACAAGATCAAAATGTGGTTGGATGTAGATAGGTGTTCCGCATAAAACAGAAATTAAATGACTTGATTGATTGTTATAAAAATGAGGTTGGTTGCAAAGGGATTTAATCATCACCTTGGATGGGACTTTCATGAAAAGTTTAGTTAAGTTGTTAAACCTGTCACAGTGAAAGTTGTTCTTCCCATTACAATTCATTGGGGCTAGACATTAAGAAAGTTAGACATAAATAAAGTTTTCGTTTAAGGTTAACTTTCAGAGGTAGTCTTTATGGCACAACGTCATTTGTCTCTCTTTTTCTTTCTCCTTCTATCTTAGTCTCACTTACTCTTTTTCTTGATTAGGATATGAAGCGCTCACTCCCTATCGAGGGCGACTCAACGATTCTTGAGACCTAAAGCAAAATTTATCGGTGAAATATTTTGTTTCTAATAAAATCATTTCATTACAAATTTAATATTGTTTTGGGCATTGGTTTTTAAATTGGGCATAATATGTACCCCATGTAATCATACTTTGGGATTTTTAATTATACATGAAGCCTATTTTGAGGTGAGTCTAAAGTAATTGATTCATTTGCTTTATGAATGAACCGATCTTGCTCCTTGTCGACGAAGCCATGTCTAGCGTACTTGACTTGGAATCTAATTGGATTGTTAAATTCTTGAAAAATATTATTCCACGAAACAGTAAAACTTAAAATTTCTAAGAGATTGTTAACTTGTCCTCCAAATTTGAATGTGTTAGAGTTGTGCCCTAGTCCAGTGTAATAAGTTCATTTGTATGTAATGATTTATCATTTTTCGAATAAATAAAGCGACATTATATTACTAATGTGTTGTAGTAATATATTTGATGTAATTTGATCTATATTATTATGTGTGTCATCAATAATAGTAGAATTGTAGATCAAAAAGAATTACACTTAATGAGCCTTGACTAGTGAAGCTTCATTAAAAGCGATCAGTGTGCGAGTAACTCCTTATGATCACGCTATGCTGATCATGGCAAGGTAGTGCCAGAGTTAGATCATAGATATCATTAGGGTGATGATATTGGACGACCTGGTGGTGAGTATGTAGCATAGATGTTGTCATGAGCATCCCCACATATCGTAGTTTGTCATTGTATCCTTAGACCGAGGAGTCTTTGTGATCACTTTGTAATAAATATCTAAGTTTGACCTAGTCTAACGTTACCTGTAAAAGGGTAGCCATAAAGGCTTCGATTGGCTTAGGTATAAGTTACATGAGTGAACTCGAAAGACAGCTAAGGGATTTATTCTTCATACTCCAGTAAGGGAATGATATCTGTTTAGGCCACTTGATGAGGATGACTGAAATTGATTGCATGGCCATGCGGGAGATACTTAGTATCAGTTTTCAGTCATCTCAGATATCGAGAAATAGTGATTGATTAAATAAGGATAACGGTTCTATACCTTATGATCAATCTGAATATCGGGCAATAAAAGTATAGTGACATGGACGATAAGAGGTTAAATCAAATCATCGATAATCATGGACGTTAGGTAATTATAATGTCTTGCTATAGTCCACTTATGATGGAAAGGGAAAATGGTAATTTTGTCAGTCTTCCAACGGGTCGTGAGCCTAGAGGGTCACACACTTTAAGTAATGTATAGCAAAAGGGACTTGGATAAGTCAGTATGTGAGAAGTATGAGGATCGGGAATAATTCGTCTTTCGGTTTAGTTAAATCGGAGCGAATTGGTTTAAACTAGAAATCGATTTAAGGGAATTGAATCGGTTTAGCTAAACCGCTTAATTAGAACCCAATCTAAATGGGTTTGATTAAAGTTTAGCTAAATGGTCTTTAAGTCCATTATCAATATTAATTATTTATTAATTATATTGATAATGTTTTATATTATGGAAATTATATTTCTTAAAATCAAAAACTAAAAATAAATTTTCAGTTAATATTTTTCCCATAAATTTTTCCCTATTTTTCCATTTATTTTCGCTCCCTCTTTCCGTCCCTCTCCATTCTTCTTCTCTCTTCCATTTTTTCTTCTTCTTCACTTGATTCCAGCAAAATTATTTGAAGAAACTTTGAGATTTTGAAGAACCTTGCTTGTGGTGTGGACTGAATAGAGGACATAACACCTTTTGTGCATTGGTGATTTGTTGATAAACAAAAGGTAAATTTTTATATTTTTAAATTTCATAGGTGCTGAAATTTATTCACATGATGATTTTGAATTATTTCTTGAGAATTCATGGTTAAATGTTTCCGCTATACTCGATTTGGACCCCATGGATTCCTTCAGAATGATGACTTTATAAGAAAGATGTGACTTCCTTTGTTCAAGTATGTTGCTACGTTTATGTGTTGGCATAATTTTTTAGCGCAAAAGTATGAAGTCAGTACAACATGTTACATGACATGTGGAGCGACTAGTTACAATCCATATTAGGAAAGATCGACGACGCTTGGAGCGAAAGAAGAAAGACACCACGAAGACTTGGAGCGCAAGAAAGTGACGTCGATAAGCCAGGCGACTTCCAGCTGTCAGCAACACGTCAGTATTAGGCGGCAACTCTACATGCCTGATTTATTCAGGAAGTCCGAACAGGCAAGACGACTTCCAGCCTGTCAGGCGGAAACGACTTGCCTAATTTATTCAGGAAGTCTGAAACTTCCTATTCCTAATCCGAGAAGGATTAGGAATGTGAGCTGCTATAAAAAGCCTTGAGCTTCCCATTAGCAGTCATCCGTTCTTGTTCTAAAATTGCAAGATTTCTCACAGCTCTTAACCGTGCACCATTGGCGTGTTGAGAGGCTGATTATATTTGCTAGAACGGCTTTGCTCCGATCAAACATCAAGTCGTGAAGATTGAGTGTTTGGATCGGTTAGGGTTTTTATTTGTGATTGAAGATTCACAACTCCGTCAAAGAAGACAACGACACCGAGCATAGGCTTGCTCGAAGGGTCGAATTAAGAGGATCTCAAAGACAGGGGGAGAGGCCCTTGGTCGAGGTTGTTCACGGTGAGATCTATAGTAGCTTAGGTCAATAGCTAGTGTGATAGCTACTTGGTGCTTGAAGTTGTACTATTGACTACCTAATAGTGAAAACCTTTCCACTGGCAAAGTGCCCCAGACGTAGGTGCGGAGTCACCAAACTGGGTAATCATCTCTGGTGTCGTTATTATTATTTGTTTACTGTTTTGCTTACGGTTTATGTTTTAGGCAAGTAGTCGATACACAAGTTACGACTTTGTGTTCGACTTCTTGACTCGGCTACAATTCAGAATTTCAATTGGTATCAGAGGAGACACCTTTTCATTTAGGTGATTTTCTTGCAAAAGTTCTGAATAGCCAATATGGACTCAAAGGAAGGAGGTTCAGTAAATCGACCACCAGTGATCGACGGAACAAACTATGGGTACTGGAAAGCACGGATGTGTGCCTTCTTGAAGTCCCTCGACAGCAAAACTTGGAAGTCTGTCATCAATGGATAGGAGGAACCTCACTATGCTGATGCTCATGGAAATCAAACTAGCATCAAACCAGAAAAAGAGTGGAGCGCGGAAGAAGATGAAGCCGCTCTAGGTAATTCTCGTGCACCCAATGCTATTTTTAATGGAGTAGACAAGAATGTGTTTCGACTCATCAACACGTGCACAAGTGCCAAAATTGCTTGGGACACTCTTGCTGTTGCTTACGAGGGTACTTCAAAAGTCAAAGAGCAGAAGTTATAGTTCCTCACGACCAACTTTGAGGCCCTTACCATGAATGAAGACGAAACTATTGCGGAGTTTAATGTGCGCATCAAGGATCTGGCCAATGAATCATATTCACTTGGCAAGCCTATGACTGATGAAGATTTGGTCAGAAAAACGCTGAGAGCCATAAGTCCCAGATTCAAGATGAAGATTACCGCCATAGAAGGAGGCACCTTATCTTTTAGGTGATTTTCCTGCAAAAATTTTGAGTAGCTATTATGGACTCAAAGGAAGGAGGATCTGTCAATCGACCACCGGTGCTCGACGGAACAAACTATGGTCAGAAAAACGCTAAGAGCCCTAAGTCCCAGATTCAAGATGAAGATTACCGCCATAGAAGAAGTCCATGACTTGAAGACACTGAAGTTTGATGAATTCATGGGATCTCTAATGACCTTCGAGCTCTCCCTACCTCTTATCGAGAAGAAACATAAAGGTGTGGTTTTCAAGAGTTCTACCCAAAAGCAGAAGAACTTGACGCACTCTGATTCGGATAGTGACATTGTGGAAACTATCGCTATGCTGGCCAAAAACTACAATAAAGTCATGAAAAGATTTAGCTAGATGACAGGAAGGAATGTCACCCGAGAAGTCAGAGACAAGCCGCAACACAAGTTCCAGAAGTTCGAAAATAGCGATGGTAGAAGAGTAGAGCGATCAGGAAAAGAAAGAGGAGTTAAGTGCTTTGAATGTGAAGGGTATGGACACATGCAGAAAGAATGTCCTAACCCGAGAGTTCAAAGAAGTATGACTCTGATGATGGGCTATCCGATGAGACTCTCAACAATGCATACAACGAATGGTATGTCAAGTGGCTTGAAGACTCTCAGGTAATCGAAAAACAAAATGCTCTCATTCTTTCTCTTAATGATGACAAGTCACGACTTCTCGAAACCACTGTTGATCTCAAAAAGGAAGTTGCTCGGTTAAAAGGCGAGTTAGAACAAGTCACCAAGTCTGTAAAGATGATGAATCCAAGCATTGACACTCTAGACCAAATTCTCTCGATCGGAAAACCAGCTAGAAATATGGAAGGTCTTGGATATTCAAAAAAAGCCTCATCATCGCACATCATCTTCGTCCCTCAAAAGGTTGTCACCCAGAAGCCCCGTCAAAAGTCTCCTAACTTCACGCCTGACCAAGCGACCAAAAAGCCTCTTACCCTGGCCGCTTCAAAAACACAGAACAAAAGACATAACTGGGTATGTCACCACTATGGACGAAGAGGTCATATTCGACCTTTCTGCTATCGCCTATATGGAAGAAGCTTTGTCAAGCAAAGGACCACCATCAAGAAAACACAACCACGTAAGGAATGGCGAGTTAAGGAGGTAAACTATCGAGGTAATATCGCGCACACCGCTCTAAAGGCTTCAACCAGCAATGATTGGTACTTTGATAGTGGATCTTCTCGACATATGACTGGTAATAGCTCATTCTTGGTCACTTTAATACCTTGCACAAATAGCTTCATCACTTTTGGAGATGGAGTAAAAGCTAGAGTACTCGGGAAAGGAAAACTCAACCTTCCCAACTCACCATGTCTGAAAGAGGCTCTACTGGTAGAAGGTCTTACAACCAATCTCATCAGCATCAGTCAAATATGCGATCTGAATCTGGATGTCAACTTCACTCGTGACAAGTGCACTGTCAAGGACGAACACCAGAAGGAAGTCATGACAGGCCACATGTCTCTTGATAACTGTTATCTATGGTCTCCAACAGTCACAACCTTGCCAACCAAGTGCCTTTTATCCAAAGCTCAAGAAACGAAGCTATGGCATCAAAAACTTGGTCACATCAATTTGAGGAGCATGCAAAAGATTCTCTCTGAAAAGGCGATCATTGGAGTTCCCAACCTCAAGATCATTGAAGGAAAAATCTGTGGAGAATGCCAGATTGGGAAACAAGTCAAGACGTCACACAAGAAGGTACAACATCTTACTACTTCTCGTGTTCTAGAACTTCTACATGTTGACCTTATGGGACCTATGCAAGTAGTAAGTCTAGGGGGCAAGAAGTACATATTTGTGTGTGTTGACGACTTCTCAAGGTATACCTGGGTAGACTTTATTAGAGAAAAGTCAGACACCTTCTCAGTCTTTGAAGCCCTATGTCGGAGAGTTCAACGAGAAAAAGGAGAAGTCATTGGAAAAGTCGTCCGACTTCGAAGTGATCATGGAAAGAAGTTTGAAAACATCAGCTTCGCAAATTTTTGTGATGCTGAAGGAATTGCACACGAATTTTTTACTCCCACCACTCCTCAGCAAAACGGGATTGTTGAAAGGAAAAATCGTACTCTTCAAGAAATGGCAAGAGTCATATGCTAGCCAAATACATCTCGCAGCACTTCTGGGCTAAAGCTTTGAATACGGCTTGTCATATTCATAATAGAGTGACCCTCCGTCCTGGAACATCGCTCACCCTTTATGAAATATGGAGGGGGAGGAAGCCTAATGTCAAATATTTCCATGTCTTTGGATCGATCTGCTACATACTTGCAGATAGGGAACCTCGACGCAAACTTGATCCTAAAAGCGACGAAGGCATCTTCCTTGGATACTCTAGAAATAGTCGGGCTTTTCATGTATTCAACAAACGCACCCGGACTATCATGGAATCCATCAATGTCGTGATCGATGACAGTAATGAGCAACCCATTGACGAGGACGAAGAAGTCCTAAATCTCTCAGGAGAAGTCAGACCAGAAGTCAGAGAAGAAGTCAGGCCGAAAGTCAGAGGCGAAGAGCGCAGCAAAGAATCTGAAGACGAAAGCCCAATCATCCCAGACAAAGTGGCATCTCCTATAGTACAGAGAGCTCCGTCAAGAAGAATTCAGAAGAATCATCCACCCCAGGATGTGATAAAAGACATAAATGAGGGAGTGCGGACTCGACAAAAGGCATCTCTAGACTACAAAGAGATGATAGGTAACATTTGCTTTACTTCCAAAATTGAGCCAAAGAATATACAAGAAGCCATCAATGATGAGTACTGGGTCTGCGCCATGCAAGAAGAATTGGTTCAATTTGCAAGGAATGAAGTCTGGGAATTAGTACCCAAGCCAGACAATGTCAATGTCATCGGGACAAAATGAATATTCAAAAACAAGTCTGACGAGCAAGGAAACATCACTCGAAGCAAAGCAAGACTGGTGGCTCAAGGGTACACACAAGTAGAAGGAGTCGACTTTGAAGAAACCTTTGCTCCGGTAGCCAGACTGGAAGCCATACGCCTTCTGCTCGGCATAGCATGCCATCTGCGTTTCAAACTCTATCAGATGGATGTAAAGAGTGCCTTCCTCAATGGAAATCTCAACGAAGAAATCTATGTGGCTCAACCAAAGGGATTCGAAGACCATGACTCTCCTCATCACGTCTTACTCAATTCCTAGTTCAGAATGGCTATATTCGAGGGGGAGTAGACAAAACTCTCTTTGTGAAGAAGGAAGGAAGGGACATCACGATCGCTCAAATATATGTCGACGACATTGTATTTGGAGGAAAGTCAGACAAGATGGTGGAACGGTTCGTCCAACATATGCAGTCTGAATTTGAAATGAGTATGGTCGGTGAGCTCACATATTTCCTAGGCTTCCAGATCAAACAGATGTCAGATGGAATATTTATCTCCCAAAGCAAATATGCAAAGAACATTGTCAAGAAGTTCGGGTTAGAAAAGGCCTCACACAAGAGAACTCCTATTGCCACACATGTCAAATGCATAAAGGATGAGATGGGAGAACCAGTTGATCAAAGCCTTTATCGAAGCATAATAGGAAGTCTTCTCTATCTAATAGCAAGTCGACCCGACATCGCTTACTCCGTGGGAGTCTGTGCTCGATATCAAGCCAATCCAAAAGTCAGTCACTTAGCTCATGCCAAGAGGACCATAAGGTACATCTCAGGAACCTCTGAATTGGGTTTGCTATATTCATTTGATACTTCTCCTACTCTTGTTGGATATTGTGATGCTGACTGGGCGGGAAGCACACCAGATCGAAGAAGTACCTCTGGAGGTTGTTTCTACCTAGGGAACAATCTTGTATCGTGGTTCAGCAAAAAGCAGAATTGTATTTCTTTGTCTACTGCTGAGTCCGAATATATTGCAGCCGGAAGTAGCTGTACTCAGCTTCTTTGGATGAAACAAATGTTGGCAAAGTATGGAGTCAGGCAAGAAGTCATGACTTTGTTCTGTGACAACATCAGTGCTATCAATATCTCGAAAAACCCAGTGCAACACAGCAAGACAAAGCATATTGATATCAGGCACCACTTTATTCGAGAACTTGTAGAAGACAAGAAGATAAAGCTCGAATACCTACCCACTGAGAAACAAGTCACCGACATCTTTACAAAGGCATTAGATGGTAACAGGTTTGAAAGTCTGAGATCATCCCTTGGACTTTGCTGTTTGGAATAACCAGAAGTCAAGATAGAAGAGAGGGAGCTTTTGAGTGGATATTTACTCTCTCTCTATCAGGACCAACCAGGGTCCACAAAATCTAGCCGGGCCCGAATTTCATTATCAAAAGCCCAGTTGGAATTTAAAAAAAATTCAAAAAGGGGAATGATTGAAAAAACTGACAACAAACCAATCGGCTCCCAACCCCTTTCAACTTCCACGCAGAAAAGACTCTGCACCTCCTCCACCTTGCCAAACCGCTAGGACACCAAAAATCAAAATCAATCTGCAACTGCAAGATTTTTCCCTTCTCTTCCAAACCAAAACCGATCAAGAAAATGGTTGGAACTAGGAGCGGACGCATACCATCTGCCTCCAAGAAATTACGAGCAAAGATGAGGGTAAAGATGATCGCTCGAAAGTTATCAGCCTCAAAATCCTTGACAAACAAACATGGAGTAAGGATTCGAGGAGGAAAAATCCCAGGGGAAAGTTCGGCAGTACCTCAAGGAGTAACGACCTCACCTCCAACTATCACACCAGTAGAAACAACTCCCGTCGTTGAGAAGGATGACACTTTATCCGAATCTGCGAACCTAGAAGAGGAAGTCTCTCTCTCTACTCCGACCCCGACACAAGGTAAACCTACTATCTTTTCTAAAGTAAACACTGTAGATGAAAGTCTGCCTGAAGAAGCTCTAGGAACCCTTGTTCCTGAAACTCATGGTACTAGCACCAAGGACCAATCTAGCCCCTCTAAATCGACACCAGCACCAGATAAATCCCCTCTAAACGAGGACTTGCAGAAAGAAGGAAGTTCCCATGTCACCCCGGACAGTGATTCAGGGCTTAATGAAGATCCGGAAGCTATTCCAGAAGTTGCTCAACCTGTAGAGAAAAGTGTTAGTATAGAAGAAGAAGCTGTTCCTAAAAGGCTTGAGAGAAGGAAGCTACCAACAAGAAGGTTGGTCAATGAAGAAGAAGAACCCCAAATACCAAGGAGATTAACCCCAAAAAGAAAAACCACAGAGAAAGGAGGAGCATCTGCTTCTAAACAACCAAAGAAGTCTAGAAGGAAGTCATTGACTTCTGTAGCAACCTCGGCTCTAGACGAAGAGGAGTCTGAAGAAAAAGACACCCGTGTTATACTACCACGGGTCAAAAAGGCAATGGGAGGGCAGAAACTTTCCAAAAATGTTCCTAAAGCTCCTACGGATAATGTCTCATTCCACTCTGTAGACAATGCGGTTAAATGGCAGTATGTATACCAGCGCAATATCTATCCAGAAAGGGAGCTCTCCGCAGAAGCTCAGGGGATAAACACGATTGTGGAACTTCTCCGAAGAGCAGGCCTGACCAATACAATCATGAACATCGGGCCATTCTACCCAGCGTTAGTCAAAGAGTTTATTGTCAACCTTTCAAGTGAGTTTGATAACCCAGAAGATGCGGAGTACCGGAAAGTATTTGTTCGGGGAGAATGCTTCGAAATATCTGCCAAAACTATCAATACTTATCTTGGCAGAGAGGACCCAGAAGTTACTCCAGAAGTCCCACACTTGAACAAAGTGGCGGTTGAGATCACTGGAGGACGGAAGAAGGTCTGGCCCTTCAAAGACACCATTGCGGCTGCTGAGCTTACTGTCAAATACTCAATTATGTACCGCATTGGCTTGGAAAATTGGCCGCCTTCTACACACGGGTCGAGCATCAAAACCGAATTGGATAAACTCATATACCAAATAGGTACGCAATCTTCTCTTGATTTTGGCTCATATGTCACTGAACATCTAGTCAAACATGCCAAATCATGCGCTGTCAAGCTTCCTATCGGGTTTCCCTCATTGATCAACGATCTTCTTCTCCAACAATGTCCTCACATTGTTCGAGAGACGGATGTTCCGGGTAAGAAGCCACTGCCCATCGCTATCAGCCTCAAAAACTTCGAAGGCAAGCATATGAGGGACCTCGCACCTCCTATGGCCAAAGCATCAGAAGCTGGTTCAAGCTCCCCACCTTCAGGACCACTTGGCACTAGGATGGAGGAAGAGTTGGTGGAGATGATCAATGATCTGGAGAAGTCAATTGCTATGCTATCAACCCGCAAAGTCGCATGTGAAGCTCTTCTCAATGACCTCCGCTCTGCTCCTGCTGATGAAGATGATGTTGATGACTCCAACTCATTTTAAGTATTTCTCTGATTTACTCTGAAAACTTGTTCCAAACACACTCTTAAATCCTCGGGGTATGTCCGAGTTAATTTTCTGCACACTATGACACTTGTTTTATTTTGGGATATTTTGCTCATGTTATAGCTGACTCATTTGCTCATGATGGAGCTGGTTTATACCCTGCTGTTAGTCGAATTTCATTGTATGATTTCCTTTGGCAATTTTGTTAGACAAACAGGGGGAGATAGATAGGCTACGCCAAAAGTCGCCCCAAAAGAAGTAGCCGCTCCAGAAGATAAACCAGAAGCCGCACATGAAGTCGCATCAGAAGTCACATACTTGCTGTGTGCGTAACTGCCTCGAGGTGACGATGTGCCTAAAATGTGTTTTAAGTCACATCACTTGTTGTGCGTAACTGCCACAAGATGACTCACTTGCTGTGCGTAACTGCCACAAAGTGACGATGTGCTTAAAAAGGTGTTTGCCTAAAAAATTGCCAAAGGGGGAGATTATTGCTACGTTTATGTGTTGGCATAATTTTTTAGCGCAAAAGTAAGAAGTCAGTACAACATGTTACATGACATGTGGAGCGACTAGTTACAATCCAGATTAGGAAAGATCGACGACGCTTGGAGCGAAAGAAGAAAGACACCACGAAGACTTAGAGCGCAAGAAAGTGACGTCGATAAGTCAGGCGACTTCCAACTATCAGCAACACATCAGCAATAAGTGGCAACTCTACTTGTCTGATTTATTCAGGAAGTCCGAACAGGCAAGACGACTTCCAGCCTGTCAGGCGGCAACGACTTGCCTAATTTATTCAGGAAGTCTGAAACTTCCTGTTCCTAATCCGGGAAGGATTAGGAATGTGAGCTGCAATAAAAAGCCTTGAGCTTCCCATTAGCAGTCATCTGTTCTTGTTCTAAAATTGCAAGATTTCTCAGAGTTTTTGTTTGTGATTGAAGATTCACAACTCCATCAAAGAAGACAACGACACCGAGCATAGGCTTGCTCGAAGGGTGGAATTGAGAGGATCTCAAAGACAGGGGGAGAGGCCCTTGGTCGAGGTTGTTCACCGTGAGATCTATAGTAGCTTAGGACAATAGCTTGTGTGATAGCTAGTTGGTGCTTGAAGTTGTACTATTGACTACCCAATAGTGAAAACTTTTCCACTGGCAAAGTGCCCCAGACGTAGGTGCGGAGTCACCGAACTGGGTAATCATCTCTGGTGTCGTTATTATTATCTGTTTACTGTTTTGCTTACGGTTTACGTTTTAGGCAAGTAGTCGAAACACAAGTTACGACTTTGTGTTCGACTTGTTGACTCGGCTACAATTCAGAATTTCAAAGTATATTCGTATAGATATGTTATTTTATTTTTTTTCCTCGAAGTTTTAGTACCGAGACCATGTGGTGGTTGCAATGTTCAAGCATGTGTTACTACCAATTAAATATTCTTTTGATCAACAACAAAGGGAAAATGCATTAAGAGAAAACAAGAGATATAGAAGAGTCCATGAAAGAAAAAACAAAAGGAATAGACCCTCAAAAAGTGCGTGCAAGCACCCAAAAACGCAAAAATATTCATAAAACAAGGTAATGACAAATAAACCAGGATACAAAAAAAGCTATGGTGACCCCAGGGAGACCCTAGTGTGCCTCCAAAAGAGAGTATGTATAAAGACGAAATTAAAGGAACGCGGCCTCCGGAGTAACATTCTTTCCTCCAAAGACTATTACATTATTAGCCATCAAAATTTGTCATAACCCTAGAAACAAACCTTTTCCAAGACTCACCTGATCCTCCTTATAGGACAAAGAGAGCACCAACACTGAAAGAGAGTTTGAGGAGAGAAAAGAAAAGTCGTATAAACTTGCCACAATTGTAGCACAAAACCCCAAAATTGTCTTGCCCAAGTACAAGAAAGTAGTAGGTGCGCAAAATTTTCAAAAACACCACAAAGAAGGCACCAGTATTGCCCAATGAAAAGAAGGATGCCCCGATCTTCTAAGAAAACTGTCTACTTCCATGAGCCGCTAACCAAGCAAACTCAGACACTTCAGAGAACGGAAGATTTCTAAATAAATTTATCGATAAAAAACTTGGTGTACTCGATTATCAAATTAATAAATATTAAAGAATATACAATCCACTTTGTTTTATATAATCAAAACTTACTGGTGTAGTTGATCTATATTCTTAAGAAATAATTGCATGCAACTTATTTGTGTTGAGGTGTATTATGATCGGTACTAACAAGTTTAGTTAGTTATTTAATTAAATTTTGTAGTTATTCTATTTTGCACTTTCTCAAGAGAAATATAAACACTTCTAGTAATTAACTTAGTTACAACCTAAATAAGTTTGATGAAAGATATCCCCAAGATTATATTGTTTTTCCTTTTTTTCAAATAAAAATCTCTTATAGCTAAAGTTTGTTCCTCAAATGGACCCCCAAATTCTTGCATTGATTATGTTGCTTGTTTGTAAATGCTATATGAGGCTGTAACCTACCAAACATTAATTGCACTAAATAATTCATAACAATAACATGCTCATTTCAGTAACTCTTATCTTCCTTTCAAGAACTCATGTCACTCCTTTCATGTACACTTCCCGTGAACCTTTTAATATCTACGTGCAAATTTGAAATTCCAGCCATCTTTCGTCTTCAATTGTAAATTCTTGTATTGATATTGAATATGAACCAAATTAATCTCATAACATTAAGTTGTTTAAAAGAATTATTTTCTCAAACGTCTCACTTTTAAAAGTTGAAGTCCCAAAATAAATGTCAATTTAAAATTAAATACTTAATGATATATTAATTACTTGTAATATTCCACCATAAGTCTGTATTAACAAGAAGAAATTAAGTAAAATTACGGTAATCCTTACATTTTTTTTTGTATAAAACAATAGTTAACTAATTGTTTATAAAATTACGGGTAACTTTATTTTCAGAGCACACTGTCAGATCTCCGTTACTTATATTTTTTTATTAATTATTAAATGACTAAAATGCTCTTCCAAAATTTTTAAGTGTGTCATTTGGTATCTTCTCTCTCTTTGTCCAATCTCTCTCCAACCAACTCCTCATTAAAGTCGAAGAATATTTTTTTTAACAAATTAATAAATTTTTATTTCTTGTATTTTCATTGCTCCATTATTTTATCCTCCGTCACTCATTATAGATGAATTATAATTTTATAAGACAGTGAATAGTTACTAAGAAAATGATTTCTTTTGAATGTGTTTCTTTCTTCCTTATTAGAAATATAATACAGGGATAATTTCAGTTGGCTACCCCGAGATATGTCTGTTTTTCAGATGAGTACATTTAGAATATTTTTTTTCATATGGGTACACTTATTAGAAATATAATACAGGGATGATTTCAGTTGGCTACCCTGAGATATGTGTGTTTTTCAGTTGAGTACGTTTAGAATATTTTTTTTCATATGGGTACACGTAAGTTTTGCAAAATATTCCCTTTGCACCTATCCATCCAATTCTGTTAAGTTTTAACATTTTGACTTGTAAAATGACTAAAATACCCTTAAGAGATAAATTCATTTTTTAAAATTAGATTGAAAAGGCTAAAATGCCCTCACCTATTCATTTAATTTTCAAAACTTTGTCACTCCTTTTTCTCCACTCTCTCCCATGTTCCTTCTCCATTCTTTCCACTCAGACCATCTCTCTACTCTAACCAACTGAGAAAAAGACCCAAACACGCCCAACAAATCATTCACAACAACCACCTCCTCCTCCGACCACCACTTGTCCCTCCGCCGCATCCCTCCGGCACTGCTGCCCCTTCCCGAGAATCAATAGAGATTGATTTCAACACCACAATTGGTTTCAAATAGAGATCACATCAAGAATGAATTGATTTCAACACTACAATTGATTTCAAATAGAGATCACATCAAGAATGAATTGATTTCAACAATACAATTGATTCTCGGGAAAGGGCGCTGCCGCCGGAAGGATGCGGCGGAAGGACGTCGGTGGTCGGAGGAGGAGGTGGTTGTTGTGAATGATTTGTTGGGAGTGTTTGGGTCTTTTTCGGAGTTGGTTTGAGTAGAGAGATGGTTTGAATGGAGAAAAATGAGGAGGAACATGGGAGAGAGTGGAGAGAAAGGAGGAGTGACAACATTTTGAAAATTAGATGAATAGGTGGACACCTTAGCCTTTTCAATCTAATTTAAAAATGAATTTATCTCTTAAGGGTATTTTAGTCATTTTACAAGTCAAAATGTTAAAACTTAACAGAATTGGACGGATAGGTGCAAAGTAAAAATTTTGCAAAACTTACGTGTACCCATATGAAAAAAAAATATTCTAAATGTACTCATCTGAAAAAACTGACATATTAAAGGGTAGCCACCTAGAACTATTCCCATAATAAATTATAGAGATAATTCCAGGTGGCTACACCTAGATATTGCTGTTTTTCACCTGTGTACATATAGAATTTTTTTTTTCAGTTGACTGTGCCTAGAATGTGCAAAATTTTCACTTTGCACTTTCCGTCCAATTCTATTAGTTTTAATGGTTTTCATGTGAAATGACTAAAATGCCCTTAAGTTTTAAAGAGTTATTATAATTGGATTGAAAAGACTAAAATGCCCTCACTTATTCATCTAATTTTCAAACATATGCCACCCTCTCTCTTTTCCCTCCCTTCCCTCTCTCACTCCTCTCCCTCTTTTCTTAGTAAAAGTTCATGTTGTTCCCGAGCGAAGTCGGAATTTTTTCGGTGAGCCGGTTGTCGGGGAGGTGGATCCACAGCGCCTAAGCTCCGGCGAACCTCCCGAACGACTCCGGGATCGGCCTGGTGAGCATGTTCCGGTCGAGGTACATGTCGTTGGTGATGTTCGGGAGCTCTGAGAGCTCCGGCGGGATCCAGCACCTCCAGGCAGCAAGTGAGTCGTCCATGACCGAGGTTCTTCACTCTTCGGTCAGCCACGCCTTCTCGGACTCGGCAACCGTCTTGGGCTTCTTCTCGGCGAAGGTTGAAATCGCTCCAACTCCATCGTGGATTCCAGCCCACCAGTGATGCTCTTCTCACGCAGCTATGGGAGCGAAGGTGATGAGTGAAATTTGCAGAAATGAAGATGGTTTTTATTTTAAAATAAATCAATTTTTTATTCAATCATGGGTGAGAGAGAAGAGGTGAGGGTGGTATAGTTTGAAAATTAAAGTAATAGTTAAGGACATTTTAGCCATTTCACATGAAAAAAAATGTTAAAAATTAACAGAATAGGACGGAAAGTGCAAACTGAAAATTTTGCACATTCTAGGCGTAGTCAGCTGAAAAAAAAGTTTTAGGTGTACCTAGGTAAAAAATAGCAATATCTAGGTGTAGCCACCTGGAATTATCCCTAAATTATAAATTAAGACATCGGAGTTGAGAAAATAATCCCCTCCTGCTCTAGCGAAGAATTGGTTGGGGAGGGAGGGAGAGAGAGAGAGAGAGAGAGAGAGAGAGAGAGAGAGAGAGAGAGAGAGAGAGAGAGAGAGAGAGAGAGAGAGAGAGAGAGAGAGGGAGAGGGAGAGAGGGAGGGAGGGAGAGACCAAATGACACGTTTTAAATTTTTGAAGAATTTACAGGGACATTTTAGTCATTTTGTAATAAATAAAATATAAAAACTAATAGAGATATAAAGCATGCTATAGAAATAAAGTTAACCGTAATTTTATGCAAAAAAATTAACTATAATTTTATGCAAAACGGTAAAGTTTACCGTGACTATACTCATGTTTCCCTCTCATCAATTTTAGTATCTTGTACACGTGAGTATAGAAGGTAAAGAGTAAAAACCCATATAAGGATTATCCTTATTATAAATTTAGAAACTAACTTTTTTGTTTGAAGTTTCCTAGATACCCTTATACAATTCCAAATGTCAATTCACTGAAGCCTAAAAAATTAATCCCACTCAAACCCGATCGTCATGTAAAAGCAAATCGGTTCAAAGCCTAAACCTCTTGTCAGGTAGAGCCTCCTTATACCACTGCGCCAAGTATGCTTTCACTTAACGTAAGTTTACGTTTGAATCTAAGAGTGGTCACGGTCCGGTTATTCGACCCGCACTTCGGGTCGGTCCTTGGATTGACTTCATTAGCTCTATAATTTTAAGACCCGAGATCGGGTCCGACTATAGCCGGTTTGATCAGGTCGGTCATGTCTTTAAGTCGGTCTGGTCCCCGGTTTGTCCGAACATACCGAAAATTATGGGCCTCACGATTTTGGGTTCAAGCTTGACACTTTTTTTTATCAGCAAAACCAAGTTTGACACTTTTTTATCAGCAAAACCAAGTTTGACACTTAATTCTCGATTTCAGTTAATTTTTTTATCAAATTATAACTATAATACTCTTATTTTTTTAATCAACTTAATATTATTTTTGGTAGTGTGTTGAGAATTAATTTTTCTCGTTCTTTGAATATCTTCCATCTCTCCTCTTAAAAGAATGAGTTTTAAGTTTCGTAATTCTGAAGGTTAAAGAAATTTGAACTGTGGCATAATATGATATGGAGTAGACGTAAGGTGGAGAGCTAAACATGTGGCATAGTTCAATTTCGGTCCAGTCTGGTCGGTTTAACCGATAGTTTATATATTAAGAACCGTGACCGAATCAGATAATTAATCAGTCTTATTTCAGACCGACCGATTAGACCATAATGTTATTGGTCTGGTTTGTTTGGACTGCGGTTCGGTCGATTTTACCGGTCTAGATGGTCCGCGATTAATTTTGTCCAGCCCTATTTGAACTTAAGACCGTATGAATAAAATACTAGACACTTACTACTAAAAGGGATTGTTTCTTGCGAGTGTGCATGTAATATAGGATAATTGCAAGCACATACATCTAATTATGTATGATTTGTATTTAAATACTCTTCGTTACTATTTATAACTTTTAAATCACCGAAACTATATTTTTGTTGCAGATTATCAGTTTTATTACGAAAAGATGAAAATACCGTCTCCCATTTGATTTCTCCAAAAATTCTAGCAATCAAGCTCAAGTTTAATCAAATATAAATATAGAAACTCCAATGTTAATTAATAGGGGTAATTACACGTAAGTACACTCAACTATTGCCCATTTTCACATAAGTACCCCAAATTATAAAACTTGATTTTTTGGTCACCCAAATTACATTTTGTCTCACCTAGATATAACGGTGTTAAATCTAACAGGATTTTGAGTTTAAAAGACCAAAATACCCTCAACCTCTCTAATACTAATAATAACATTATTATTGATATTACATAAAATTTATTATTATTATTTTATGTAATATCAATATTAATAATTTTTAATAATAATAATAATTTTTATGTAATAATATTACATATAATTTATTATTATTAATATTGATATTACATAAAATTTATTATTATGATTAAATGTTATTAATATTGATATTACATAAAATTTTGAAAAATGAATGTTTTGTGAAATCAACTCTCTCTTTCTTATGCGTGTATGTTCTTCAAATCAAATCTCCTCCCTCACACTTTCTCTAATTCAACAATTCAACCTCTCACTCACACTTTTCTATCTAAAAAAAGTCCAGCCAGTGCAATTAGTAGAAGTTGTCGTGGGGGTTCCTACTTCATTCCCAAACCCATAACATGATTTAACTGGTTCAAGAAACAAAATTATCAATTGAACTGACAAATTTGGTTAAAATCGAATTCAAACGAACTCCAAAATAAAAACATCTAACCTAGCCTGACCATCTTCCCCAGAACTGAGCAGTGAACTAGCAAATCACTTTAGGTAAAACAACATAAAACAAAATCACGACAACAACAAGGATAATTCGAACCAGAACAACACAAACACCACAAACACACACGGATCTAGCTCAAGACAAGTTCTAATTCGTCGACCAAGTTCTCGAGGTCCTAGTCGGACGAGCTTGCGGAGACGGCAGATTTGAAGTGGCGGTGGCGGATTGTGGTCGAAAACCATCCCTGGCGTCGAGAACCAGATTTGGCGAGCTCGTCACCTCTGACGAGCTCAACGACCGGATCTGGTCTTCTTTATATATGAAGCTACATCAATATTGATGGGAGCCGAGGCTGGAGGCAACGCCAGAGAATCACCGAAGCCGACGTCGGAGGAAATGTTGTACAACGAAGAAGAAGATGAATAGTTTCTTCTTTTTTTTCTTGTAATCTTTTATAATAATAATTATTATTACTGAGGGCAATTTGGTTTTTTAAACTCAAAATTTTGTTAGATTTAACCTCGTTAGATCTAAGTGAGACAAAATGTAATTTGGGTGACCATAAAATCAAATTTTATAATTAGAAGCACTTATGTGAAAATGAGCAATAATTAGATGTACTTATGTGTAATTATCCCTAATTAATATGTAAACTCAAGTGGGGCAAACACAATATATACAAACAAAAACAGTACCTTTTGGTGGTAAAAAGAACAGTAGAGAGATAATGAATTATTTTAGTTAGTGAGCTTTTACACCCATTGCGTACGTAAAACAAAGTTGAAGAAAATAGAAAAGAAAGCAATGAATGGTGCTATCCGTGCTATACCAAAACGAGGTAAATTTATTAACGTGGTAGATGAATTGGAAGTAAATAATGGGTATTCAGTAACTAACAACATCCCAATAAATGCTCTTTATTTCGCAATCGAATTGAATTCAATTGCTACCATTACCAATATCTCGATGCTTTAATTTAGAAATAAATTGCCAACAAAAATGCGTGTTAGGGTCTGAACTGAAATTAGAACTCAACACTTATTCTTAAATGTAAAACAAGTTGGTGTTGTTGTTGATGTTGGTGTTGGACACAGCTAAAGAATATTGTTAACATGTTTTGGTAAAGGCTAAGCGAAATCCGAATCTGTCTTTTGCTTTGCTTCATAGTGAATGACAACTCAACTCACTTTCTTTGCCTCTATCCCTTTTCTTTTCCCACCAACTAACTTTGAGCCCAACTCACAGCCAACCCATTATTCCCCAGACCTCTAAATAATGTACTTGTCCCCAATAATGCTCATTTTTGATGTACCCAAGAAACAAACCATCTCAACCAATTAGCCTCCCTCAGATCTCAGCCTCTCTCCATTTTTTATAAAAAAAACAAAAGAAATGTATGTATACACCAATCAATATGATTATGAAAGAGAATGAGAAATAAATAATTGAAATTCAGGTATTATAACAACAATATTTGCAGGAATAAAAATTCAATACATACTCATTTGCGCAAGTAGAAATGAAATGAAATAAATAAATTTGTCGTTGAATCAAGTCCGGCACCTTGCAATGTTGCTGCAGCCACGGCTGTATGGGTTGGACTGAGCTCCCTTCTGGCAGTTGTAGTACGAGGCGCCGCGTCTCGAGCACGGCACCGAGTTCTTCTGCAGCGCTCCGTAGCTTATGTACTTGCTCGTCGCTAATATGCGCCTGCTTATCTCCGACTCCATCGCGAACTCCAGATCGAACTGCCCCACCGTTCCGCTGCTCATCCACCCCACCGAGCTCCCCTGCACCCCTCCTGCGCTCATCACGGCCACGGCGCACATCGCCAGGGCCCACCACCACCATAAATTTCTAGCCATCGATTCACCAGATCTATACAATCCTGATTTCAGCTTCGCTCTCTGTCGTTTTTGAGTTTGGGGACAAGGTAGGCTACAGCTACGAGCTACATGGGACTTATAAGTGCTTTCTTCTTCCCATCACGCCCCTCTCATTTCCTTGTATTTACGCGCATGCCATCCACTCCCTATGAGCTACTTTGTTTGTGGGTGGATACCCACGACGACTATTGTTTTTGCCAAACAAAATTCAACTGTCCGCATCAATCACATAAATTAAAATTAAAGTTCATCTTTACTACTTTACTTTGCCATTCTCAATAAAATGGAATTCTTAATCTGTTTTACAATAATTTAATTTTTTTTTATTTTGAAAATTAATTACAACATTTATACAATTTAAAACCTTTTTTTTTTAAAAATATTTATTTTACAAACTAGAAAATAAAAGGTCAGATGAACCAGTTGGGTTTTTGATGGCAATGAAGTAATTGAAGAGAAAATAAGAGGCATTAAGATAATATTATTGGAATCAAAGCGAATAAAATAAAATATAATTGAAATGGGAGGGAGGAGAGGTGAGGGAGGCATGTATTGTTTGAACACGATCTCTCTTTCTCTCTCCTCTTTCCGTTTCTGTTACCGTCAATGAAAATGCGGGTTTATTTATTTAAAACAATACCTAACCGTTTTAATGTATTTTTCTAGATTAGTTAATACCACTTTATTTCTCATATAATAATTCTCCCACCACATCTACATTCATAGATTAAATGTTTGCTATCACACGTGACAATCAATATTTGCTTTCAAATCTTCACGTATTTGATTTCTTTTTCTTTTTTGTTGGTTCATATTCATCTAGGTAACATAAGTAATAATTTAATTGCAGTATATTTATTAATCTTGTTTCATAGTAGTGTTATTGTTAAAATATAAAGATTTATCTAATGTTTTAATTCATCTATTTTGAAGGAACTCAAACTCGTGATTATTGGTAATTGATAAAAAAAACCATATTTTAATCGTGTTCAAGAGATCTATTATGCGTTTTGACTCTATCAAATGAGGATCATGATTAAGGTCAAAGTAATATCTACTTTATTGGTTTTTGTTTTCTTAAGAAAAAATGCTACATATTATCAAATTATAAAGTATACTATTTCGAGATTATACTGGACAACTAAAATATAAGGTGGTGGGACAAACCCCGCAACATAATCTCAGCTACTGATAGTTAAAACATATTTGGCTAAATCACGAGTCATGAAATACAAAACAAACTAGCAAAATAAACTATAGCGCAATGACATGCCTCTTGCAACCTCGCGGCCTCCACCTCGAATAGGTTAAGACTCACCGCAAATTCATTACAAGATCCACTCCGAGAACGACGAGCAAAATAAAAGATAGCTCAACAACATGCTTCTTGCAACCTTGCGGCCTCCACCTCGAATGGGTTGAGACTCTACGCAAATCTATTACAAGAATCACCCTGAGAACGACGAGCATAATAACTAACAATGCAACGAAATGCCTATTGCAAACTCGCGGCCTATACCTCAAATGGGTTGATACTCTCCGACAATTCGTTACAAGAACCACCTCAAAAACACTTAGAGCAAACCTCTAGTGCACAACCCTAAATAAACTTGTATTGAAACTTAAGAAAACCAAGACCCACTAGTTCGATATGCTTACATAAATCTGTCCATCGATGCCAGAGGACTCATGATTCCTCACAGTACCGAGCCATCAACCAACCAAAGCACCAACAATTAAATCGAAAATTTTTTCCTACTCTACCTCGGATGAGCCCCTCCCGAATCCGCCTGCCCTCGATCTCGCAACAGCCTAATCGCCTGATTTTCTCTACCCAATTACCGATGACCCCCTCCCGACCCATCGAAACGAATCGCAGAACGAAACCCTGCACCAGTTGGGAAGACAACACACGCAAACAACAAGCCACCGCGGACCTCACCAAGACCAGACGAGACGAAATCCTAAACACATTAGGGACCGACCGCAATCCTGCCGCGGACATCGCATATGAGACGAAATTCTAGGGTCGCCATTGATTCTTTGTTAAAATGGAATTAATATTTTCATTTGGGAAAAATATACTTTAGAAATTGCTAATAGTATTTATTGTGCATGATTAAAAGATTGTTATGATCAAACATCTCTGTGATTATGTTTACCGATTTCTCGTCTGAGAGTCTCGTTTTAGTGTTCGGAGGGTTTTATTCAATTTTTGTCCTACTAGATTTTAGTTGTTAAGTTTTTTTAGTGTTGTTAGTTTTGTTTAGTGATGATACTGTTTGGGTGTTCAGAGGGTTTTATTCATTGTCAGTGCTACTAGAGTTTTAATTGTTAAGTTTGTTTAGTGTTAATTTTGTTTAGTGATGATAGTGTTTTGGTGTACGGAGGGTTTTATTCATTATTAGTGTTGCTAGAGTTTTAATTGTTAAGTTTGTTTAGCGTTGTTAGTTTTGTTTAGTGATGTTATTGTTTTGGTGGTCGGAATGTTTACGACATGTTTTGTTGGATTTTTCCAGTGAGTTTGGGTGTCCTAAAGTTGTTTGTTTACCGATTATTTGTAAATTGTACGCTCCGATGCTCGAATTTTTAGGTGGGGGTTTTTCCTCATGTGTTTGATTTTCTATAAAGGGTTGTGCTTTGAAAAAAAAACAAATTTGAGTAAGGTATACAATATTTTTATAGGAAAATTGTAAAAACTTGTTGTGGGGTTTATATATATATATATATATATATATATACATATTGCAAAATAATGAGTGTAAAATTTCTATATTGCAAAAATGATAGATCCAAAGTTATTAATTGTTTTGTAAAATGTATGATTTTGTTTAACATTGACAAAAATATCACTGAAATATATATTTTTTCAAAAATTAAAACTATTTTCCATTTTCTTTCTTTTTAATTACATCTTTATCTCGATCGGCTAATATTTCCAAACACAAATAGTTTGGACGACTTGGATTATTAAATATTCATGATCCCCATATTGATCGCATAGTTGATCGAGGAAGCTGGTTTAATGCGTACTGCAGAGAAATCACGTGGTTTCTTCATCCGTATGAGGTGGAGGCCGTGGCTCTGCATGATGGTAACTGGTTTGAGTCGATTGGTCTCTGGGGTTATCATGAAGACTTGTTTAAGGCATTCTGTAGCGGGATCACGACGTTTCTCCATCCTTATGAGATGGAGGCTGTGACTCTACATGATGTGGAACGGGTTGGGTCGAGTCGAACATCTTTAGAGGTATCCTTAACGATTGTTGTTGCGTACTATCCACTACTAGGATATGTGTTTTTAGTTATTTTGCTCGTTGCTTTTGCAATTATGTGACTCATAAATTAGTTAGGTACGCTTTAACTAACAGTAGTTGGAATCACGGTGCACGATTTGTTCCGCCATCTATTGCTTCGGCTGTCCAGCATTATGCCGGGTTAATTGCCTTAATAAGATTCGTGTTTTTTCCTAAAAAAAATAAGAAAATCATGTTAGTGTTTTTCCGTTTTTCATACACTTGAAAATAAGAATGAATTATCTAATCAATTGAAAAATATTTCTTCCAATTTAAGGCATATATCGACTTTCAGATTTAGCAATATATTCTCATATAACGATAATTTTCTTAAGGGGTAATTACAGATCAGTACACCCTTCAAAACCTCATTTCAGGATTGGTACCCCAAGTTTCAAACTTTTTTCGTCGGTACCTTAAGTTTAAAAAATTAACACTTCACTCCATTTTCTGTTAAATCTAATGGAAGTATTTGTAAAAAGTCTAAACTGCCCTTAGTATGTAACATATATAATTATTATGATAATTTTGAAATTACCCATTTATCCTCAATTAAATAATCAATTCAATTATTAGAGTGAGGGCAAGATGGTATTTGCAAGTAAACAAATAAAATAATTGAAAAATTTGTGAAATTCCAATTGTGCCCCTTTAACTCTAACCCTACCTATACATCTTCTACCTTATGAATCTCTGCAACCTCTCTAACCCACCATACTCCTTCACCGCCGCCAGAGGAATGAATACTCTTATACACTTTGCCGCCGCCAGAGGAATCGACCAGAGGCGGCTCCTGGTCAACGTCGGCATCGACGTCGGCGTCGTGGGCATCTCCGACTTCAACGACCTCTGTCGACATCTTCTCCGGCTTCATCGGCCTCCGTCGACGTCTTCTCCGACTTCAACGGCATCACATCCGTCGCCGCCCGCGGCCACCTCTTCGCGCTCGGCGAGTCCGCGACCCTGAGATCTAGGCTAGTCCACGAGTGTGGGATCTCTCTCCCACGCTCAAAGATTCTTCAACTACAGTTGGGAGGATATGTGCCTGCAAGGTGGTCTCCACACGAGGATGGAGCAATCGCCGACAGCTTAGGCGATCTTGGCCTGCGGGGTGGTCTCCTCCATCTGCACACACGGTGGCTCCGGCGACGGCCCGAGCCGGTGGACGAGCCCGACCCAGTTGACGAGTCAATTTTGATTTATTATTATCATTGCTGATTAGGGATTTTGTCGACTGGGAAAATCAAGATTGATATATGTGTTCAAAATTTGGGATTTACATAGGTTTTGATTTGAATATGTATTCAATTTACCATTTCACCATAATCTTTCTAATATGTAAGATACATGATTGATACTGTTGTTATATTTTGAAATATAAATTACATATGAAGGAGAGAGATACTTATGAGGGAAAGTAAAATTTTAAGAATTTGATTTGATGGCATTTGTTTGAAAATTTGATGAATAGTTGAGGGCATTTTAGTCATTTTACAATTATTTTTATTTTTCTTTAATTTATTACTTGAAAAGACTGTTATGCCCTTGAAACATTATGTTAGTTTATCATTTAAATAAGAGTACACTAGTCTTTTCACATTTATAAATAATTATACCATTTGAAATTTATACAAGGAGGGGTATTTTGGTCATTAAATTTTTTTAACAGTTTCTGTCACAGATTTAGACTTAAGTGTTAACGTTTTAAATTTGAGGGACCTCGTACCAATCTTGGAATGAAGTTTCGATAGGTGTACTGATCTGTAATTATCCCTTAAGTGTAAAAATGAAAACTAAAAAGAGTGCCGGGTGTGGATGATGAAATATTAATAGCACAAAACTAGAAACAGATGACAAGGAAAAAACCTTATTTAGGTTTAAGAAAAGAAGAAAGAAATGTTAATAGAATAAAAAAAGACAAAGGCTCTTAAGATGAGGCCACGATTAATAAGTCCAAAGCATGTAGGGCCTGTGATTATTTTAATTTTATATTATATCTAGGGATCATCATCATCAACGGCTACAAACCTGCAAACAAAATAGAGAGAAGAGAGAGGAGAGAAGGAAACGGCTCAAGAAGCACGTAGCCGTTAGAAGGTGGGGCCCGTAACAGATGGTAAGGGCGGTGTTTGCGCGTCTCAAAACCAGCTGGCTCTTCCAATATACAATTCATTGACCTAGACAAATACTTGTCATTACTTTAAGATTCGCCTAATAGCAAGTAATACACACTTGTATGTATGTGTTTATCTCATAGGAGAATAGATGGTAACGGGTTGGGTTGGGTCAAACCCGCTTACCTTCAATTGGTGACCGAATCGGTTCGATACATGTTTTCCCCTAAAGACGACCCAGGAAATGAAGTATATATATAAATTAAAATAAAATTAATGTACAGGTACAAGTACAAATCAAAAACGGGGGTAAACCTGCACCGGTCAAAAACTCGAACCCGACTTGAACCTGATTTTTTTACGGATTTGACCCGTTCTAATTGGGGCGAGTTTATCGGGTACCCGTGATGTCCAAATTTTTTTCCATCGCTACATGCGATACGAACTCTAGTAACTGCGTAATTATAGGAGCTATTAAGGAAAATGACACTATAATACAATTGAGTATTCGTAATTTTTACTGTAGTACACTTAACTATTATTTTAGCTTGTATGACCTAAATATTTAAAATTTTCATTTTATTAAACTCTATTCAATTCTGTTTGTTTTTTCATTAAAAAGTTTTAATAAGTATTTTTGTTCAATTTTATTAATAATTAAAATTGGATGAAGTTTACTAATTTAAATATTGAGACGCCATACAAGCTAAAATAATAGTTAGGTGTACTAAAGTTAAAATGACGGATACTCAATTGTACTAAAATGTCATTTTTCTCAATTATTAAATAATAATGTATAGTTATAATAGTTTTTAAATTGATACTCACCTAAATTACACATAAGCAAGTTTATAACTTTGCATTTTGCTACCTGTTTCTAGCCGAGTGCATCCCATTTATTCATGCATCATATTATAATAAAAACTTACATATGAAGTATTTATCATAAATTATTTACAACATTTTCCGTCTTGGCCACAGGTTGCCGAGTTAGCGTGAACCTGCCGGGATGAACCTGGCATGTGCACCCGTCAACCTGTTGATTTCTTGCACTTTTTTGCTCTCTAGTCTCTCCAATCTTTCCGGTCTTCTTGAATCTGCAAAATATACTGTTAGAGGACCAACTCAACTAAAAGCTTAAGCTGATCGTCGAAGGACCAATTATATTTTATACTCTAACAGGCGCCCTCACGGACAAGCCTGTTTTGAGGTTTGGACGTGCACTTCTTTTTTTAGAAGAGGAGATTGAGGAGCCCACAAGAAGTTGAGGGGCTTTTTGAGAAGAAGAGATTTATGGAGGCCCATTTAGAATAAGAGTAGAGCCTCTCTTTTTAGAGCAATATAGAAGAAATTTGAACTCGTGTCCGCGAGGTACAACCTCTGATACTATGTTAGACTTGGTTGTACATATCGGGCCGGGCTCCACAACTAAAAGCTCAAGCTTATAGTTGGGTTTGTTCCAACTCTTTTATATACACTCGTTCTATTTTATATTCTTTCCACGCGGGACTTTACATTCTCAACACTCCCCCTCACGTATATTCTACACGTGGGCTTTTATCAACTCACTCCCTCTCACGTGGGCCATGGTAGGACGTGTCTTTTTCACACGGGCTTATTTCCCCCCTTACGTGGACCACAACATCAACTTACAGGGGAGCGGAGCCACAGGGAGGCGAGACCCACCAGCACAGGCCCAAATCGGCCAGCTCTGATACCATGAAAGTGTTTATATTGATGAATACTTGATTGATTACAATAGAATATAAATGCCTCTATATATAGACTTGATAAGCTAGGGTTTACATGAGTTATGACGACTAGGGTTTAAGTAGAGATACAAAGTGTAGTGGGCCTCGGTCCATATATTAATAACTAATATAATATATCTAACATATACAAACTTAGAGCATTAGGCAAGGCAAAACACTTCAATTATACAATACTCCTAAAAATTAGAAGTTAAAAGCCATCCAAGTGGACATAACATTATTCATACCCGTTTTGGTTTACGAACCAACTTTGCCAACAAAAAAATAAAGCACGCAAATTCATGACATAACTATCAAAGATTAACGAGCATTCATAATAAAATAAAAACCACAAAAATCAAGTTCCATAATCACAAAATATCGGGGGCCTCCCAATAAGTCTGTTTCTTTAACGTCTTTAGCTAGACAGATCTGAGCATCTCGAGACTCAACCTGGGGAGGCCTCACCTCCTCCGTGCTCACCAACCTGCAAAATCAATCATTTCAACTCCCGACCAAGTCGTGAGAAAGCATGTTGCATAGCATTCACATGATTAAGTATATGGAAATTAATGTTAAAGTTACACAACCCACGCTCAAAAGCGCTTATAAGGTTGGCTCTGTACACACTTGTACTTATCGAATTACTATTAGTAAACTGCGCCCCTTTCGGGCATGATGCTAGAAGTAGCATTTCTACGGCTTCCTTGTTTTGCTTCGAGATTGTCAAGATGCAACCCATCCCCTTTAGAGCCGTTTTCGCTTCTTTAAGCGAGTCCATTATCCCTTGTAGTTGTAAGTCAGTTAAATATTGATTTAAAATATATGGAAAATCCTCATCTTTGATAATTAAGTTATAAGGAACATTAACAACAACACTAATATTAAGTTTAAAAGCCTTTCCACACTTAGCATCATCCATCACATTTTCATCATATGCATCATTAATAACAACAACAATCAACTCATTTCCATCAAAAAACATATTTTCACCATTAAGATTCAATCCCAAATCATAATTAACTTCCTCCCTAATTTGGAAACAAGAACCAAACCACCTGCATCATTATTTCGATCAAACACACAAAAAGTGATTTTCTCATCCCCACATCTTATCGTTACATATCCCATTTCAATATCAATAAGCACACGAGCTGTTCTTAGAAACGGTCTACCAAGAGTACTGGGCATATTACGATCTTCCTCCATATCCAAAATAATAAAGTCAATCAGGAAAATAAATTTCACGACTTTAATTAGAATGTCCTCCATGACCCCACGATGTCTAATAACGGATCGGTCCGCTAATTGGAGGGTGACATTTGTGGATGGTGGTTCGGACCCTAAACCGAGTTTCTCATAAAACGAGTAAGGCATCAAATTGATGCTTGCTCCTTAGTCACAAAGGGCTTTCAGTATGAGTAACTTTCCAATTTGACAAGGAACTGAAAAATTACCCGGGTCTCGATACTTTTGGGGCAATTCATTGAGGAGCACCGCTGAGCACTCTTCGGCCAGGTGAATGGTTTTTCCCTTTTTAGAAATTAAACTTTTCAAGAATTTACCATATGCATGCATTTCATGAATCACATCAAGAAAAGGAATATTGATTTATAACTTTGCAAAAATCTTTTAAATTGTTCATCACGTGGGTTTTGCAAAGCCATAAGAAATGGAGGGGTTGGAGTCCAAGCTTTTACCTCAGCTTTGGACTCGTTTACCTGTTTTGGGTTTTTAGGGGTCTCTTTATCAGGTTGGGTCTTTTGTTGTTTCTCTTTGTCAACTTTTTCATTTCCTTCATTTTCATTTAATTTTTCTTCAGGGGCCTTGGAGTCATCCTTTAGATCCTCGGGAGGTTGCTCAACCTCTTTTTCTACTCCATTGACCTTATCATTTTTGGTCACCCAAGGTGGTGACTCCACAACTCTTCCACTCCTAGTGGTAATTATACTCACATTTTGCACATCAACAAAGTTATCAGCACGTTCAGTAGGATAAACAACATTATAATCGTTACCCATTAAGCTGGAGATGGCATTAGCACTCTCTCTCGGGTTCCTTTCGGTATTGCTAGGAAGGGTCTCAGGAGCTTGGGTGCTAGATGATGCCATATTTGTGAGAGTCCTTTTTAAGTCCTCAACATCTGCATCTTCCCTTAAGTTTTGCTCCTCCTGTTTTCTTGTGGTTTCTCGTGATTCCCTCACAAACTGAAGCATAATCTCCTTAAAGCTCATTTTTTATCATGTGAAGGGTATGTGTTATGTTACCTTTATACAATCTGGTGTGGCCTCTGCTGCTGTTGAAAATTGCCTTGACCATGTACTCCATTAGTTTGATTATTGAAATTGGGAGGTGGCTGGTCCTGATTCGCCCACCTGAAATTCGGGTGCATCGTCCTCGCATTTGGATGTTAAAAATTAGAGTCAGGATCAAAAGGCCTTATATTATTACCATTATTAACATAATTAACTTACTCTTGTTGCTCATTTTGATCATAGAAATGATCCACATATCCTCTTTCTTCTGGCGCAAGATGGTTGGGTGGTCAACTTTTCCAGCTGCTTGGTAATGGCCTCCAATTGGGCCGTCAATTTAGAAAGACCGGTAGTGTCAGCTGCAAAAACTTTTCTCCTCGATTTGACTCGGTGAGAATGCCATTGAGCAGAATTTACTACCATCTCGTTCATCATTTCATTACCCTCATTGGGACATTTTTTCAAAAAGTAACCTCAAGCTAAGGCATCCAGTAGGGCTTTATAAAACCTATATAAACCAAAAAAGAATATTAAAATTCTTCATTTTTCAATTCCATGATGTGGACAATTTCTTAAGAGGTCATGCAAACGTTCCCAAGCTTTAACCATGGTCTCCAAATCTGTCTGCAAAAATTGGTGAATTAAATTTCGGACTTGAAGACTGATGTATTATATGTGGCTAGGAGGAATTCTTTATCAAAAGTTCATTGATTCTTGCGAATACCGATGATGGTAGATTTGAGGGAAATCTCGATTTTTTTATGATAAATAACACAAACGTATAAGAGTGCTTAAATAGTCAAAACCTAGCTAAAACCTAATTGAAGAAAAGGAAATCCTAAACTTATTGAAAAAGGAAAAAAAATATTAAAATTGCAAAAGCTGCCCGAAACTTAAGAAACTGCGATTTTGACACTCTAGATGATCTCCAATGGCTGAAATTCGTCAAACCACATGGCATAGCCATGAGTTTGACTAAGACTGCCGATTTTGCCCGAAAACACTAGTTTTTTTGTCCAAATCTGACACTTTCGTGATAATTTCGGGTCTTTTAGTTTCTGCATATCGACTTCTTCAACCGCACCGAGTCTTAATAGGTGGGTAGAATTTGTGGACAAATTTTGTAGCAAGCTCTTCCCAGGTGCCAATCGAATTTGGTGGTAAAGAACGGAGCCAATCACGCACTTTTCCCTTAAGTGAAAAAGGGAATAGCCTTAAGAGGACGACATCCGTGTGATAGCATTTGTGCCCTAGTCCAATTGGTATTAGCCTGTAAACGTCTATGTACAGATATCATCGTTTGTGATGTATAAATAAAAACGGCTTTATATTACTTATGTGTTGAAGTAATATGTTAAGCATGATCTGATTTATGACCACTAAAGTAGTAGAACCATAAATCTGTACGGATCACACTTAACGAGTCCCTGGTCAACCTATGCTTCCTTGAAAGCGACCAGTATGAGGATGGTTCTTAATGACGTAGTTCTACTTGTCATAAGGATGTGGGATCCTGGAACCATATCATAGATATCATGAGGTAATTGATATCGAACGACCCGCATTGAATAGTGTTTTCATAGATTAAGCCATAAACATATTCAGATGCGATAGCTTGTCACGACGTCCTAAGACCAAGGAGTCTTTGTGATCACTATGCAATGAACGTACGGCTTTAACTTGCGCCAAATGCTTTCTGTAAAAGGATTGCTATAAAGGGCATGATTGGGCGGCGGAACGGGTTGCATGAGAGACACGAAAGACGGCTAAGGGATTTATCCCTCATACTACGGTATGGGAAAGATATCCGTTAGAAGGCCTCTTGATGGAGACTGACTGAGAGAAAAAGCATGGCCATGCAAATGATACGGGTTATCATTTCTCAGTCATCTCGCATATCAAGTAACAATGATTGATTAAACAAGGGAGACGACTCTATGCCTTGAGATCAATCGGGATATCTAGAGATAAAAGGATGGTGACTTGTACGCACAAAGGTTAAGTCGAATCATCGATCATCGTGCACCTTGGGTAATCATAATGTTTTGCTAGAGACCACTTATGATGGATCGGGCGAGAGCGAGTCTTGCGCCGATCTGCCAACGGTGGCATGAGCCTAGAGGGTCACACACATACAAGACGGATAACTTGAGACAAAGAAACATGGATATTTCTTATGGAGAAGTGTATGGACAAAACTGGAGGTTTTGTGCCATAGGTTCGGTTTGAGAGAATAATTAGCGAATCGAAAAAAAAATTGAGTTTTTCGTCGATATCGCGTCGGACTTTGTTTGATAAGTAACGACAAAATGGTCGGGCGACTTTTGGACGCGGCATGAGACAACACGGGAAGGCCCATTGGGCTCGGCCCATGAAGCCTCATGGCCGGCCCAATAAGGCCATATGGCCGGCCCACTTGGTGGGGCCAATGTGGGGGCCACACAATGCCATGCTTAGTTGGTGATTGTGGATTAAGAGGTGAGTGATTTAAGGGGTATGGGTTAAAGCTCCTTTAAGCCCATACCAATCACTTTTAACCCATACTTGTGAGTTGGATGATGAGTGATATTGCAAGACATTAATTCATTAATTGATTAAGTCAAAAAACTCACAAAAACCTCTCTTTTTCTCTCATTGTGGCCGGCCACCATAGCTCTTCTCCTCCATCTTGCTCTCTTGTTCTTCATTTAATTGTTCTAGTAGGCAATTAAGTGAAGGATCTTGAAGATCATTCTCTTGGTGTGGACTTGCTTTAGAGAAGAAGAACCGAACGTTCTTCTTTATCGATTCAAACAAGACTTAAAGGTAAATATCTTGTGGAATAGATTTTGCTTTGGGATTTAATGGTTTAAATGTTCTTGGGCAAGGTTTGGAGTAGATTATCTTTTATTGCTTCCGCTATCTCGATGACGATCTAGAACGCTCCAAATCCTTACACCGTGCTTATTCCATTTTGTTGAGACAAGTCCCACTTGTCCAAAAATGAGTTGATGTGCTCATTCGGGTCCTCTGAGAAAAGTCCGGTGAACGTGTCATTCTCCACCATAGTCACGATCGCGCTCTTGATGTCATTGTAGGGTTTTGGAGCGTTCAAGATCATCGAGATAGCGGAAGCATAAACATTAAGAACTCCAAAAACTGTCCAAGAACATGAACCATTAAATCTCAAGGCAAAATCTATTCCACAAGAATTTACCTTTTAGTCTTTGTTGAATCAAGAAAGAAGAACTAGATGATCTTCTTCTCTAGAGCAAGTCCACACCAAGAGGATGATCCTTAAGATCCTTCACAAAAAACCTACTAGAACTAATGTGTGAAGATCAAGAGAGCAAAGAGAGGAGAGATGGGGAAGTGGCCGGCCACTATGAGAGAATGTGAGAGAGTGTGTGAATTATTTTCTCATTTGTCTACTTCATCAACTCATAAGGCATGGGTGATTAAAGTAACAAATGATGAAAGCATGGTTTAAAGGCAAGTCATCACCTAATCCCCTTAAATCACTCTCCTCTTAATCAACAACACCAACTAAGCATGGTGTGTGGCCCCCACACTTGGACCCACCAAGGTGGCTGGCCATGAAGGCTTATTGGGCCTTATTTGGGCCCTTGTTGGGTCGGCTTGGTGACCTCATGGGTCGAGCCCAATGGGCTCGCCCATGTGGTCGCGTGCCGTGTCCAAAAGGTATCCGACCCTTTTGTCGTTACTTATCAAACAAAGTCTGACGCGACATCGACGAAAATCTCAATTTTCTCGATTCGCTAATTATTCTCACAAAACCGAACCCATGGCCTAAAAACCCTCAGTTTTAGCCATGTCTTGCTCCTCAAGAAACGCCAACGTTTCCTTGTCTCAAGTTATCCATATTGTATGTGTGTGACCCTCCAGGCTCATGCCATCGTTGGCAGATCGGCGCAAGGGATCTCTCTTGCACGATCCATCATAAGTGGTCTCTAGTAAGACATTATGATTACCCAAGGTGCATGATGATAGATGATTCGAGTTAACCTTGTGCGTACAAGTCACTATCCTATTATCTCTAGACATCCCGATTGATCACAAGGCATAGAGTCGTCATCCTTGTTTAATCAATCATTGTTACTTGATATGTGAGATGACTGAGAACTGATAACCCGTATCACTGGCATGGCCATGCTCTTTCTCTTAGTCACTCTCGATCAAGCGGCCTTAACGAATATCTTTCCCACACCGTAGTACGAGGGATAAATCCCTTAGCCGTCTTTCATGCCACTCATGCAATCCGTTCCGCCACACAATCATGCCCGTTATTGCAATCATGTTACGGAAAGCGTTAGGCGCAAGTTAAAGCCGTACGTCGAACGTAGAGCGATCACAAAGACTCCTTGGTCTAAGGATATCGTGACAAGCTATCACATTTGAATATGTTCATGGCTTAATCTATGAAACACTATTCAAAGCGGGTCGTCCGATATCAATCACCTCATGACATCTATGATATGATTCCGGGATCCCACATCCCTATGATAAGTAGAACTATATCATTGAGAACCATCCTCATACAGGTCGCTTCGATTGAAGCGTATATTGACTAGAGACTCGTTAAGTGTGATCTATACAGATTTATGGTTCTACTACTTTAGTGGTCATAAATCAGATCATGCTTAACATATTACTTCAACACATAAGTAATACAAAGCCGTTTTATTTATTACAAATGATGATAAATATACATAGACATTTATAGACTACTAGCAATTGGACTAGGGCACAAAAATGTTATCAGTCATAGGAGTGCACATCTATATCAGGCCTCCAAATGCAGGAAGGCATACCAGAGTCAGATGGCGCTTCATAGTCCTTAATAGTCATGGGCTAAGGCGCTCTATATGCTTCATTTCCAACATTGTTCGTGAAATTCTGAATCATATCCTAGTCAAGAAGTCGAACACAAAGTCGTAACTTGTATATCGACTACTTGCCTAAATTGCAGATTGTGGTAAATAACAAACAATCAATAATAACGACACCAGAGATGATTACCCAGTTCGGTGACTCCGCACCTACGTTTGGGGGGCACTTTGTCTGTGGAAAGGTTTTCACTATAAGGTAGTCAATAGTACAACTTCAAGCACCAACTAGCTATCACACAAGCTATTATCCTAAGCTACTATAGATCTCACCGTGAACAACCTTGACCAAGGGCCTCTCCCCCTGTCTTTGAGATCCTCTCAATTCCACCCTTCGAGCAAACTACCTATGCTCGGTGTCGTAGTCTTCTTTGAAGGATTTGTGAATCTTCAATCACAAGTAAAAACCCTAACCGATCAAGCACTCAATCTTCACGACTCGAGGATTGATCGGAGCAAAGCCGTTCTAGCAAATCTAATCAGCCTCTCAACACGCCAATGGTGCACGGTTAAGAGCTTTGAGAAATCTTGCAATTTTAGAACAAGAACGGATGACTGCTAATGGGGAAGCCCAAGGCTTTTTATAGCAGCTCACATTCCTAATCCTTCCCGGATTACGAATAGGTAGTTTCAGACTTCCTGAATAAATTAGGCAAGTCGTTGCCGCCTTTAATGACAGCTGGAAGTCGTCTTCCTTGTTCGGACTTCCTGAATAAATCAGGCAAGTAGAGTTGCCGCCTATTGCTGACGTGTTACTGACAGCTGGAAGTCGCCTGGCTTGTCGACGTCACTTTCTTGCGCTCCAAGTCTTCGTGGCGTCTTTCTTCTTTCGCTCCAAGCGTCGTCGAAATAGGAAAGCTTTAAATCTTTCCTAATCTGGATTGTAACTAGTCGCTCCACATGTCATGTAACATGTTGTACTGACTTCTTACTTTTGCGCTAAAAAATTATGCCAACATTGAAATGTAGCAACAATCTCCACCTTTGGCAATTTTTTATGCAAATACATTTTTAGGCACATCGTCATCTTGTGGCAGTTACGCACAGCAAGCGATGCAACCAAACACCTGTTTTAAGTCCATCGTCATCTTGTGGCAGTTACGCACAGCAAGCGATGCGACTTCTGGTGTGGCTTATGGTTCGTATTCTGGAGCGGTGACTTTTGTGCGCAACTTCTGGTGCGACTTCTGGTTGGTGCGTTTTCAGGCGTAACTTCAGGCGTAGCCTTTCTATATCCTTGTTTGTCTAACAATATTGCCAAAGTCAATCATACAATGAAATTCGACTAACAGCAGGGTATAAACCAGCTCAAACATGAGCAAAATATCCCAAAATAAAAACAAGTGTCATAATGTGCAGAAAACTAACTCGGACAGTCCCCGAAAATTTAAGAGTGTGTTTGGAACAAGTTTATCAGAGTAAATCAGAGAAATACTTAAAATGAGGTGGAGTCGTCGACATCATCTTCATCAGCAGGAGCAGAGCGGAGGTCATTGAGAAGAACTTCACAGGCAGCTTTGCGGGTCGTTAGAATAGCAATTGACTTCTCCATGTCATTGATCATCTCCACCAACTCTTCCTCCATCCTGGTGCCAAGTGGTCCTGAAGGTCGGGAGTTGGAACCAGCTTCTGATGCTTTGGCCATGGGAGGAGTGAGATCCTTCATATGCTTGCCTTCGAAGTTTTTGAGGCTGATAGCGAGTTGCAGTGGCTTCTTACCCGGAACATCCGTCTCTCGAACAACGTGAGGACATTGTTGGAGGAGAAGTCCGGTGATCAATGATGGAAACCCAATAGGGAGCTTGACAGCACATGATTTGGCATGTTTGACAAGATGTTCAATGACATATGAGCCAAAATCAAGAGAAGATTGCGTACCTATTTGGTAGATGAGTTTAGCCAATTCGGTTTTGATGCTCGATCCGTGAGTGGAGGGTGCCCAATTTTCCAAGCCAATGCGGTACAGAATTGAATATTTGGTTGTAAGCTCAGCAGCCGCAATGGTGTCCTTGAACGGCCAGACCTTCTTCCGTCCTCCAATGATCTAAAAAGCCACCTTGTTTAAGTGCGGGACTTCTGGAGTGACTTCTGGGTCCTCTCTGCCTAGATAAGCATTGATAGTCGTGGCAGATATTTTGAAGCATTCTCCCGGAACAAAAACCTTCGTGTACTCCGCATCTTCCGGGTCATTAAACTCAGTTGAGAGGTTGACAATGAACTCTTTGACCAGCGCTGGGTAGAACGGCCCCGTCTTACTGCGGTTGCTGGCACGGAGTTAGCCGAGGCTTCTTCCTTGAGTCCTGTCATGATCGCGCACTCGACGAAAGAGCTTTACAAGCGGCATTGCCCTTCTGCACTCACGCGATATTGCTGGATCGGGCTTTCGCCCATTGTCCAAGATTCCCCCCGATGTTTATGACTGTATTGGTCATGCCTGAGCTTCGGAGGAGTTCCACAATTGTGTTCATCCCCTGAGCTTCTGTGGAAAGCTCTTTTTCAGGGTAGATGTTGCGCTGGTACACATACTTCCATTTGACCGCGTTGTCTACAGAGTGGAATGAGACATTATCTGTCGGAGCCTTAGGAACATTTTTGGGGAGTTTCAGGCCTCCCATTGACTTTTTGACCCGTGGAAGTATGACACGAAATTCTTCTTCTTCAGACTCCTCTTCTTCTGGAGCCGAGGTTGCTGCAGAAGTCAATGACTTCCTTCTAGACTTCTTCGGTTGCTTAGAAGTAGATGCTCCTCCTTTCTCTGTGGTTTTTCTTTTTGGGGTTAATCTCCTTGGTATTTGGGGTTCTTCTTCTTCATCGGCCAACCTTCTTGTTGGTAGCTTCCTTCTCTCAAGCCTTTTAGGCACAACTTCTTCTTCTATGGTCTCTGCTGTATCTCCTTCTTCTATATTGACACTTTTCTCTACAGGTTGAGCAACTTCTGGGATAACTTCAGTATCTTCATTCATCCTTGGATCACTGTCCTAGGTAACAAGTGGACTGTCGGCTTTCCGCAAGGCTTCTTTTGGTGGGGACTTTTCTGGCGCAGGTGCAGATTTTTGGGGGCTAGATTTATCTCCACAGACGACACCATGGATCTCAGGGGCGAGAGTTCCTTGAGCCTCTTCAGACACCTCTTTGTCTATAGGGTTTACTACAGAAGGGGTAGTAGGAGTACCTTGTAGGAGCTTCTGCGAAGTGTGAGAGCCTTCTTCTTCTAGGTTAGCAGATTTGTCCTTCTCTACAGTGGAGGTAATCGCCTCCATTGGTGTATCCTGAGGTTTCGCCGAACCTTCCCCCGGGAGATTTCTTCCACGAATCTTCACTCCGTATTTTTTCGTTGTTGATTTGGAGGTCGACAACTTCTTGACAATCACTTTTTCCCTCATCTTTGCTTGTAGCGTCTTGGAGGTAGATGGTATGCGTCCACTTCGGGTACCAACCATTTGACAGAGGACTTGATCTGATTTGATTTTGAGAGAAAGAACAATCTGCTATTGTTTGCAGATTTGTTTTTGCTTTTTCGAGGTGCCCTAGCGCTTTTGGGAAGGTGGAGGGGATGTGCAGGCTTTTTCTGCGGAAGTTGAAGGGGGTTGAGAGCCGATTGGTTCGTCGTCAGTTTTTCAATCATTCCCATTTTTTTTCTTTTTTTTTTGAATTTTCAAACAAATTTCACCTGGGCTTTAGTTAATGAAATTTGGGCCCGACTTGATTTTGTGGACCCTGGTTTGTCCTGATAGAGAGAGAGAGAGTAAAAATCAACTAAAAGCTCCCTCTCTTCAGTCTTGACTTCTGGTTACTCCAAACAACAAAGTCCAAGAGATGATCTTAGACTTTCAAATCTGTTAGCCTCTAATGCCTTTGTAAAGATGTCAGCGACTTGTTTCTTAGTGGGTAGGTACTCGAGCTTTATCTTCTTGTCTTCTACAAGCTCTCGAATAAAGTGGTGCCTGATATCAATGTGCTTTGTTTTGCTATGTTGAACTGGGTTCTTCGAGATATTGATTGCACTAATGTTGTCACAGAACAAAGTCATGACTTCTTGCTTGACACCATATTCTACCAGCATCTGTTTCATCCAAAGAAGCTGAGTACAGCTACTTCCGGCTGCAATATATTCGGACTCAGCAGTAGACAAAGCAATACAATTTTGCTTTTTGCTGAACCAAGACACAAGATTGTTCCCCAGGTAGAAACAACCTCCAGAGGTACTTTTTCGATCTAGTGTGCTTCCCGCCCAGTCAGCATCACAATATCCAACAAGAGTAGGAGAGGTATCAAAGGAATATAGCAAACCCAATTCAGAGGTTCCCGAGATGTACCTTATGATCCACTTGGCATGAGCTAAGTGACTGAATTTTGGATTGGCTTGATATCGAGCACAGACTCCCAAGGAGTAAGCGATGTCGGGTCGACTTGCTGTTAGATAGAGAAGACTTCCTACTATGCTTCGATAAAGACTTTGATCAACTGGTTCTCCCAGATCGTCCTTTGTGCATTTGACATGTGTGGCAATAGGAGTTCTCTTGTGTGAAGCCTTTTCTAACCCGAACTTCTTGACAATGTTCTTTGCATATTTGCTTTGGGAGATAAATATTCCATCTGACATCTGTTTGATCTGGAAGCCTAGGAAGTATGTAAACTCACCGACCATACTCATCTCAAATGCAGACTGCATATGTTGGACGAAACGTTCCACCATCTTGTCTGACTTTCCTCCAAATACGATATCATCAACATATAATTGAGCGATCATGATGTCCCTTCCTTCCTTCTTCACAAAGAGAGTTTTGTCTACTCCCCCTCGAATATAGCTATTCTGTACTAGGAATTGGGTAAGACATTCATACCATGCTCGTGGAGCTTGTTTGAGGCCGTAGAGGGATTTCTTTAGCTTGTAGACATGATGAGAAGAGTTATGATCTTCAAATCCTTTTGGTTGAGTAACATAGACTTCTTCGTTGAGATTTCCATTGAGGAAGGGACTCTTTACATCCATCTGATAGAGTTTGAAACGCAGATGGCATGCTATGCCGAGAAGAAGTCGTATAGCTTCTAGTCTGGCTACCGGAGCAAAAGTTTCTTCGTAGTCAACTCCTTCTACTTGTGTGTACCCTTGAGCCACCAGTCTTGCTTTGTTTCGAGTGATGTTTCCTTGCTCGTCAGACTTGATTTTGAATATCCACTTTTTCCCGATGACATTGACATTGTCAGGCTTTTGTACTAGTTCCCACTAGTTCTCAGACTTCATTCCTTGCAAATTGGACCAATTCTTCTTGCATGGCGCAGACCCAGTACTAATCATTGATGGCTTCCTGTATATTCTTTGGCTTACTTTTGGAAATAAAGCAAATGTTACCTATCATCTCTTTGTAGTCTGTAGGTGCCTTTTGTCGAGTCCGCATTCCTTCATTGATGTCTCCTATCACATCCTGAGATGGGTGATTCTTCTGAATTCTTCTTGATGGAGCTCTCTGTTCTATGGGAGATGCCTCTTTGTCCGAGATGATTGGGCTTTCGACTTCAGATTCTTTGTTGCGCTCTTCGCCTCTGACTTCCGGTCTGACTTCTCCTCTGACTAGTCTTGAGAGATTAAGGACTTCTTCGCCCTCGTCACTGGGTTGCTCGTTACTGTCATCGATCACGACATTGATGGATTCCATGATAGTCCAGGTGCGTTTGTTGAACACACGAAAAGCCCGACTATTTCTGGAGTATCCAAGGAAGATGCCTTCATCGCTTTTAGGATCAAGTTTGCGTCGAGGTTCCCTATCTGCAAGTATGTAGCAGATCGATCCAAAGACATGGAAATATTTGACATTAGGCTTCCTCCCCCTCCATATTTTATAAAGAGTGAGCGAAGTTCCAGGGTGGAGGGTCACTCTATTATGAATATGGCAAGCCGTATTTAGAGCTTCAGCCCAGAAGTGCTGCGGGATGTCTTTGGCTAGCATCATAACTCTTGCCATTTCTTGAAGAGTACGATTTTTACTTTCTACGATCCCGTTCTGCTGAGGAGTGATGGGAGCAGAAAGTTCGTGTGCAATTCCTTCAGCATCACAATAATTTGCGAAGCTGACGTTTTCAAACTCCTTTCCATGATCAATTCGAAGTCGGACGACTTTTTCAACGACTTCTCTTTTTTCTCGTTGAACTCTCCGACATAGGGCTTCAAAGACTGAGAAGGTTTCTGACTTTTCTCTAATAAAGTCTACCCAAGTGTACCTCGAGAAGTCGTCTACACAGACAAATATGTACTTCTTCCCTCCTAGACTCTCTACTTGCATAGGTCCCATAAGGTCAACATGAAGAAGTTCTAGAACACAAGAAGTAGCAAGATGTTGTACCTTCTTGTGTGACGTCTTAACTTGTTTCCCAATTTGGCAGTCTCAACAAATTTTTCCTTTAATGATCTTGAGGTTGGGAACTCCAATGATCGCCTTTTCAGAGAGAATATTTTGCATGCTCCTCAAATTAATGTGACCAAGTTTTTGATGCCATAGCTTAGTCTCTTGAGCTTTGGATAAAAGGCACTTGGTTGGCAAGGTTGTGACTGTTGGAGACCATAGATAACAGTTATCAAGAGACATGTGACCTGTCATGACTTCCTTCTGGTGTTCGTCCTTGACAGTGCACTTGTCATGAGTGAAGTTGACATCTTGATTCAGGTCGCATATTTGACTGATGCTAATGAGATTGGTTGTAAGACCTTCTACCAATAGAGCCTCTTTCAGACATGGTGAGTTGGGAAGGTTGAGTTTTCCTTTCCCGAGTACTCTAGCTTTTACTCCATCTCCAAAAGTGACGAAGCTATTAGTGCAAGGTATTAAAGTGACCAAGAATGAGCTATTACCAGTCATATGTCGAGAGGATCCACTATCAAAGTACCAATCATTGCTGGTTGAGGCCTTTAGACCGGTGTAAGCAATATTTGCTCGATAGTTTACCTCCTTGACTCGCCATTCCTTACGTGGTTGGTCTTTCTTGATGGTGGTCCTTTGCTTGACGCAGCTCCTTCCATATAGACGATAGCAGAAAGGTCGAATATGACCTCTTCGTCCACAATGGTGACATACCCAGTTATGTCTTTTGTTCTGTGTTCCTGAGGCGACCAGGGTATAAGTCTTTTTGGTCGCTTGGTCAGGTGTGAAGTTAGTAGACTTCTGACGGGGCTTGTGGGTGACAACCTTTTGAGGAACGAAAAAGGTGCGTGATGATGAAGCTTCTTTTGTATATCCAAGACCTTCCATGTTTCTAGTTGGCTTTCCGATCGAGAGGATTTGGTCTAGAGTGCTAGGGCTTGGATTCATCATCTTCACTGACTTGGTGACTTGTTCTAACTCGCTTTTTAGTCGAGCCACTTCCTTTTTGAGATCAACAGTCGTTTCGAGAAGTCTTGACTTGTCTTCATTAAGAGTAAGAATAAGAACATTCTGTTTTTCGATTACCTGAGAGTCTTCAAGCCACTTGACATACCATTCGTTGTAAGCGTTGTTGAGGGTCTCATCGGATAGCTCATCATCAGAGTCATACTTCTTTAAACTCTTGGATGGTTGATCTATTGTGGAGGAAGTAAAAGCAACATAGTTACTTGTATGCTCAAAGTCACTGTCTTCCTTATCCTCATCGCTGGTTAGAGAGGCATTGAATCCCTTCTTTTGTTTCTTTAAGAAGTTAGGGCATTATTTCTGCATGTGCCCATACCCCTCACATTCAAAGCACTGAACTCCTTTTTCTTTTCCTGATCGCTCTCCTCGTCTACCATCGCTATTTGTGCTTTCGAACTTCTGAAACTTGTGCTGCGGCTTGTCTCTGACTTCTCGGGTGACATTCCTTCCTGTCATCTGGTTGAATCTTTTCATGACTTTATTGTAGTTTTTGGCCAGCATAGCGATAGTCTCTTCAATGTCACTATCTGAATCAGAGCACGTCAAGTTTTTCTGCTTTTGGGTAGAACTCTTGAAAGCCACACCTTTATGTTTCTTCTCGATAAGAGGTAGGGAGAGCTCGAAGGTCATTAGGGATCCCATGAGTTCATCAAACTTTAGCGTCTTCAAGTCATGGACTTCTTCTATGGCGGTAATCTTCATCTTGAATCTGGGACTTAGGGCTCTCAGCGTTTTTCTGACCAAATCTTCATCGGTCATAGGCTTGCCAAGTGAATATGATTCATTGACTAGATCCTTGATACGCACATTAAACTCAGCAATAGTTTCGTCTTCATTCATGGTACGGGCCTCAAAGTTGGTCGTGAGGTACTGTAACTTTTGCTCTCTGACTTTTGATGTACCCTCATAAGCAACAGTAAGAGTGTCCCAAGCAATTTTGGCACTTGTGCACGTGTTGATGAGTCGAAACACATTCTTTTCTACTCCATTAAAAATAGCATTGAGTGCACGAGAATTACCTAGGGCGGCTTCATCTTCTTCCGCGCTCCATTCTTTTTCTGGTTTAATGCTAGTTTGATTTCCATGAGCATCAGCATAGTGAGGTTCCTCCCATCCATTGATGATAGACTTCCAGGTCTTGCTGTCGAGGGACTTCAAAAAGGCACACATCCGTGCTTTCCAGTACCCATAGTTTGTTCCGTCGAGCACCGGTGGTCGATTGACAAATCCTCCTTCCTTTGAGTCTATAATAGCTACTCAGAATTTTTGCAGGAAAATCACCTAAAAGATAAGGTGCCTCCTCTGATACCAATTGAAATTCTGAATCGTAGCCTAGTCAAGAAGTCGAACACAAAATGGTAACTTGTGTATCGACTACTTGCCTAAATTGCAGACTGTGGTAAATAACAAACAATCAATAATAACGACACCAGAGATGATTACCCAGTTCGGTGACTCCGCACCTACGTTTGGGGGGCACTTTGCCAGTGGAAAGGTTTTCACTATAAGGTAGTCAATAGTACAACTTCAAGCTCCAACTAGCTATCACACAAGCTATTGTCCTAAGCTAATATAGATCTCACCGTGAACAACCTCGACCAAGGGCCTCTCCCCCTGTCTTTGAGATCCTCTCAATTCCACCCTTCGAGCAAACTACCTATGCTCGGTGTCGTAGTCTTCTTTGAAGGATTTGTGAATCTTCAATCACAAGCAAAAACCCTAACCGATCAAGCACTCAATCTTCGTGACTTGAGGTTGATCGGAGCAAAGCCGTTCTAGCAAATCTAATCAGCCTCTCAACACGCCAATGGTGCACGGTTAAGAGCTTTGAGAAATCTTGCAATTTTAGAACAAGAACGGATGACTGCTAATGGGGAAGCCCAAGGCTTTTTATAGCAGCTCACATTCCTAATCCTCCCCGGATTAGGAATAGGAAGTTTCAGACTTCCTGAATAAATTAGGCAAGTCGTTGCCGCCTTTAATGACAGCTGGAAGTCGTCTTCCTTGTTCGGACTTCCTGAACAAAATCAGGCAAGTAGAGTTGCCGCCTATTGCTGACGTGTTATTGACAGCTAGAAGTCTCCTGGCTTGTCGACGTCACTCTCTTGCGCTCCAAGTCTTCGTGGCGTCTTTCTTCTTTCGCTCCAAGCGTCGTCGAAATAGGAAAGCTTTACATCTTTCCTAATTTGGATTGTAACTAGTCGCTCCACATGTCATGTAACATGTTGTACTGACTTCTTACTTTTGCGCTAAAAAATTATGCCAAAATTTAAACGTAGCAACAGTTCGCATTCTCCACTAAGTTCGGGATAGGAGAATCAATTTCAGGTTCAACAAATAACATCATTCTTCGTCGTTGTCTCCTTAAAGTTTTCTCAAGATGTAAATCTAAAGCAACTAACCACTTGAATCGTGAGATCTCAAAAGCATAAATCGCACACATCCAGAATATCACTCAAGCACACAAAAAATAACTTTCCCCGGTAACGGCGCCAAAAATTTGACGACGTTGACGGTTTGAATTAAAGATGACATTCTCCCCGTCAATGACACAAAAACTTGACATGCCCGACAAGTGCACCAAACACAAGCATGCAAAATATGAAATTGCCACAAATCACAAATGCAAGCTCAAGGAATATGCAATCAACACGAGAGAAACATATTATAACAGCGATCGGGGAGTCAGGGGATACATCATTTAGTCAATTGATCAAATTTGGTTGTTAATTACGGGAAAGCTTATTAAGAAATAAGAAATAAGTGTTGAGAAGTTTCAAACCTACCCCAAACATCATATATTAGTCAGGCCATTAACTAAAATACCTAATTAGGTTCTCCTTCAAGGTCGTGTAGGAATCTCCATCCCTTCAATTTGGTACCCTATAGATGTAAACCGTACCCGCGACATCTATACCCCAGTCACAAGCATGCAATTATGAACTCGTCACAAATCAAATTACAACCCCAAGGTACTCCGTGTAAGTACATCCCCTAAATATTACGTTCCACCTAGATCGATTGCTATCGCCTCTCTTCCTAAATTTGATCTAAAATCAGGCCTACCCAAGAGAGCTAACATTAAGTTCACATTTAAGGTCTTAATCCATTTCACAAACCTATTAATTCAACATATTATCCTTTAATTAATCAAATTAATAACACCGTTCATCCATTCCCACGACCTAAATATTTAGCCACTCATGGTATCAAAAACACAAATCAACTCATCAATTGCACTCATCATCATTTCTATTATGTAATTAAACAAAAACACCAATCTCATAAAAACAAAACCTTAATGATATTCCCAAAATCAATCCCAATACAAGCATAAAATCCCCAAATAAAATATGAAAATAAACAATATATAAACTACTACCAACCTCTCAATCGTTCCTCAAACTCGCCTAGAAATCGCCTCTAAGTCGTCTCCAATCGATAACCCACAATTCTCTCTTTTTCTACACTCTAAATCCCTTTTCTAAATCTGATTTTTCTCTCTGACAATGATATTTTCATAGCCAAGGGGTTGGGTACTTATAGGAAGGAGAAAAATCCATGTAAAAATAAAAATATCCAAGATTTTAGAAGCTGCTTTGACCAGCCTGCCGGGCAGGACCCGCCAGGTTCTTTTTTTCTCTCTCGCGCACGTCGACGAAGGTCACATGTTGCTGGGTTAAGCGGAACCTGCCGTTACCATCCCCTTGTCGGGTTAATCTTGACTGGGTGAGCTCCTCGCCTTCTCCCTTCAACACCAGCTCGGGTTGCCTACGACAGGTTGACCCGAGAACCTTGTTCTCGTTTTCCCGATTTCTCGTTTTTGGCTTCTTTCCGTCTCTTTTCGACCTGTTTTCATCAAAAGTACACTCGGACCATTTGTGAGGTAAAGTAGCCTTTTATTCATCAAAACTTAATAATTCGGGATAAAATGAGGAAATAAATGAGAAGATTTGACTCTGCTGGATACATAATATCTGACCTCATCACCGAGTAAGGGGCTCGGCTACCTGACTTAGCTAATACATGTCTAGGTTCTGTCCATCTTTTGAATATTTTTAATTAAATTGGCCAAGTCCCTGTTGAAGTAGCAGATGTAAGATTTGTGCCCTATGCAAATACAAAGTTTAAGTGTAATTTTTTTTTTTATCATCATTGCATTAAATAAAATGGCATTATAGTATCATTGTGTTGTGGTAATATATTGAGTGTGATTTGAACTATGTCATCGAGTGTGTCATCATTGATAGTAGAACCATTGGTCCACACAGATTACACTTAACGGGTCCCTGGTCAGACAAGCTTCACAGAAGTGACCAATATGAGGATGACTCTTTGTGATCATGCTCTACTGATCAATTGCAATGGGATTACCGGAGTTAGATCATAGATATCATTTGGGAAATGATATTGGACATCCCGACCTGAGTATGTAGCATAGATGTTGTCATGAGCATACTAAGTTATCGTAACTTGTCATTGTTGAAGGGTTTCCATGAGTTCTAAGACAATCAATTTCACGCGGAACTGTAAATTAACCATGGATTCCCGAAAACAAATCAAAAAAGGATCATCATGTGATTAAATTTTCAGCAAATAAGAACTTGAAAAATCTGGAATTTTACCTCTTCTTTCATCAAATTCACCAAGGCACAAAAGAGTTTTATGCCCTCTATTGAGTCCACACAAGCAAGGTACCTTTTAGTCAAGGTTTCTTTAAAACTTTTGCTAGAAAATTATGGAAGAAGAAAGCAAAATTAAGTCAAAAGAAGTGAGAAGAAGGGAGACCATTTTGCCCTTTCCATCATAAGTGGCCTTTAGCAAGAAATTATGATTACCCAACGTCCATGATTATCATGGTTCGATTTAACCTCTTATCGTCCATGTCACTATCCTTTTATCACCCGATATCTAGATTGATCATAAGACATAGAACAATCACCCTTATTTATCAATCACTGTTTCTTGATATTTGAGATGCAATTTCCTTCAGTCATACTCATCAAGTGGCCTAAACAGATATCTTCCCATACCAGAGAATGAGGGATAAATCCCTTAGCCTACTTTCGAGTTCACTCATGTAACACATATCTAAGCCAATTAGAGCCGTTATAGCTACCCTTTTACAGGTAATGTTAGACTAAGTCAAACTCAGACACTCATTGCATAATGATCACAAAGACTCCTCAGTCTTAGGTTACAATGACAAACTACGATATGTGAGTAAGCTCATGGCATCATCTATGCTACATACTCACTATCGGGTCGTTCAATATCATTCCCCGTACGATATCTATGATCTAACTCTGGCATTCACCTTGCCATGATCAGTAGAGCGTGATCATAAAGAGTTAACCTTATACTGGTCGCTTCTAATGAAGCTTAACTGACCAGGGACACATTAAATGTAATTCTTTCCGATATGCAGTTCTACTATTAGTGATGACACACATAATGATATATATCAAATTAAATTTAATATATTACTACAACACATTAATAATATAATGCCGATTTATTTATTCTAAAGATGATAAAACATTAGAACTGTAGATCACTTTTACATTGGACTAGGGCACAACTCTAACAATCTCCAACTTTCCTCTAGTTCCAATCTAAGTTCCGATCAACTCCCATAGACCTTGCATGTTCCTCATGCTTAGGCTGCGGTAGAGCCTTCCTCAAGGGATCGGCCATATTATCACAAGTTAAAAAAAAACTAATCTCCATATCACCTCTATCAATGATCTCTCTGATAAGGTGATACTTTATGAGTATATGTTTGGATATGTTGTGGAATCTGGGCCATTAAGCAATTGCTATACCCCCCGCGTTGTAACACAACAAGCTTATCGGATCAGATGCTCGCGACGTTGCATCTAATCCGATCAAAAAGCTTCTAATCCATACAACCTCTTTAGCTGCTTCAGCTGCAGCTATATACTCAGCCTCCGTTATAGAGTCGGCAGTAGTGGCTTGCTTAAAGCTCTTCTAATTGAAAGCTCCATCGATTAACACAAAACATATCTTGACTGAGTTTTGAATTCATCAAGATCTGTCTGAAAACTAGCGTCAACATGTCCTTTGACTGCTAGTTCTCCATCTGATCTGCCCAGCAAGGTGCTCAGGGGCTTTATTTTTACCCTCTCCAGCTTTCTTGAAGCTGATCTTCTTGTTGACCATAAGGACCTCCTTGGTCTTGCCCTTGAGGTTCTTTTCAGCGGTCACAAGCATCACATGAACCTCTGTCAAGGACTTGTCCATGTCATGCATATTGTAATTCACTACGAAATCACTATATGTATCTGGAAGTGACTACAACATAAAATCCGCAGCCATTTCCTTCTGAACATCAAAACTGAGTCTGGTTAGGTGTTCTTGAAGACATTTCATCTTCAAGACATGGGGACTGACAGGGGCTCCAGCCTTGAGCTTGTAGGAGAGAAGTCTTCTGAAAATATCATATCTTTCGACATGAGCTTTTTCCTTGAACATTTCCTTGACCTCTGCCATTAAGGCACGAGGGTCATCTGAAATGTCCATGAACTGCTTCTTGCAACTCAGACACCATAATGCCCATCATAATGCATGACACGTCGATTTGGTCACTAAGGAACTTTTGGTAAGTATCCCTTAGTGCCCTAGCGGCGTTCAACAGTGGTTTAGCAGGTGGTTCCTGGGTAAGAATAAAATCCTTACGTTCATGCTTGAGAACTAGTCTCAAGTTTCTCTCCCAATCAAGGAAGTTCACGCCATTGAGTTTGTCCTGCTCGATAAAAGCCCCCAATGCGCCGTTGCCAAAAAGTGTTGTGTTTGCCATTCAATTCTACACGGGAAAAAACATTAATTTGTTTCAAAGTTCAAGTTGAAGATTGAGCTTTAAAACACTTGTATGATTCTAAACTTTATAATCTGAACCAGGATCCTCGCATACATTCGATTGAAGCTGAACGTAGGCTCACAACTCCATTCTGAGTTACCAAGGTAGGATAAATCTGTAGGGTTTTGGGGCGTTCAAGATCATCGAGATAGCGGAAACATAAAAAAAAGCAACTCTAAACCTTGTCCAAGAACATGAACCATTAAATCTCAAGGCAAAATCTATTCCACAAGAAATTTACCTTTTAGTCTTTGTTGAATCTAGAAAGAAGAACTACGTGATCTTCTTCTCTAGAGCAAGTCCACACCCAGAGGATGATCTTCAAGATCCTTCACTAAAAGTCTACTAGAACAATTATGTGAAGAACAAGAGAGCAAGAAGAGAGGAGAGAGACACTTGTGGCCGGCAAAGGAGAGAGAATTGAGAGTTGTGAGTGAGTGATTAATTGTTTTGATATTTGTCTACTTCATCAACTCATAAGCATGGGTTACTAAAGTGACAAATGATGAAAGCATGGGTTAAAGGCAAGTCATTACTCATACCCCTTAAATCACTCACCTCTTAATCAACAATCATCAACTAAGCATGGTGTGTGGCCCCCACCCTTGGACCCACCAAGGTGGCCAGCCACTTGGGCTTATTGGGCCTAATATGGGCTCTTGTTGGGCCGGCTAGGTGATCTCATAGGCCGAGCCCAATGGGCTCGCCCATGTGGTCGCGTGCCGTGTCCAAAAGTTGTCCGACCCTTTTTGTCGTCACTTATCAAACAAAGTCCGACGCGACATCGACGAAAATCTCAGTTTTCTTAATTTGCTAATTATTCTCTCAAACCAAACCCATGGCCCAAAACCTTCAGTTTTGTCCATGTACTGCTCCTCAAGAAATGTGAAGGTTTCCTTGTCTCAATTTATCCGTCTTGTATGTGTGTGACCTTCTAGGCTCATGCCACCGTTGGAAGATCGGCGCAAGAGATCTCTCTTGCCCGATCCATCATAAGTGGTCTCTAGTAAGACATTATGATTACCCAAGGTGCATGATGATCGATGATTCGATTTAACCTTGTGCGTACAAGTCACTATCCTATTATCTCTAGACATCCCGATTGATCACAACGCATAGAGTCGTCATCCTTGTTTAATCAATCATTGTTACTTGATATGTGAGATGGCTTAGAACTGATAACCCGTATCACTGGCATGGCCATGCTCTTTCTCTCAGTCATTCTCGATCAGGAGGCCTTAACAGATATCTTTCCCATACCGTAGTACGAGGGATAAATCCCTTAGCCGTCTTTCGTGTCACTCATGCAATCCGTTCCGCCACCCAATCATGCCCGTTATTGCAATCCTGTTACGGAAAGTGTTAGGCGCAAGTTAAAGCCGTATGTCGACTGCATAGCGATCACAAAGACTCCTTGGTCTAAGGATATCGTGACAAGCTATCACATTTGAATATGTTCATGGCTTAGTCTACGAAACACTATTCAAAGCGGGTCGTCCGATATCAATCACCTCATGATATCTATGATATGATTCCGGGATCCCACATCCCTATGATAAGCAGAACTACATCATGGAGAACCATTCTCATACTGGTCGCTTCAATTGAAGCGTATATTGACCAGGGACTCGTTAAGTGTGATCTGTACATATTTATGGTTCTACTACTTTAGTGGTCATAAATCAGATCATGCTTAACATATCACTTCAACCCATAAGTAATACATAGCCGTTTTATTTATTACAAACGATGATAAATATACATAGACAATTATAGACTACTAGCAATTGGACTAGGGCACAAAAGTGCTATCAAAATCATCTAGTTACAAATCCATGTAACTCATGGCTAGGGTTTGTACATAAAATGTATGCGACATGCCCTATCTAATACCCTAGGTCAGCCCTACCTGACAATCGTAGACATGTCTACCAAAACTTAACTATGACTCGGTTCTAATGTGGATGATCCGCGTAGGCGCACGACATCCATATCAAACTACTCATCTCATCCGACACTCTCCCCTATGAGTGCTCCGCGTAGGTGCACCCACTAATAGTTTCGATTGCCTTTTTAGTGTTGAGGTTTGGGTGATATCTCGTTTGACTTGTAATTACTTGCGAATAAGTGTTTTAATACTCATTATTGTATATCGATACAATCTTAACTGGAATCATGAACTACATGTCGATGCAAAGATGATTCTAAGTCCTTTTACATGCAAATGTGATTAAAGTCTGTTTTTAATCTTCCGCATGTGGGTGATATAGTTTAAACTACATAAACTCATGCATTTAAACTAAACATACATTCATACAATATATATAAATGTAATTAAACATGCATAACCTAGCATGTCTTAAAACCTAAAAAAAATCAAAGAACAAAACCTAAAGACTAAATATTTATATTTGAGCTCGCCTTTTTCTTTCTGGACTCCCATTGGCTTCAAGCCTCCTTTGGAACTCCACTCTCCGTCTTGATTTCTTCTCGCATCGGTCTTCATAATTACATTATTAAAATGAAATTATAAAAATTACAACGACACGCAGGTCGTAATTAAATTACAAATCGTAAGCAACTACACAGGTTACAAAAAGACCGAAATCTAAAGGGGCTAAACTACACATAATGTTGAAATCAATCATGTTGTCAAATATCATGTTAACAAACATTATGCTTATCAAACAACAAAATAATTCCAAATTTTATCTTGCTTAAATGTGGAAACAAACATGTCCAAATTTTATCTTGCCCGAGGCGACCTGGTCGGCCTTTGGTGCTGACCATGGTCAGCCCGAAGGCTCTCCATGGTCTACCAAAGGGCTCAACCCTGGTTAACCATGGCTCGGCCATGGCTAACCCAAAACAACCCCAAAAAATAAAATTTTCAGCTTTCAAAATCAACTAAAAAAATTTCAAAATTTTCGTATTCATGCAATTCAATTACCGAAATACACATATGAATTTTTCTAGAGATTAATACAACCCCTAACATGCTCAAAATCAAATCACATATCAACACATACTCTGATACCGCTGAAGGGTTTCCATGGGTTGCAAGACAATCAATTTCATGCAGAAGCGTAAATTAATCATGGATTCTCGAAAACAAATCAAAATAGGATCATCATGTGATTAAATTTTCAGCATATAAGAACTTGAAAAATCTGGAATTTTACCTCTTCTTTCATCAAATTCACCAAAGCACAAAAGAGATTTATTCCCTCTATTGAGTCCACACAAGCAAGGTACCTTTTGGTCAAGGTTTATTCAAAACTTTTGCTAGAAAATTATGGAAGAAGAAGGCAAAACTGAGTCAAAAGAAGTGAGAGGGAGGGACACGACTAGAGTGGGAAGAGGCACGGCTAAGTGGGAGAAAACTATGGGAAGTTATTAACCAAAATCGATTTTCAAAAAAGATTTTTTAAAAATAACTTCCTTTAATTAATCCCACATAATTTTTAATATAATTATTTCTTAATTAATATTAAGAATAAGTTTAAAGTCCATTTAGCTAAACTTTAATTAAACCCATTTAGATTTGGTTCTAATTAAACGGTTTAGCTAGAACGATTTAATTTTCTTAAGTCGATTTCTAGTTTAAACTAATTCACTCTGATTTAACTAAACCGAAAAGCGAATTTTTCCTGATCCTCATACTTCTCATATACTGACTTATACAAGTCACTTTTGTTATATACCTTGCTTAAAGTGCGTGACCCTCTAGGCTCACGGCCCGTTGGCAGACCGACGCAAAATTACCATTTTGCCCTTTCCATCATAAGTGGCCTTTAGCAAGACATTATGATTACCCAACGTCCATGATTATCGGTGATTCGATTTAACTTCTTATCGTCCATGTCACTATCCTTTTATCACCTGATATCCAGATTGATCATAAGGTATAGAACCGTCACCCTTATTTATCAATCACTGTTTCTTGATATCTGAGATGGTTGAAAACTGATACTAAGTATCTCCCGCATGGTCATGCAATTTCCTTCTGTCATACTCATTAAGTGGCCTAAACAGATATCTTCCCATACTGGAGTATGAGGGATAAATCCCTTATCCATCTTTTGGGTTCACTCATGTAACTTATATCTAAGCCAATCAGAGCCGTTATAGCTACCCTTTTACAGGAAATGTTAGACTAAGTCAAACTCAGACACTCATTGCATAGTGATCACAAATACTTCTCGGGTAAGGATACAACGACAAACTACGATATGTGAGTATGCTCATGACAACATATATGCTACACACTCACCATCGGGTTGTCCAATGTCATTCCCCGAACCATATCTATGATCTAACTCCAAATCTTTTTCGTGTATTTTTCTGATTAGCAATAAAAGACATTTTCATTATTATTGTGTTGTAATAATGAGTCAAGCGATAATTTCATCTAAAGTCATTGAGTGCATCATCACTAATAGTGAAACCTTTAGATTCTATGAAATTATGCTTGACGAGTCCCTAGTCGAATACTTATTCATAAGTGATTAGCGTGAGGATGACTTAAGATCAAGTTCTGCTGATCTAGGTAATGGGATTACCAAAGTCATATCACGGATATCATCTGGGAGATGATATAGGATGACCTGACTTGGAGTATGGCGCATAGATTAAGTCACCAACACATACTCCGTCGTCGTGTGATCACTGCCTTAAGACCAAGGACCGAGTGGCTCACATGCACGTCACTCCTATAGGTTGACATGCTCCAACGCTGCATGTAACATGGTAGTCAGAATGGGCATCGTTGGGTATTGGGCGGACTGTAGTGGGAGTGCACATTGCGTCTGAAGGGATTTGTTTCCCCTCGGTGAGACGTGGTAAAGGGTATGGTTCTGGGCCCCTTGATTAGCATGACTGATGAAGTGTGCGGTCCCACAAATACATGTCAGTTATCTCGAATTTCAAGGAACTAGATCGAATACATGAGGATGACGACTCTATGCCTGATTTCGATCTCATACGCCTTAAAGCAAACAAAGGGTTAGTGTTACAGATGATAGAGAGGAGATATCAAACCGATCGATACCTCGTGGACATTGGGGAATCGCTATATCTTACTAGAGACCACTAGTGATGGATCAGGTAAAATAACGTTTCACGTTGATTTGCCAATGTTTCACGGGATTACAGGGTCACATACCAAGAGCAAGACCGAAGCGACTCGATGGGATTCAAGAGGCCCAAAATTTAGTGGTATATGAATGATTGTAATGGGGTGTCGATCGACACCTTGGTGGTGTCGATCGACATCATCACAAAGAGGTGTCGATCGGCTCCTATGTCTGGCAGCAAAAAGGGTGGTGTCGATCGACAGCTTCCACCACGGAAAGTGTTGGGTCTCGAGTTAGGGAAAAACAAGCAAGCATAGCAGAAGCAAAATATAATTCCCGAGACTACACAAGGACCACTACCACGGTTAGATTCATAAGACAAAACCAAATCACGATTTCTTACCCGTTCGAAGAACACCGTGATGATAATGATCAGCTTGAGTCTCCAAGAAACCTACGTATCCGTTACCGGGAATCAAAGCCACGTAGTTCTAAGCTTGAGGACTCAAGAAAACAAAGAAAAGGAAGAGGAGGGGTGGGTTCGGCCAAGAGAGTGCAAGAGGGAGAGAGAGAGAAGTTTTCCCTTTTTTGTGTTGTGTTGGAATGTGAAATGATAATGTTGATTTATTATATTAATCCCACCAACTAAATATAATAATCATATCTTATGGATGAGGATAAACAGAGTGAGTGGATTAGTTGGTGAGATGTGATAGGTGTGGGTCCAATCTTATCACTAATCAACCAACTAATCTAACTAAGTGGAGTCACTTAGTCACCCCATGATCGGATGGTCACTTGGGCCGGTGGGGTTTGGGCCGGCCATGGACCTTCTGGGCCGTGGCCCTCAGCCACGCCTGCGAGGTTCCGTACCGCGCCATTCGACGCCCACGCCCTCTCATCCCGGGTATGTCCGACATCACCCGACGCGATCGTTCCCAAAACCCTCAGTCTTGTCCCGATCCGTTTACTTCTCATCACTCACGGGGACATGACCCAAAATCCCGTTTCGGTCATGTCTCGTGTCATTCTCCCTTGGCCGATCTCCTCCATATCGTTCTTTGAGATTTTCCTCCGGTGTGACCCTTAGGCTCATGCGCGTCAGTAGATCGGCGTAAAATGGCGACTAGTGAGACTCTTGAATTGCTTGACCGCGCATAATAAATCGACCCTTGTTGATTTAACCTTTCTGTTATTTATGTCACTATCCTTTTATCGTTAGATATCCTGATTGAGGTACGGCACAAAGCCGTCATCCTTACTATTGTCAATCATTGTTCCTTGATATATGATATGACTGAAAATTGATACCTAGTATCAAACGCATGGCCATGCGTTACTTTCAGTTACTCTCGATAAAGTGGCATGAACAGATATCATACCCATACCGTAGTATGAGGGATAAATCCTGTTAGGATTAAGCGCTAGTACAATGTAATTCCTCAATCTATATTTAATGTATATCATTTTTCGGTCTAATGAAAATGCATTATATTACTAATGTGTTGTAGTAGTATATCAAAAGTAATTTGATCTATGTGATTATGTGTATAATCATTTATAGTAGAACTGTAGATAAGAAAGAATTGCATTTGATGAATCCCTGATCAGCTAAGCTTCTTCAGAAACGATCAGTATCAGACCAACTCCTTGTGATCATGCTCTACTGATCATGGCAAAGTATGTGCCGGAGTTATATCATTGATATCATCAGGTTGATGATATCGGACAACCCGATTGTGAGTATGCAACATAGATACTGCCATAAGATACTCAAGGATCGTAGCTTGTCATTATATCCTAAGACCAAAGAGTCTTTGTGTGCACTATGTAACGAATACATGAGTTTGACCTAGTCTAACGTTACCTGTAAAAGGGTAGCCATAACGGCTTTGATTGGCTTGGTTATTAATTGCATTTGTGAATTCGAAAGGCGTCTAAGAGATTTATCACTCATACTCCGGTATGAGAAAGATATCCGTTTAGGCCACTTGATGAGTATGACTGAAGGAATAGCACGACTGTGCAAGTGATACCTTAGTATCAGTTTTCAGTCATCTCAGATATCAAGAAACAGTGATTGATAAATTAGGGTGAAGGTTCTATGCCTATTAATCAATCTTGATATCGGTTTGATAAAAGGACAGTGACATGTACGATAACAAGTTAAGTGGAATAATCGATAATCACGAACGTATGGTAATCATAATGTCTTGCTAGAGACCACTTATGATGGAAAGAGTAAAATAGTAATTTTATCAGTCTGCCAACAGGTCGTGAACCTAGAGGGTCACACACTTTAAGTACAATATGTGACAAACAAGCATGGATGGTAATTGGGAGAATCCGCTTTTCAATTTAGTCAAATTGAAAACAATTCGGTTGCTTTCTGGCCTAGGTTTATTAACCAGACGGTTGAGGAAATCAAATTAGGGAGATTGGACCGGTTTAGCTAAACCAAAATTAGAACTCAATTAAATGAGTTTTAATTTGGATTTGGCTAGATGGGCTTAAAGCCCATTTAGGGTTTAATTTATGAATGGGGCTTAAATGTGATTATGGGATTAATGGGGTTTATTGTGTAATTAATAAAAGATATTCAAAAATCAGATTTTTAATAGTTACACAATATTTTTTTCCCTTATTTTTCACTCTGATTTTCGGCAATCCCATTCATTCTCTCCCATAATTCGGCCGACCCTCTCAATACCCATTCCCAATTGTCTTTGTCCAATTCTTCACCAATTCATTAGCAAGAGAGTGCGAAGAAACCTCCCAAGGTATTGTGCTTGTGTGGACTTGCTAGAGAAACACTACCCTTGTGTTTTACATCGATTAAAAGGTAAATTTTTCTGATTCGAAAAAAACTGTATGCATGCTGAATTTTAACAATAAGATCCTATGTTCCTAATCGATTCCCATGGTTAATTCAATCCGTTGCATGAAATTAATCTATGGAACCCGTGGGAATCCCTTTCAGTTTTATCAGAGGATGACTTATTTTGTGTTTAATTCAATATGCATGATCTAACTTTTATTTATATGTTCATATGTTCTTTGGTTGAATATGCATGGAATTGAAAAATAATTGTTATTGAAAAATTGGAAAAAATTATTTTTGGGGCTATTTCGGGTTTACCATGGCCGAGCCATGGCTAACCAGGGTCGAGACCGTTTGTGGACCATGGAATGCCCTAGGGCAGACCAGGTTGCCGACCAGGTTGCCTACGGGCGACCATGGCAGCCCTCGCGGGCGACCATGGTCGCTGCCGCGGGCGACCATGGCAGCCCTCGCGGGCCACCATGGTTGCCTCGCGGGCAACCGGGGTCTGGCCAATGGGCGACCACGGTCAGTCCCGCGGGTGACCATGGCAGCCCTCGCGGGCCACCATGATTGCCTCCGCGGGCGACCTCGGTTGGGCCGGTTCGGCTCGACTAGATTCGAGCTGAACCGGCCAGTTCGTGAGAATATTTAAAATCCTAAAATTTTTAATTTTCATATTTGATTCGGTTTCGATAAACCAGCATGAACCTGTTCAAAATTCAATTAATTAATTAAACTGTCCAGTTTCGACAAATCGGAATTTTTCCACATTTAAGAAAGATAAAATTTGGAAATTTTTTTTGTTTGATAAGCATGATGAGTGATCACATGATCTTTGATAACATGATGTATAGCTAAGCCCTCTAGACTTGTATATTTTATTTTCGGTTTCGCAACCTGCGTGTTGCTAAGTTTTGGGTTGTAGTAAATACGGTATGCGTTTCGTGATTTGTAATTTATTTATTTTATTTAAATTTTTAATCACAAAGAGCGACGCAAGATACTAGTCAAGAGGAAGACTTAAAGTTTGGAGGAGGCTTGAAGCAAGTGGGAGTCCACAAGAATGGAGCAAGTCTGGACCTTGAAGACCAAGTCTTTAGGATTAGTTTTGCTAGATTCTTAGGAACCTAAGATGGGCTTACCTATGTATAATTTACCGTTACATTTGTATGTTGTGTATGTGTGAATGTACGATAGTTTTGATATACAAGTTTATGTATGATTAGCTATCACCCACACACAGATTAAAAACCGGTGTTTAATCAGACTTGCATGTAACCTGATAAGGGATCATTTTTGCATGGATTTGCAATTGATGGTTCTAGATTAAGATTGTATCGATATACAATCAGACTGTTATAATCACTTAAACGCAAGTAATTACAAGTCAAGCGTGATACCATCCAAGTTTGGGCACTCAAAAGGGCTTTGAGCCTATGGATGTCGGTACGCCTCCGCGTAACATTCATAGATGAGAAGTCTGGATGAGATGGGTAGTTCTGTGTGGGTGCGTGCGCCTCCGCGTAGTAGCCACATTATAGTTCAAGCTTGGAAGACTTGTCTATGATTGTCAGCTAGGGCTGACCTAAGGTATCAGTATAGTGTATGCCACGTACTTATAGTATAAACCTTAACCAGGAACTACATGGTCTTGTATATGGATGTATTCCTACCTTGATGCTCTCAATTGGAGTAGTGAGTCTCCGTTCACTTCAATTGAGAGTATGATAGGATCCTGGTTCAGATTCTAATGTTAGAATCAGAAAAGTGTTTTATAACTAAATCTCCAAATTCAGTTTTAATTAATATTGATTAAATTTTTTTACTGTGTAGATTTAAATGGCAAACACGAATCATTCTTGTAACAACGCGCTTAGGTCGCTAATCGAGCAGGATAAGCTTAACGGCGTAAACTTCCTCGATTGGGACCGAAACTTGAGACTTGTTCTCAAGCATGAACGTAAGGATTATATCCTTACCCAAGAACCACCTACTGAGCCTTCACTAAACGCCGCAAGGGCGCTAAGGGATACCTACCAGAAATTCCTTAGCGACCGGATCGACGTGCAGTGCATCATGATGGGCAGTATGATGCCTGACTTGCAAAAGCAGTTCTTGGACATTTCCGATGATCCCAAGGACTTAATGACAGAGATCGAGAAAATGCTCAAAGAGAAAGCGCGTGTCGAAAGATATGACACTTTCAGTGAACTGATGTCTTGCAAGCTGAAGGTTGGAGCTCCAGTCAGTCCCCATTTCCTTAAGATGAAACGTCTTTTAGAACACTTGTGTAGACTCGGTCATCCTGTGGATAAGGAAATGTCTGCAGACTTTGTGGTGCATTCAATTCCAGAGACATATCGTGATTTCGTTGGAAATTACTATATGCATGACATGGACAAGATTGTGACAGAGCTTCATGGTATGTGTAGGGTTTTGGAGCGTTCTAGATCATTAAGATAGCGGAAGATTTAACAAAAGCAACTCCAAACCTTGTCCAAGAACATGAACCATTAAATCTCAAAGCAAAAATCTATTCCACAAGAAATTTACCTTTAGGTCTTTGTTGAATCAATAAAGAAGAACTATAAGGTCTTCTTCTCTAGAGCAAGTCCACACAAAGGGGATGATCTTCAAGATCCTACACTTAATGCCTACTAGAACAATAAAGTGAAGAACAAGAGAGCAAGAAGAGAGGAGGGAAGGGAGTGGCCGACCAAATGAGAGAGAGAGAGCTAGTGAGTAAGTGAATTAATCCCATAGATATTTCTCTACTACATCAACTCATAAGCATGGGTCTTAAAGGTGAAAGCATGGGCTTAAAAGGTGTCATTACCCATACCCCTTAAATCACTCACCTCTTAATCAACAATCACCAACTAAGCATGGTGTGTGTGGCCCCACCCTTGGACCCACCAAGGTGGCCGGCCATGTTGGGCTTATTGGGCCCAATATGGGCCCTTGTTGGGCCGGTCACGTGACCTCATGGGCCGAGTCCAATGGGCTCGCCCATGTGGGTTCGTGCCGTCTCCAAAAGTCGCCCGACCCTTTTTGTCGTTACTTATCAAACAAAGTCCTACCCGATATTGACGAAAAATCTTAGTTTTCTCGATTCGCTAATTATTCTCTTAAATCGAACCCATGGCCCAAAACCTTTAGTTTTGTCCATGTATTGCTCCTCAAGAAACGTTAAGGTTTCCTTGTCTGAAATTATCCGTCTTGTATGTGTGTGACCCTCCAGGCTCATGCCACCGTTGGCAGATCGGCGCAAAAGATCTCTCTTGTCCGATCCATCATAAGTGGTCTCTAGTAAGACGTTATGATTACAAAAGGTGCATGATGATCGATGATTCGATTTAACCTTGTGCGTACAAGTCACTATCCTATTATCTCTAGACATCCCGATTGATCACAAGGCATAGAGTCGTCATCCTTGTTTAATCAATTGTTGTTACTTGATATGTGAGATGGCTGAGAACTGATAACCCGTATCACTGGCATGACCATGCTCTTTCTCTCAGTCACTCTTGATCAAGAGGCCTTTAACATATATCTTTCCCATACCGTAGTACGAGGGATAAATCCCTTAGCCGTCTTTCGTGTCACTCATGCAATCCGTTCCGCCACCCAATCATGCCCGTTATTGCAATCTTGTTACGGAAAGCGTTAGGCGCAAGTTAAAGCCGCACGTACATTGCATAGCGATCACAAAGACTCCTTGGTCTAAGGATATCGCGATAAGCTATCACATTTGAATATGTTCATGGCTTAATCTACAAAACACTATTCAAAGCGGGTTGTCCGATATCAATCACCTCATGATATCTATGATATGATTTCGGGATCCCTCATCCCTATGACAAGCAAAACTACGTCATTGAGGACCATCCTCATACTGGTCGCTTCTATTGAAGCGTATATTGACCAGGGACTCGTTAAGTGTGATCCGTACAGATTTATGGTTCTACTAGTTTAGTGGTCATAAATCAGATCATGCTTAACATATTACTTCAACTCATAAGTAATACAAAGCCGTTTTATTTATTACAAACGATGATAATTATACATAGACATTTATAGATTACTAGCAATTGGACTAAGGCCTAAAAATGCTATCAATCTCCCATTTGCCCCTAGTTCTAATCTAAGTCCGAGTCTATACCCATTGACCTAACATGTTTCTCATGTTTCGCTTGAGGAAGAGCCTTGGTCAAGGGGCCGGCCGTGTTATCATCAGATACAACGTAGTGGATCTTCACGTCACCTCTAACAACTATGTCGCGGATGATGTGATATTTCCTGAGTACATGTTTGGATCCGTCATGTGCCCTGGGTTCCTTTGCTTGCGCATTGGCCCGGTGTTTTCACAATATAAGTCTACTGGGTTAGATGCGTTTTGAATTACACCTAACCCAACTATAAAACTCCTGATCCATACAACTTCTTTTGCCGTTTCCGATGCAGCAATGTACTCAGCTTCCGTGATAGAGTCGGCAATGGTGTCATGCTTCTTGCTTTTCCAGCTGAATGCTCCACCGTTCAACGTAAACACATATCCCAACTGACTCTTAAAGTCATCGGGGTCTGTCTGGAAACTATCGTCGACATATCCTTTGACGACTAGATCATCATTTCTTCCCCCGTATACAAGAAAAGCGTCTTTGGTTTTTCTCAAATATTTGAGAATCGCCTTGACGACAATCTAGTGTTCCTCACCGGGTTTGGATTAATGTCTACTAGTACAACTTAGGGCAAACGAGACATCCGGTCTCGTACATATCATGGCATACATTATGGACCATATAGCCGAAGCATATGGGATCTCATTCATTCTTGCTAGCTCTGCAGGTGTCTCAACACACTGTTTCTTGCTAAGCTTTATGCCATGACGCATGGGCAGCAGTCCTTTCTTTGAATTATGCATTGAGAATTTTCTCAGCACTTTGTCTATATAGGTGCTTTGACTTAAGCCCTTGACCTGCTTGGCACGGTCTCTATATATCTTGATCCCCAAGATCTAAGAGGCCTCACCTAAGTCCTTCATTGCGAAACACTCACCTAACCAAGTCTTTGTTAAGAACAAGGTAGGGACGTCGTTTCCAATGAGTAGTATGTCATCAACATAGAGCACCAAAAAGACTACTTTGCTCCCATCTGCCTTGTTATACACGCAAGGTTCATCATCGTTCTTGATGAAGCCAAACTGTTTCACAACTTCATCAAAACGCTGATTCCAACTCTGAGATGCTTGCTTCAAACCATAAATCTATTCGAGCAACTTGCAAATCTTTCCCTTATTCTTAGGATCCTCAAAACCCTCAGGCTGGGACATATAAACGTCCTCAGCTAACCTCCCATTAAGGAAGGCGGTTTTGACGTCCATTTGCCATATCTCATAATTATGATAAGCTGCTACGGCAAGTAGAATGCGGATAGATTTGACCATAGCTACTGGAGAAAAGGTTTCTTCATAGTTAATTCCGTGGACTTGCCTATAACCCTTTGCTACCAGTCTTGCTTTATAGGTCTGAGGTTTGCCATCCATGTATATCTTTATTTTTAAGATCCATTTACACCCAATGAATTTTACGTCAGGGGTTTGATCCACCAAGTCCCACACTTGATTATCTGACATGGATTGCATTTCTTCCCTCATGGCTTCCAGCCATTTCTGAGAGTCGGTTTCGTCCAGGGCTTCTCGAAAGGTAGCTGGATCATTGTCCACTAACACCAAATCATCACCTCCAGTTACTAAGAAACCGTATCTGATAGGTGCATGACTTGTCCTTTCAGACCGCCTTGGACCGTCCTCATTAACTGTAGTTATTGGTTCTTGCTCAACGACCACTTCTGGCTCTACTTCTTCCAATGGGTCATCCAGTGGTTCCTGAGTGACTATCTCATCTAGAAATTCATCAAGATGAATAGCCCTCCCACTAACTGTCTTGGAAATAAATTCCTTTTCCAAGAATGTCCCACCTCGGGCGACAAAAATTTTGTTTTCGCTCGGTTTGTAGAAGTAGTATCATTTTGTTTCTTTTGGATATCCGACGAAAGTGCACTTGGTTGAAAGAAACCGTTTTACATAAGCCTCGCAACCCCAGATTTTTAGGAAGGACAAAACGGGTTCCTTCCCGTACCATTTCTCGAATGATGTCCCTTCCACTACTTTCGACGGAGCCCTGTTTATTATGAATGCGGCCGTTTGTAGAGCGTAACCCCAGAAAGAGATCGGGAGATCAGTGAGACTTAACATCGATCGAACCATATCCAACAATGTCCGATTCCTTCGCTCGGACACACCATTGAGTTGCGGTGTTCCTGGTGGAGTCCATTGAGATAGTATTCCACTTTCAGTAAGATGACTAAGAAACTCCTTGGATAAGTATTCTCCACCCCGATCAGAACGGAGTGCCTTGATACTCTTTCCGAGTTGGTTTTCTACTTCAGTCCTAAACTCCTTGAATTTATCAAAGGCTTCGGACTTCTGTCTCATGAGATAGACATAACCATATCTACTGAAATCATTAGTAAATGTGATAAAGTAGCCTAAATCACCTCTGGCTGGTGTACTCATTGGTCCACATACGTCTGAATGTATTAGACCTAATAGATCAACTGCCCTCTCACCTAAACCAGTGAATGGTGCTTTAGTCATCTTGCCCATTAAACAATCTTCGCATCTATCAATCATTTGGAATTCGAATTGAATTAGAAGTCTGCGCTTGTGAAGCGCTGAGATGCGTTTCTCATTTATGTGACCTAGACGACAATGCCAGATTAGAGTTTGGTCTAAATCATTAGCTATAAACGTCTATGCATTTAAATTATAAAGCATGTTGGATCTCGAGTTTTGCATATTTAATATGTATAAACCTCCAACAGTGTGAGCATTTCCATAAAACATGTTGTTGCGCATAATATTAAAAAACCCGTTCTTAATATTAAAATAATAACATTCTTTTTCAAGAAGAGAAATTGAAATAATATTCCTGTTGAAAGCAGGTACGCAAAACACATCATGAAGTTCAATTACAAGCCCACTGGGCAAAACAAGGTTAACAAAACCCACGGCAGTTGCGGCAACTCTGACGTTGTTCCCAACTCTTAGGTCCATCTCGCTTTCCCCCATATCTCTTCTACTGTGCAACACCTACATATCCGCACAGACATGAGACTCAGCTCCAGTGTCTAGTACCCAAGTATTTATCGTAGAAAAATATAGCTTTAATGGAATACCTAATGAAGTAGCGGCCCCACCGCCCTTCTTCTGATCCTCCTTAAGCTGCTGACAATCTTTCTTCCAATGACCAGGCTTTTGACAGTAGAAACAGACCGACTCCTTTTCCTTCCCCTTTCCTTTTACGGGCATGGAAGGTCTAGGAACAAATGGTCGTCTGATCTTTCCTGCCAGGTGCATTGGGGCTTTACCCTTTCCACCACCAGCTTTGAAGCTGGATCCCTTCTTGACCATAAGAACACTTTTGGGCGAACTGCCCCTTATGCTCTTCTCGGTAGTCACTAGCATGTTTTTCAAGAAGGGATATTGATACAATATTCCTGCTGAAAGCAAGTACGCAAAACACATCAAATAGTTCTATTACAAGCCCACTGGGCAAAACAAGGTCAACTGAACCCACAACAGTTGCGGTAACTCGCACGTTGTTCCCAACCCTTGGTTCCACCTCGTTTTCCCCGATATCTATTCTACTATGCAGTACCTACACATCCGCACAGACATGAGACTCAGCTCCAGTGTCTAGTACCCAAGCATTTATAGTAGAAAGATTTAGCTCTAATGGAATACCTGACGAAGTAGCGGCCCCACCGTCCTTCTTTTGATCTTCCTTCAGGTGCTGACAGTCTTTCTTCCAATGACCAGGCTTTTGGCAGTAGAAACAGACCGACTCCTTTGCCTTCCCCTTGCCCTTCATGGGTACGGAAGGTTTAGTAATGAAATGTCGTCTGTTCTTCCTCGCAGGGTGCATTAGGCCTTTGCCCTTATCACCACCAGCTTTGAAGCCGGATCCCTTCTTGACCATCAGAACACCTTTGGGCGTACTGCCCCTTATGCTCTTCTCGGCAGTCACTAACATGCTGTGCAACTCCGATGCGGTCTTGTCTATGTCATGCATGTGATAGTTCATGACGAACCCACCATATGCATGAGGAAGGGATTGCAGAATAAAATCCGCATCCATCTCTTTTTCCATAGTCATTCTGAGACTAGTCATATGATCGAGATGTTCCTTCATTCGTAAGACGTGTGGACCTAAGGAGCTGCCTGCTGAAATTTTGCAGGCAATGAGTTCTCGGAGAACAGTGTATTTTTCAATACGTACTTTCTCTTTTACCATATCCTTGATCTGTGCAAACATTGCAAATGGATCATGGGATAGCTCCATAAACTGCTTCTGGAGGTCCGCCTCCATGCAGCCCAGCATGACACACGCAACGTCGATAGAGTCGCTAAGGTGTTTTTGGTACGCATCCTTAACGACCATCGTTGCGTTGGCATCTGGCTCCACTGGGATAGCCTTGTCAAGGACGTACTCCCTGCGTTCCAACTTTAACACAAGTCGTAAATTTATGTCCCAGTCCAGATAATTTGTTCCATTGAGTTTACACTTGTCAAGTATAGTCCTCAACGACAAATTAGACGAGTTTGTTGAATTACTAGCCATTTCTACACGAAGAAAGTAAGTTTAATCAGAAAAGTTGAATAAATTTACGAAGATCCGAATTAAACACCAACCATCCGATTGTAAGGTTTAGAATCTTTAAACCAAGATCTCTTATTTGTCAATTGAAGTACGCTAAGGCGCACCGCTCCAATTGACTCATTTGGGTAGGACGTCCATCCAATTACAACCCGTATAACTCTTGGTCAGGGTATGTGCAAAAGCACACGGCTTACCCTTCCGATGCCCCAGCTCGACCTCAGGCCAAGAATCGTGGTTGAGTCAACCAACCTTTACTTATGCGTCAATTTTGTGCAGATGCTCCGCTAAGGCGCACGACATCCCACAAAGTTGATCATTCCATATAGAACCCATTCCATTGATGCTCCGCTAAGGCGCACGACACCGATAAAATGTTTCTACACGGGTTTGAATTTGAGTGGCGTCTCACTTGACTCAAATTATGCTGTGTTTAATAATTCGAAAGTATTTTGGTATAATTACGAACCCGTCATCAACAACCCGTGTTGTGACGTTTCTAATTGTATCATATACAATCTTCTTTTGAAGTCGTCATTTGCAACCCGTGCAAACACGTTTCAAAATCGAACTCATCCATCACAACCCGTGCGATGATGGTTCACAACGCTTTAATCATGCAAATAATTAAAATCGATTTTAATCTTTGCATGTGAGGTGATGACTTATAAACTTATAAGCTAAGCATGCAAGCATACAATTATTTCTAATAATTAAAGCAAGCAAGCATAAAGCGTTTAAACATGCACCAATAGCCCATCCTATTCTTAAGATTCTACGAGGCATCACACCTTCTCGTCTTTCTCATTCTGGCTCCCACTAGCTCTTCGACATCCTCCAAGACCGTCATTGTGCTCGATTTTCCATCATTCTCGTCTTTGAGTAGTAATTACAATTAATACTCGGTTCGTAGACCAAACAAAAATAATTACACTTTAAGGGCTCGAATGAAAGAATAATTACACGCTAACACTAACGGTGTGCAAACCGTGAAAGCGATAAAATTCTAATGGGCTACTTATGCATAACATCTCATCACATCATTCAACATGTTATCACACAAAAATGTTATCAAATAATATGCAATAATTCCGGTTTTAATTTTGCCAAGTTGCTTGGTCGGGTTTATCAAAACTAGACCTTTTCGAAAAAACGGTTTATCGAAACCGATCAAATTTAAAAGTTTTCAAAATATTGGATCGCGGGTTCATCCACGGATAAAATCAACGTGCACGAACCAAGTCGGGCCCACGCTCAATGGGCCGAAACCCATTGGGCATAGCCCAACACCACGGCTCAGTTTGGGCCTAGAAAAGCCCTAACCGAGCTTGCCTCCCCTCTGGGCCTCGGACAAGATGGGGGACAGCCCCGGTCACCGCCGGCCTCTCCCAGCCTCCAGTGACCTCCGTCCTGTACCTCCGATCTGACTCCCCGAGAGTCTCTTCTCGGACCCGACAAATCCAATAAAATCCGAAAAATTCCAAATTCAATATATTTTCCAAAAATAACATATTTCATGCAGTTTTCCCAAAAAGCATTAAAAATATGTAATCAACAAATATGCTGAAAGAGATCACCACGGGTTCCAATCGATAAATATCATGCAGCAGACGTTATGTAACCGTGGTGATCGATGCAAGCTGTAGTCTTAATGTAAATTCAACATGTTATATATATATATTAAATCTTAAAGTTACCTCTTCTAATCGATGAAAACACAAGCTTAGGCCCACACAAGCACCACAACCGAAGAAGGTTTTCACTCAAATTTTTGCTATGAATTTTTGAGAGAAGCTTGACAACAATGGAGGATGAGAGGGAAGAGAGAATTCAGCAATGAGGGGGAGAGAGTGATGGGATTAGTTGCTGAAAATTAGAGAAGATAATGGAAGATATTATGTGATTTTAATTTGAAAATTAAAATTGAATTTCAAATTAAAATTGCATATCTATCCTTCATAAACTCTTATTTGCATTTGTTCCCATTCATAACTTAAATCCCTAAATGGGCTTGAAGCCCGTTTAACTAAAACCCAAATTAAACCCATTAACTTGAGTTCTAATTTCGGTTTAGACAAAACGGCTCAATTTCCTCGAATTGATTTCTTCAACCGTCTGGTTAAAACCTTAGGCCAGAAAACTACTGAATCGTTCTCAATTTTCATCCATAATTGTTGTCATATATCGTGCTTAATGCGTGTGACCCTCTAGGCTCACGAACAATTGGCATATTGGTAAAATTACTATTTTACCTTTTCCATCATAAGTGGTCTCTAGCAAGACATTATGATTATCCAACGTTCGTGATTATCGATTATTCGACTTAACCTGTTATCGTATATGTCAATATCCTTTTATCAAACCGATATCCAGATTGATCAATAGGCATAGAATGGTCATCCTAATTTATCAATCACTGTTTCTTGATATCTTAGATGACTGAAAACTGATACTAAGGTATCACCTGCACGGCCGTGCTATTCCTTCAGTCATACTCATCAAGTGACCTAAACGGATATCTTTCTCATACCGAAGTATGAGTGATAAATCCCTCAAACGCCTTTCGAGTTCAGTAGTGCAATCAATATCAAAGCCAATCGAAGCCGTTATAGTTACCCTTTTACAGATAACGTTAGACTAGGTTAAACTTAGGTATTCGCTACATAGTGTACACAAAGACTACTTGGTCTTAGGATATAATGACAAGCTACGATACGTGAGTATCTCATAACTGGATCTATGCAGCATACTCACAATCGGGTTTTCCGATATCATCGACATGATGGTATCTATGATATAACTCCGGCACGCATTTTGCCATGATCACAAGGAGTTGGTCTCATACTGATCGCTTCTTAAAGAAGCTTAGCTAATCAGGGACTCATCAAATGTAATTCTTTCTGATCTATAGATCTACTATTAGTGGTTACACACGTAATGACATAGATCAAATTACATTTGATATATTACTACAACACATTAGTAATATATGCCGATTTATTTATTCGGAAAGATGATAAAACATTACATCTGTAGATCACTTATATATTGGACTAGGGAATAACTCTAACAATCTCCCACTTGCCCCTAGTTCCAATTTAAGTTCTGATCTACTCCCATAGACCTTGCATGTTACTCATGCCTAGGCTGGGGCTGAGCCTTTGTCAAGGGATCGGCCATATTATCATCAGTCGAATAGTGTTTAATCTCCACATCACCTCTATATGTGATAACTCTCATGAGGTGATTCCTGTTGAGTATTTGTTTGGATCTGTTGTGGAATTTGGGCTCTTAAGCAATAGCTACGGCACTTGTGTTGTCCCACAACAAGCTTATCGGATTAGACGCTCGCGGCGTTGCATCTAATCCGATCAGAAAGCTTCTAATCCATGCGGCCTCTTTAGCTACTTTTGTTGTAGCTATATACTCAGCCTCCGTTGTAGAGTTGGCAATTTTGGCTTGCTTAAAGCTTATCTAGCTGAAAGCGCCACCACTCAACACAAAATATATATCCTGATTGAATTTTGAAGTCATCTGGATATGTCTGAAAACTAGCATCGACTTGTCCTTTGACTGCTAGTTCTCTATCTTCATCCCCATTCACCAAAATGCATCCTCTATCCTCCTCAAATATTTGAGGATGGCCTCTGACATCAATCCAGTTTAATTGTTCGGGGTTAGATTGGAATCTGCTGGTACAGCTTAGTGCAACCCAGACTTCCAGTCTCGATGGATCCCACAACCGAAGCATAAGGGATCTTACTCATCCTGCTTAGCTTATCAGGAGTACTAGGACTCTATAGCTTGCTGAGCTTAATGCCATGACGCATGGGTATGTATCCTTTCTTAGAATCAAGCATTGAGATCTTCTCAACACTTTACCTATGTACATGTTCTGACTTAGCAACATGTTCTGACATAGGCCCAAAATCCTTTTGGAATGATCTATAGAGATCCTAATGCCTACATTAAATGTAGCATCACCTAAGTCCTTCATCGATAAGTACTTCCCTAACCAAGCTTTGGTGGCAAGGTCGGGATGTCATTCCCGATGAATAAATATCAAGAATACAATATTACTCCCACTCGCTTTCTTATGTACGCAAGGCTCACTTTTGTTTTTGATGAAGCCGAGTTCCCTTACAGCTTCATCAAAATGAATGTTCCAACTCCGTGAAGCTTGTTTTAATCCATAAATGGATCTTTGTGGCTTACATATCTTTCCGGGATTCTTTGGATCTACCAAACCCACAGGTGGTGTGATATACACGCCCTCTAGTAAGTTCCTGCTAAGGAAGGAGTTTTGACATCCATCTGCCATAGTTATGGCTAATAATAATCTGGATCAATCTGACCATTGCTACTGGTGAAAAGGTGTCATCATAATACATGCATTGAATTTGACGATAACCTTTTACAACCGTCCTAGCCTCATTGGTCTGAGGATTTCCATCCATGTCGGTCTTGATCCTATAGACCCACTCAGAACCGATGGGTTTTATCCCAGGGGTTTGATCAACCAAGCACCAGACTTGGTGGTCTTACATGGACTTAATTTCCTCATTCATGGCGTTCTGCCATGTTTCGGAGTCTGGACTGGTCAAATTCACCAACATCAAGTCATTTCCTTCAGTGGCTGTGAAGCCATATTTGTCTGGAACATGATGAGATTTTTCAGACCTCCTTGTACCATCTGGAATTTCTGTAGGGACTGATTCTTCATCTACGACCATATGAGGCTCCAGTACTTCTACATCTTGCATAGCAGGCTCTTGAATTGCTTCAGGCTGTTCCGTATCCTCACGAATTTCTTCGAGATGCACGGGACTCCCACTAGAAATTTTGGAAAAATATTTCTCCAAAAATACCCCTCCTCGAGCAATAAAGACTTTGTACTCGCTGGTATATAGAAGTTGTATCTCTTAGTTTCTTACGAAGACACATTTTGTTTGATTTGGATGCCTGCATCTCTGCAACCCAAATATTTTTAGAAAACACATACTAGGATGTTTCCCACACCATATATGACTATGGTCCATTTCTTATTTGGCTACTACCCGAAGGCGCACGCATCCAAATAGAACTGACCATCTCATCCCGCTCCCATCCCAATGAATACTACGCGGAGGCGCACGCATCCACAGTAACGGGAGACGTAATGAGTGTCATATGGTGTACCTTCTTTGACTCTAGTCCAGCTCTTATCTGGCTACTACGCGGAGGCGCACGCATCCAAATAATGGGAGACAGAATGACTGTCACAAGGTCTACTATCGTTGTGTTCATCGGAGCCCGATTCAAAATGAATGCGGCCGTTTCCAGAGTCAAGTATTAGTTCAACTCTCTTATGGCCTGAGTACTCATAGATCCACATACATCGGAATGTATTAGACTTAACAAGTCACTCACCTTTCACATAAACCTGTGAAAGGTGCCTTTGTCATTTTGCCCATTAGGCGAGACTTGCATCTTTCAGTTGAGTGAATTCAAACAGACTTAAAGTCCACACTTGTGAAGTGTTGAAATGCGTTTCTCGCTCATTAGGCAAGACTTGCATCTTTCAGTTTGAGTGAATTCAAACGGACTTAAAGTCCACACTTGTGAAGTGTTGAAATGCATTTCTCGCCTATGTGCCTTAAATGACAATACCAGATTATAACTTGGTTTAAATCATTAGATTTATGCCTTTTCTTATTTACGTTATAGCGATTAAGCTTACCAACGTAAATATCTGATCCTGAAGACGTGGATACCCACTCTTCTTCACATGATCCTTGGATTACTTACAATCCCTTATTCTTGTGTCCTGCCTCATTGCAGTGATAGCAGACCTCCTCCATTTTGTCCTTAGTCTTCACAGCAGCTTTGGGAGCTGCCTGAACCTTTGGACGCTTGGGGTGTCTGATCTGCCCTGCAAGGTGCTTAGGAGCCTTACCCTTACCCTGATCGGCTTTCTTGAAGCTGACCTTCTGTTTTACCATAAGGACTTCCTTGGTCTTGCCCTTGAGGTTCTTTTTAGCGGTTACAAGCATCCCATGAAGCTCTGTTAAGGACTTGTCCATGTCATGCATATTGTAACTTACTATGAAATCACTATATGTATCTAGAAGTGACTGCAACATAAAATCCGCAGCCATTTTCTCCTGATCATCAAAACCTAGTCTGGTTAGATGTTCCTGAAGACATTAAATCTTCGTGACATGGGGACTAAAGAAGCTCCAGCCTTAAGTTTGCAGGATTTAAGTTCTATGAAAGTATCATATCTTTCGACACGAGCTTTCTCCTTGAACATTTCCTTGACCTCTGCCTTACAGGTATGAGGGTCATCTGAAACGTTCCTGAACTACTTCTGCAACTCTGGCATGCTACTGCCCGCCATAATCCATGACTCGTCGATTTGGTTACTAAGGAACTTTGATAAGTATCCTTAGTGCCCTAGCGGCGTTCAGCGGTGGCTCAACAGGAGGTTCCTTGGTAAGGATATATTACTTGCGTTCATGCTTGAGTACAACCCTCAAGTTTCTATTCTAATATGAGTAATTCACGCTCTTGAGTCTGATTCTCAGTGCGCTATTACTCCTTTGTGTTGTGTTTTCATTTTAGTTCTACATGGTAAAATTAATTAAAATTCAAGTTGGAGATTTAGTTCTAAAACACTTGTCTGATTCTAACATTAGAATCTGAACTAGGATCCTATCATACACTCAATTGAAGTGAACGGAGGCTCACTGCTCCAAATGAGAGCATCAAGGTAGGAATACATCCATTTACAAAACCATGTAATTCCTGGCTAGGGTCTGTACTAAAAGTACACGGCATACCCTATACTGATACCCTAAGTCAGCCCTAGCTGACAATCGTAGACAAGTCTACCAAGCTTGAACTATGGATAGAACTAATGTGGCTACTACGTGGAGGCGCACGCACCCACACAGAACTACCCATCTCATCCAGACCTTTTCTCTATGAATGTTACGCGGAGGCGTACCGACATCCATAGGGTCAAAGCCCTTTTGAGTGCCCAAACTTGGATGGTATCACGTTTGACTTGTAATTATTTGCGTTTAAGTGAATTATAAAAGTCTGATTGCATATCGATACAATCTTAATCTGGAATCATCAATTGCAAATCCATGCAAAGATGATCCCTTAGTCGGTTACATGCGAGTCTGATTAAATTCCGATTTTAATCTTTGCATGTGGGTGATAGCAAATCATACATAAACTTGTATATTTAAACTATCATACATTCAAACATATAAATGTAACGATAAAATATGCATAGCTAAGCCCATCTTAAGTTCCTAAGAATCTAGCAATACGGATTCTAAAGACATGGTCTTCACGATCCAAACTTGCTCCATTCTTGTGAACTCCCACTGGCTTCGAGCCTCCTCCAATCCGAGTCTTCCTATTGACTTGATTCTTGTGTCGGTCTTCGTGATTACAAATTTAAATAAATAAAATGAAATACAAATCACGACACGCAGGCCGTATTTACTACAGCCCAAAATTAAGCAACACGCAACTAGCATCATGTGGAAAACATCATGTTATCAAAGATCATGTATACAATCAACATGCTTATCAAACAAATAAATTTTCCAAATTTTATCTTTCTTAAGAGTGGAAAAATTCCAGTTTATCGAAACCGGAAGTTTTAACTGATTAATTGAATTTTGGATCGGTTCTCGCTGGTTTATCGAAACCGAAACAAATCTGAAAATTAAATTTTTAGGTTTTCAAAATATTCTCGCGAACCAACCGGTTCAGCTCGAATGTGGTCGAGCCGAACCGGCTCAACCGAGGTCGCCCGCGGAGGCAACAACGGTGGCCCGTGACGGCTGCCGAGGTCGCCCGCGGGGCTGACTGTGGTCGGCCACGGGAACGACCATGGTAGCCCGCGAGGGCAGCCATGGTCGCCCCTAGGGCAGACCCTGCTCGCCATTTGGGCAGACCCTGGTCGCCCGCGAGGCAACCATGGTTGCCCGCGAGGGCTGCCATGGTCGCCCGTAGGCGACCCTCGTCGGCCCTTGGTGCTGACCATGGTCTGCCCTATGGCATTCCATGGTCCACCAAGGGTCTCGACCTGGTCGGCCATGGCTCGGCCATGGCTAACCCGAAACACCTAAAAAAATTTATTTTCCAATTTTACAAAATTAATCAAATCTGAAATTTTTTTCAATTTACATGCATGCTAAGTTGATGAACACATATAAACTCAAAAAAAAAATCAGAGTTAAGCATGTGGAAGAATACATAACAACCATGGCTCTGATACCACTGAAAGAGATCACCACGGGTTCCAATCGATAATTATCATGCAGCGGACGTTATGTAACCGTGGTGATCGATGCGAGCTGTAGTCTTAATGTAAATTCAACATCTTATATATATATATATATTAAATCTGAAAGTTACCTCTTCTAATCGATGAAAACACAAGCTTAGTGTTTCTCTATTAGGTCCACACAAGCACCACAACCGAAGAAGGTTTTCACTCAAATTTTTGCTATGAATTTTTGAGAGAAGCTTGACAACAATGGAGGATGAGAGGGAAGAAAGAATTCAGCAATGAGGGGGAGAGAGTGATGGGATTAGTTGCTGAAAATTAGAGAAGATAATGGAAGATATTATGTGATTTTAATTTGAAAATTAAAATTGAATTTCAAATTAAAATTGCATATCTATCCTTCATAAACTCTTATTTGCATTTGTTCCCATTCATAACTTAAATCCCTAAATGGGCTTTGAGCCCGTTTAACTAAAACCTAAATTAAACCCATTAACTTGAGTTCTAATTTCGGTTTAGAAAAAACAGCTCAATTTCCTCGAATTGATTTCTTCAACCGTCTGGTTAAAACCTTAGGCCAGAAAACTACTGAATCGTTCTCAATTTTCATCCATAATTGTTGTCATATATTGTGCTTAATCCGTGTGACCCTCTAGGCTCACGAACAATTGACAGACTGGTAAAATTACTATTTTACCCTTTCTATCATAAGTGGTCTTTAGCAAGACATTATGATTATCCAACGTTCGTGATTATCGATTATTCGACTTACCTTTTATCGTACATGTCAATATCCTTTTATCAAACCGATATCCAGATTGATCCATAGGCATAGAATCGTCATCCTAATTTATCAATCACTATTTCTTGATATCTGAGATGACTTAAAACTGATACTAAGGTATCACCTGCACGGCCGTGCTATTCCTTCAGTCATACTCATCAAGTGGCCTAAACGGATATCTTTCTCATACCAAAGTATGAGTGATAAATCCCTTAGACGCCTTTCGAGTTCACTAGTGCAATCAATATCAAAGCCAATCGAAGCCGTTATAGTTACCCTTTTACAAATAACGTTAGACTAGGTTAAACTTAGGTATTCGCTACATAGTGTACACAAAGACTCCTTGGTCTTAGGATATAATGACAAACTACGATACGTGAGTACCTCATGAATGGATCTATGCAGCATACTCACAATCGGGTTGTCCGATATCATCGACCTGATGGTATCTATGATATAACTCCGGCACGCACTTTGCCATGTTCAGTACAGCATGATCACAAGGAGTTGGTCTCATACTGATCACTTCTTAAAGAAGCTTAGCTGATCAGGGACTCATCAAATGTAATTCTTTCTGATCTATAGATCTACTATTTGTGGTTACACACGTAATGACATAGATCAAATTACATTCGATATATTACTACAACACATTAGTAATATATGCCGATTTATTTATTCGGAAAGATGATAAAACATTACATCTGTAGATCACTTATACATTGGAATGGGGAATAACTCTAACATATGGCATGCAAATCATCATAAAATCGAAACAAGTTCAACAAGACAAAGATTAAGAGGGTTAACCACCTTCTGATACCACTGTAGGGTTTTGGAGCGTTCTGGATCATCAAGATAGCGGAAGCATTTAAAAAAAGCAACTCCAAACCTTGTCCAAGAACATGAACCATTAATTCTCAAAGCTAAATCTATTCCACAAGAAATTTACCTTTAGGTCTTTGTTGAATTAATAAAGAAGAACTATAAGGTCTTCTTCTCTAGAGCAAGTCCACACTAAGGGGATGATCTTCAAGATCCTACACTTAATGCCTACTAGAACAATTAAGTGAAGAACAAGAGAGCAAGAAGAGAGGAGGGAATTGAGTGGCCGGCCAAAGGAGAGAGAGAGAGCTAGTGAGTGAGTGAATTAATCCCATAGATATTTCTCTACTTCATCAACTCATAAGCATGGGTCTAAAAGGTGAAAGCATGGGCTTAAAAGGTGTCATTACCCATATCCCTTGAATCACTCACCTCTTAATCAACAATCACCAACTAAGCATGGCGTGTGTGGCTCCACCCTTGGACCCACCAAGGTGGCCGGCCATGTTGGGCTTATTGGGCCCAAAATGGACCCTTGTCGAGCCGGTCACGTGACCTCATGGGTCGAGCCCAATGGGCTCGCCCATGTGGTTTCGTGTCGTGTCCGAAAGTCGCCCGACCCTTTTTGTCGTTACTTATCAAACTAAGTTCGACGCGATATCGACGAAAAATCTCAGTTTTCTCGATTCGCTAATTATTCTCTCAAACCGAACCCATGGCCCAAAACCTTCAGTTTTGTCCATGTATTGCTCCTCAAGAAACGTTAAGGTTTCCTTGTCTCAAGTTATCCGTCTTGTATGTGTGTGACCCTCCAGGCTCATTCCACCGTTGGTAGATCGGCACAAAAGATCTCTCTTGTCCGATCCATCATAAGTGGTCTCTAGTAAGACGTTATGATTACCCAAGGTGCATGATGATCGGTGATTCGAGTTAACCTTGTGCGTACAAGTCACTATCCTATTATCTCTAGACATCACGATTGATCACAATGCATAGAGTCGTCATCCTTGTTTAATCAATCATTGTTAGTTGATATGTGAGATGGCTGTGAACAGGTAACCCGTATCACTGGCATAGCAATGCTCTTTCTCTCAGTCACTCTCGATCAAGAGGCCTTTAATGGATATCTTTCCCATACCGTAGTACGAGGGATAAATCCCTTAGCCGTCTTTCGTGTCACTCATGCAATCCGTTCCACCACCCAATCATGCCCGTTATTGCAATCCTGTTACGGAAAGCGTTAGGCGCAAGTTAAAGCCGCACGTACATTGCATAGCGATCACGAAGACTCCTTGGTCTAAGGATATCGTGACAAGCTATCGCATTTGAATATGGTCATGGCTTAATCTACGAAACACTATTCAAAGCGGGTCGTCCGATATCAATCACCTCATGATATTTATGATATGATTCCGGGATCCCTCATCCCTATGACAAGCAGAACTACGTCATTGAGAACCATCATCATACTGGTCGCTTATATTGAAGCGTATATTGACCATGTACTCGTTAAGTGTAATCCATACAGATTTATGGTTCTACTACTTTAACGGTCATAAATCAGATCATGCTTAACATATTACTTCAACACATAAGTAATACAAAGCCGTTTTATTTATTACAAACGATGATAATTATACATAGACATTTATAGACTACTAGCAATTAGACTAGGGCACAAAAATGCTATCAGTATGCTCGTGACTGCTGAAAAGAATCTTAAGGGCAAGTCCAAGGAGGTTCTTATGATCAATAAGCAAGTGAGCTTCAAGAAAGATAAGCGCCACCACTCAACACAAAATATATCCTGACTGAATTTTGAAGTCATCTAAATATGTCTGAAAACTAGCATCGACTTGTCCTTTGACTGCTACACTAGGAATGCATCCTTGGTCCTCCTCAAATATTTGAGGATGGCCCTTGACAGCAATCCAGTGTAATTGGCCGGGGTTAGATTGCAATCTGCTGGTACAGCTCAGTGCGAACGAGACTTTCAGTCTCATGCATATCCTGGCATACATGATGGATCTCACAGCCGAAGCATAAGGGATCTTGCTAATCCTACCCAGCTTATTAGGAGTACTAGGACTCTATAGCTTGCTAAGCTTAATGCCATAATGCATGGGTATGTATCCTTTCTTAGAATCAAGCATTGAGAGTCTTCTCAACACTTTATATATGTACATGTTCTGACTTAGCAACGTGTTCTGACTCAGGCCCAAAATCCTTTTGGAATGTTCTGTACAGATCCTGATGCCTATAATAAACACTTGCATCACCTAAGTTCTTCATCGATAAACACTTCCCTAACCAAGCTTTGGTGGCAAGGTCGGGAAGTCATTCCTGATGAATAAGTACCAAGAATACAATATTACTCCCACTCGCTTTCTTATAAACGCAAGGCTCACTTTCGATTTTGATGAAGCCGAGTTCCCTTACAGCTTTATCAAAATGAAGGTTCCAACTCCGTGAAGCTTGCTACAATCCATAAATGGATCTTTGCAGCTTGCACATCTTTCCGGAAATCTTTGGATCTACAAAACCCACAGGCCGTGTGATATACGCACCCTGTAGTAAGTTCCTGCTAAATAAAGAGGTTTTGACATCCATCTGCCATAGTTATGGCTAAGAATAATCCGGATCGATCTGACCATTGCTACTGGCGAAAATGTGTCATCATAATCTATGCTTTGAATTTGACGATAACCTTTTACAACCATCATAGCCTTGTTGGTCTGAGGATTCCATTCATGTCGGTCTTGATCCTATAGACCCACTCAAAACCAATGGGTTTTATCCCAGGGGTTTGATCAACCAAGCTTTCTACTTGGTTGTCATACATGGATTTCATTTCCTCACTCATGACATTCTTCCATGTTTTGGAGTATGGACTAGCAAAACCTTGTCTGAAGGTTTCTGGATCATCCTGATCCACCAATATCAAGTTATTTCCCTCAGTGGCTGTAAAATCATATCTGTCTGGAAAATGAAGAGATCTTTCAGACCTCCTTGGACCATCTGGAAATTCTATAGGGATTGATTCTTCATCTACCACCGTCTTAGGCTCCAATACTTCTACATCTTGCATAGCAGGCTCCTGAATTGCTTCAGGCTGTTTCGTACCCTCTCGAATTTCTTCGAGATGCACGGGACTCCCACTAGCTGTTTTGGAAATAAATTCTTTCTCCAAAAATACCCCTCCTCGAGCAACAAAGACTTTATTCTCGCTGGGTATGTAGAAGTTGTATCTCTTAGTTACTTAAGGATACCTTACGAAGACACACTTGTCTGATTTGGATGCCTGCATCTCTGCTACCCAAATCTTTAGGAAAACATATTAGGGTGTGTCCTACACCATATATGAATATGGTCCATTTCTTATTTGGTTACTACGCGAAGGCGCACGCATCCATGGTAACGGGAGACGTAATGAGTGTCATGTGGTGTACCTTCTGTGAGTCTTGTCCAGCTCATATTTGGCTACTACGCGGTGGCGCACGCATCCACAGTAATGAGAGACAGAATGACTGTCACAAGGTGTACTATCGTTGTCTTCAACGGAGGCCGATTCAAAATGAATGCGGTCGTTTCCATATTCAAGTATTAGTTGAACCCTCTTCTCGCCTGGGTACTCATAGGTCCATATGCGTCGGAATGTATTAGACTTAACAAGACACTCGCCTTTCACATAAACCTGTGAATTTAAACGAACTTAAAGTCCACACTTGTGAAGTGTTGAAATACGTTTCTTATCCATTAGGCAAGACTTGCATCTTTCAGTTTGAGTGAATTCAGTTATAGCGGTTAAGCTCAATAACGTAAATGTCTGATCCTGAATACGTGGAAACCCACTCTACTTCACAAGATCCTTGTATTGCTTACAATCCCTTAATCTTGTATCCTTGCTAATTGCAGTGATAGTAGACCTGCTCCATCTTGTCCTTAGCCTTCACAGCAGCTTTGGCAGCTGCTTGAACCTTTGGATCCTTGGGATGTCTGATCTGCCTTGCAGAGTGCTTAGAGTCTTACCCTTACCCTGATCAGCTTGAGGCTGACCTTCTTGTTGACCATAAGGACCTCCTTGGTGTTTCCCTTGAGGTTCATTTTAGCGGTCACAAGAATCCCATGAAGCTCTGTTGAGGACTTGTCCATGTCATGCATATTGTAATTAACTACGAAATCACTATATGTATCTGGAAGTGACTGCAACATAAAATCCGCAGCCATTTCCACCTGATCATCAAAACCGAGTTTGGTTAGATGTTCCTGAAGACATTTCATCTTCGTAACATGGGGACTAACAGGGCACCAGCCTTAAGCTTGCATGAGTTAAGTTCTCTGAAAGTATCATATCTTTCGACACGAGCTTTCTCCTTGAACATTTCCTTGACCTCTGCCTTACAGGTATGAGGGTCATCTGAAACGTTCATGAACTGCTTCTGCAACTCTGGCATTCTACTGCCCAATATAATGCATGACATGTCGATTTGGTCATTAAGGAATTTTGATAAGTATCCTTAGTGCCCTAGCGGGGTTCAGCGGTGGCTCAGAAGGTGGTTCCTTGCTAAGGATATACTACTTACATTCATGCTTAGGTACAAGCCTCAAGTTTCTATTCCAATCTGAGTAATTCACGCACTTAAGTATGTCTTCAATCTGGACTCTTAATGCGCTATCACTCCTTTGTGTTGTGTTTGCCTTTTAGTTCTACATGATAAAATTAATTAAAATTCAAGTTCGAGATTCAGTTATAAAACACTTATTTGATTCTAACAATAGAATTCAAACCTTGATCCTATCATACGCTCAATTGAAGTGAATGGAGGCTCACTTATCCCATTGAAAGCATCAAGGTAGGAATACATCCATTTACAAAACCATGTAATTCCTGGCTAGGGTATGTACTAAAAGCACACGACATACCCTATACAGATATCCAAGGTCAGCCCTAGCTAACAATCGTAGACAAGTTTACCAAGCTTAAACTATGGACAGAACTAATGTGACTACTACGTGGAGGAGCACACACCTACATAGAACTGCTCATCTCATCCAGACTTCTCTTCTATGAATGTTACGCGGAGGCGTACCGACATCCATAGGCTCAAAGTTCTTTTGAGTGCCCAAACTTGGATGGTATCAAGCTTTACTTGTAATTAATTGCGTTTAAGTGAATTATTATTGTCTGATTGCATATCGATATAATCTTAATCTGGAATCATCAATTGCAAATCCATGCAAAGATGATACCTTATCCAGTTACATGCAAGTCTGATTAAATACCGGTTTTTAATCTTTGCATGTGGGTGATAGTTAAACATACATAATCTGATGCATACAATAACTATCCATACAATCATACATTCTCAATATACAAATGTAAACTTAAAACATGCATAGCTAAGCCCTACCAAGGTTCCTAGGATTCTAGCAAAACTGATCATAATGAAGGAATTATTTGAGGGTTCCAATCAAATAATTTCATGCCCATACAAGAACTTAACCTCAAATATCTGAATTAATAAGGATCTTGCATGATCATGAATTGATCATGAGATCTAGGTTAGAATCAAAACTTGAATATTACCTTTGATTAAAATCTCTTTGAAACTAAATTGGATTTAGTAACCTCTAAAGATCGTCCACACAGGAAGAGCAATCCGGGGATACTCAAAACGATCCTTACTAGAAGATCGAAGCAAGCAAAACGGATGGAGCGAGGAGGAAGGAGGGTGGCCGGTCGGCTTAGAGAGAGAGAGAGAGAGAGAGAGAGAGAGCGGCTAGGGTTTTTGGAAAATAATTCCCTTAATTTTCAGATCTGAAAATTTTCCTTTTATAAACCTTTTTAGGCGATAATTACTTAAAGGTGTTAATGGGCTTAAAGCCCAAAGCTTTTAATTAATTATGTAGAGAAGCCCATTCTGGCTATGCCCAGTTTTGTTAAATTAATTAAATCTATTTAATTAGATTTTAATTAATTGGTCCAACTAAACTGTTTTTGATTTCCGGTTTAGTTCTAAACCGAAATCGGTCTAATCCGGTTTAATCCAAAACCGGATTTTGTCTCTCTCATGATTCCATCCGTTTTACTCAACCTTTAGTGTGTGACCCTCTAGGCTCACGACTCGTCGATGGACTGGTAAAATTACCATTTTACCCTTTCCATCATGAGTGGCCTCTAGCAAGACATCATGATTACCCAACGCTTGTGATTATCGAGATTTCGACTTAACCTTGTCGTACATGAATCTATCATTTTATCCTCTTGATATCTTTGACAACCACGAGTCATAGACAAGTCATCCTCGTTCCATTGTCATGTTTCTTGATTCTGAGTTAACTGAATTCTAACTGATACTACGTATCGACTGCATGACCATGCTATTGTATTTCAGTTGTACTCATCGAGTGGCCTAAACTGATATCTACTCACACGTCTGTATGAGGGATAAATCCTTCAACGATCTATTGAGTCAACTCATGTAACTCGTGATCGAGCCAATCATAGTCGTTATTGTAACCCTTTTACAGGAGACGTTAGACTAAGTCAAACTCGTCTCTCATTACATAGTGACCTCAATGGTCCTTCTGTCTGAGGATGTGATTTCATGTGCCGACATATGAGTATGTTCATGACTGTGTCTCTGTAACATACTCATGATCGGGTCGTCCTATATAACCCCTGACTGGTGATAATATGACCTAACTCTGGCCCCCTTCTGGCCATGATCAATAGAGCGTGATCATTTAGAGTTAGCCTCATACCGATCGCTTCTTATGAAGCTATTCTGATTGGGGACTGCTCAAGTAAGATTTTATCGGATCTGTAGATATACTATTATGTGTTGACACATCAATTAATACTCTATTCGTAGACCGGACAAAAAATAATTACAGTTTAAGGGCTCAAATGAAAAGAATAATTACACGCTAACACTAACGGTGTGCAAACCGTGAAAGCGATAAAATTCTAATGGGCTATTAATGCATCATACATCTCATCACATCATCCAACATGTTATTACACATACATGTTATCAAATAATATGCAATATCCCGGTTTTAATTTTTTTCAAGTTGCTTGGTCGGGTTTATCAAAACTAGACATTTTCAAAAAACGGTTTATCGAAACCGATCAAATTTGAAAGTTTTTGAAATATTGGATCAAGTGTTCATGCAACGAACAACAAAATCAACACGCACGAACCAAATCGGGCCCAAGCTCAATGGGCCGAAGCCCATTTGGCCGAGCCCAACACCACGGCTCGGTTTGGGCCTAGGAAAGCCCAAACCGAGCTTGCCTCCCTTCTCGGCCTCGGTCAAGAAGGGGGACGGCCCTGGTCACCGCCGGCCTTCCCCGGCCTCCGGTGACCTCCGTCCGGTACCTCCAATCCGGTTCCCCAAGAGTCCCTTCTCGGACCCGACAAATCCAATAAAAATCCGAAAAATTCCAAATTCAATATATTTTCAAAAATAAGATATTTCATGTAATTTACCCAAAAAGCATTAAAAACATGTTATCAACAAATATGGCATGCAAATCATCATAAAACCGAAACAAGTTCAACAAGCCGAAGATTAAGAGGGTTAACCACCCTCTGATACCACTTTTGGGTCAATTGGAGCGTTCAAGATCATGGAGATAGCGGGAGCATAAACAATAGCAACTCCAAACCTTGTCCAAGAACATTAGCCATTAAATCTCAAGGCAAAATCTATTCCACAAGAAATTTACCTTTTAGTCTTAGTTGAATCAAGAAAGAAGAACTATAAGATCTTCTTCTCTAGAGCAAGTCCACACCAAGAGGATGATCTTCAAGATCCTTCACAAAGAGCCTACTAGAACAATTATGTGAAGAACAAGAGAGCAAGAAGAGAGGAGAGATAGGGGGTGGCCGGCCAATAGAGAGAGAAAGTGAGTTGTGAGAGTGTGTGAATTAATTCTTCATTTGTCTACTTGATCAACACATAAGGCATGGGTCATTAAAGTGACAAATGATGAAGGCATATGTTAAAGGCAACTCATTACCTAAACCCCTTAAATCAC